>JABYQQ010000037.1:0-207066 GCA_022605405.1 Earliella scabrosa
GCTTGCATTAAGGTGCGGCGCAAGCTGGCGGTTGCTTCCCGATACAGCGTCCGGCACGTCGCCCGCCATGCCATCAGGGACGGGACGTCCATGTCATCCGCTATCATCGCGTTGATCTCGGGGGGGATACTACGATGGTACGCAAGTCAGAACTATCCAGGATGGTATGCATGAGGTGACGAACTGGACAGGATCAATGCGCGACAGCGCGAACGCGGCATGGGACTCCTGCGATGCAATGACAGAGGTGCGAGAGATAACCTGACACGAGGAGCCCATTCAGTAGAAATCCTCACGTTAGTGTTCGAGCCGGGCTGACAATTGCCCACTCCAGTGGGCCAGCCGGGCCCGACCGGGCATAATATATGCCCACATGTATGTCCCGGCCGGGACGTAAATGCATTGACACGAACATATCCCGGCCGGGAACAGCTGCCTGCCCACTGCTGTATACCGGCCGGGAGGAAGTAAAGCACCACTAAGAGTATATAAATAGAGTGTTCTGCTATGTAGGAGGGTGTGTTATGGTAGTGCTGTAGTGTAGGAACGTGAACGCAGCCTGGCTGGCATGTATTTTCAGCCAGACAACCAATTTACCCTGATGGTGTATCAAGGTGCTCTGCGGTTGCACCAGCCCAAAATGCGCTACCTGGGCACTGGCTAGCCATCATGAGGTGCTCAAGAATACGCTGCACCCTTGAGCAGCGTGAGACACCTCCAAGATGAGTGAGAGATGTGCTCCTACCTCGAGCCGGGTTGACCGGCCTGCTCACACCAGCGGCACCTGGGATACGATCTGGGGGTGCGCCAACTCTGAAGTCACTACCCAGACACCGTAATGCCTTTTCGGACTGGTTGCACAGCAGACCGGGGTGGGATTCAGCCAGATGGAGAGAGAGATGTGCTTCTGTCTAGAGCCGGGCGCACCGGCTTGCTCACACCAGCGGCACCTGGGATACGATCTGGGGGTGCGCCAACCCTGAAGTAACTACCCAGACACCGTAATGCCTTATCGGACTGGTTGCACAGCAGACCGGGGCGGTATTCAACCAGATGGAGAGAGAGATGTGCTCCTACCTCTAGCCGGGTCACCCGGCTTGCTCACACCAGCGGTACCCGGAATACAATCTGGGTGTGCGCCGGCCCTGGGCTGACTACCCAGACACCATAATGCCCTCTGGGAACTGGTTGCACAGCAGACCAGGACAGTATTCAACCAGATGGAGAGAGAGATGTGCTCCTACCTCGAGCCGGGTCGCCCGGCTTGCTGACACCAGCGGTACCCGGAATAACAATCTGGGTGTGCGCCCATCCTGGGATGATCACCCAGCCACCATAATGCCTTTCCGCACAAATTGCGAAGCACACCGACAGCACACTCTGCCCCAATGGAGCGTGAGATGTGCTCCTACCTCCAGCCGGGTTGACCGGCTTGCTCCCGCCAGCAGGATCCGGGATACGATCTGGGTGTGCGCCCATCCTGGGCTAACCACCCAGCCACCATAGTGCCTTCCCGCACGAATTGCGAAGCACACCGACAGCACACTCTGCCCCAATGGAGCGTGAGATGTGCTCCTACCTCCAGCCGGGTTGACCGGCTTGGTCAGTCACTGCATATCTACACATTTTCCCATCTGAACATTATGTCAAGTTGGATTGTATATTGCTGAGAGAGTAAACACATATATTGGCCGTCCCACATCTGCTTGCTCTGGCTGGACTACATTCCTGGCAGTGCCGACACCCCGGCCGGGGTACATGTGTTGCAACTTGGACGGCCCGGCCGGGGTACATCAGCTGCAATGCTGAGAGCCCGGCCGGGATACATACGTTGCAATGCAGACAGCCCGGCCGGCCTACATGTGTTGCCATGCTGAGACCCCGGCCGGGATACATACGTTGCAATGCAGACAGCCCGGCCGGCCTACATGTGTTGCCATGCTGAGAGCCCGGCCGGGATACAAACATTGCAATGCTGACAGCCCGGCCGGGGTACATGTGTTGCAACTCGGACCGCCCGGCCGGGATACATACGTTGCAACGCAGACAGCCCGGCCGGGGTACATGTGTTGCAGTGCTGACAGCCCGGCCGGGGTACCGGTGTTGCAACGTGGAGAGCCCGGCCGGGGATGGTGACCAATCAGATTCTCTTATAGCACACTCGTCTATACATCTACATGCTGTCACACTTGTCTCAAGCACAGAATTATTTAGTGAGTAATATGTCTATACCTCTTTTATATTTGCAGTACTAAACTGTGTCTGTCAGTCACTCAAGGCAACCGGTATCCCGGCCGGGATCCCACAGTTAATCGTTATGCACACCAGCTGGTGAAGTTGCATGACCCAAGTTGAACCCCGGCTGCGCTGACATGGTCTGCACAGGTGTGTACCGGCCGGTGCACACGCCTGAACACGATGGTATCCCGGCCGGGTGTCCAGTAGTGCCATCCATGTTGCCCGGCCGGGCCAAACACATTGTCACCCGGGTAGCCCGGCCGGGCGAAACACATTGTCACCCGGGTAGCCCGGCTGGGCCAAACACATTGTCACCCGGGTAGCCCGGCCGGGCCGCACACATCGTCATGCTGGTACCCCGGCCGGGTGCACAGTGTCTCCACAGCAGTGGCCCGGCCGTCTGTGCAGCATTTCCACAGGAGCACACCGACCGGGACAAATGCATCTGTACTCAGGTATCCCGGCCGGGTGCACTCCATCTGTACTGTGGTACCCCGGCTGGGTGTACCCCATCTATACACGCGTATTCCAGTTTAATGAACTATGTGTCTACGCAACCATTTTGACTGAGAGGAGACTACGTTGCGATTATAATTCAGATAGTAGTAGCATCAGTGGGGACAAAGGTGAACTGGGTGATAATGATACTGGAAAACGAGGCAGAAGAAGCAGAGCAGACAGCGGTAGGTTTCGCAAGGGAGACGGAGCGGGAGAACAACGGATCGGGGTGTAAGCAGCAATCTTACAGACATACCCTGCTTAGGCACTTCTTTGATTCATGGGTGTTGCTTGACCAACACCACAAACGCCGCGTAGTTACATTATTTTACTCCTTTTCTGACCGTCTTGTTGCACTTTGTTTACACACGGCCTTGTCAATATGTCGAAGATTTTTATCGCTTGCGACCCTGTGGCGCATACTAATGCTTCCCTACTCCACTTTCCACTACAATACACAGCCTTTTCCCGGCCTAACCAAAGCCGTCCAGCCCGGCCGTGCCGCCCCGCCCGATTGTCCCGCCCAGCCCGGTCCACACGCCTGAGGGTTGCCCAATTCCGCTCTCTTACTGAGTAGAATCACGTTTTCTTTTTGAGCTTCCAGTCGTGGACGTCGATGTGTTGTTAGATCCCGCGGCTTGCATCAGGTCTGTGACAGCATCAAGCCGGTCCTTTGCGAGATCCTTGATGGTGTCGGCAAGCTGGAGGGTCTCAGAGATGTCGACATGGTAGCTCGTTATAGGGCGATACTGCAGGTGGTCAGCTTATGGACAGCATTGCCTAGAAGCTTGCACTTACCACCCACGGATCGTCACCACGCCACCAACTGGGCCATCCACTGCCCGGCCCGGCCTGCCCGGCCTGCCCGGCTTGACCGATCCACCTCCACCATTGGTCCCGGCCCAGCGAGGTACCAGTAAAGTCAAGACGAGGTGGTCGGTTTTCAATGAGGTCCGGTACGTTGAGGTTTCTCATATCGATCTTCAGACTGACATCTTTCCACTCGACTTCCCGCAGAATCGCTTTGAGGAGGGGAGGAGTCCCTCGGTACTTCGGCCGCTCATTGTCATCAACCTGCATGAGGGTAACGTTGAGGATACCAATTGCACTAATGGCATACCACTGAATTCCTGTTGTCAGTGAGATATTCATCCATAAACTTCATATCACTTACCACCTCCCTGCCCAAGCCCTGACTGTACCGATTATTCATCTCCTCATCCGCATCCTCGGGGTAAACCTTGAGGGCATGAAAGATGCGCCAAGCGATGTGCTCCAGCTCGGCGAATGCGACGCGGCCTGCAGTGCAGAGAGACATAGTGGTGGACTATGATGGTGGTTGGAGATCAACCCAAATCAGCGGCTTTCTAGTGTGCTGCGGTTGGGGTTTTTTCTATATCTGGTAACTGATCACCACCTGGTACGTATGCATCCAGAGTCCAACCGAGAGAGCCGTACCGGCCGGCCAGGCCGGCTCAAATTCGTGAGCCCACTAATAGCCTTCTTCATTACGCCAAACACTCTGTTGGCCATAAATATATAATCGACATTCTTTACGCTCGACTACAAGGACTGTGGCTGGTACATATATCGCGCCTTTGTAAACAATGCATCGGCATGGGCATGCATCGCTGCCCACATTTCCGCCTGTGAAGCCGCATATGCACAGCACCCACTGTTGGGGTCTGCCGACTGGGAGCGTTTTAACCACATGTTAGACCTGCGCTGTAAGTCCCGCAACATATTCTCCATCTCTAAGGGCACCAGCTTGACCTCCTCCCTCCACCGGGCACACCGTGCATGTGCACGCAACCATATCACACGGTACACTTCAGTTGTACAGCAAGAATTAGCCAATGGTAGGGGAGTGTTGCGTTAAATTGACTTACTTTCAGCCATCCAAGGACTGTCGCGTGAATCTCCCTCCACGTCCATGCCCCAAAACCAGGCCAGATGAAGTTTTGAAACTCCCCGCACTCCCTGCTCAATGAGAGCTGTGTTAGCACGTAGGTCCGACTTGAGGAGTGGACGGTATAGCGCTAGATGTTTGTCGAGGGCAGCTTTCTCTGAGGCAACCGAGACATCGAAGAGTTGCTGGAAGGCATCCCGGGCAGCTGAATAGACACGGGCACTGTTCGTCACTGCGGCATCGGCAACATGGACTTCATCAAAGCTGCGTAGTTTTTTTCTTTGGGAGTTCGCCTTGCGGACAGAACTTCGGTAGAGAAAGGATTTGTAGCCTAGACCGACCCGGACACCGTGGAGGGCATCATTCATCTGGCCAATCCGCAGGCTACGCTCTGCTTGGACTAGAGTAGAGAGCCCATATCTGGAGCATTTGGCAGGACCTAGGGTGGATGGAAGCGGAATTTGCAGTCGCTCTGGCGGAATTGTGTGGACATTGTGCAGCGAAAAGGATGGGGGTGTGGTGGGCGGTTCGCCCGGGTGGCCCGGCTCGTCAGAGTCGGGCGTCCCGAGTGTACCGTCTAGCCCGTCCCACTCGGCTCCCAATGGCGAGGTGTCTGGCCCTAGAGTTGCGGCAACGTTTGCCACTTCATGTCTAAGAAAAGTTCTTGCGTCAACCTGAAAACGCTCGATGTCCTTCAGGAGCTTTGTCCGCATCTGTTCCAAGGCGAGTTTGTCGCCCATCGGGGCATTTGAGGAGGTGGCACGAGCCTTGGCTGCTACGGTCAAGCTAAAAACATGGCTGCATGAGCAATACATAATAATATAATCATAAAACAACAGACCATGTCTCCTGTATCTTTAAACCGGAGGCGATCCAGGTGGCAGTTCCCCGTTGGCCTCGCACCTTGGCATTCTCGTCACGGATCATGTCATACTGAATCTGCGCCCGGGAGGGCACTTTGGTGCTCGTCAGACAATGTACAGACAGATTTAAAATGAGTACGCACACTTCTTGCTCTGTACCTCGTAGATGTCCATTGCTGCGTAGTTGGAAGAACGCTCACGGGCGGCTTTCTCGGCTTGAGCGGTCCAGGCGGCTTGGTCGTCAGCTCCGGTCCGACGATTGAGAGCCTCGAACGCTTCTTCGGCTGGTCCAATTTCCGAACATGCATCTTTCCACTTTCGCACTAGAGCAGGGGCTTGTGGATTGTTAACATCAATGTTCAATGCAGCACACACAGCAAGAAACACACCTAACCGTACAAGTTTCATCCAATTTGAGTCCTCAATATGATCGTCTAGCATCTCCTGGCGATGAGCAGTTGACATTCCACGTGTACTGCCCGATATATCGTTTAGCTTGACCCATAGCGACTCGATCACTTCACCAAGCTGAACTCCGGCACCAGGTATGAAGTTGGGCGAGAACCGAGGGTAACAGGATGACTGGTGCGCATGGACGTGGAACTGACCGATGCCACCGGTGAGCTTCAAGCCGTCAGGCAGATGCAGCGCGGGACTCTTGCGGAACCGCTCGGCCAGATGCACAAAGTAGTGACACCAGATGTCGTAAAGGACAAGGAGCAGTATGATTCCGCTCAGAAAGACGGACGCCTGACAGAGCGAGTAGTCCATGTTCCGCTGTCTGTTATGATCTGTGAGCAAAGGATAACTAGAGCAAGAATGCCAATCATACTTCTCTCCTCCGTGAAAGTCACATACGCAGTGTGGAATAAAAAAACCATGGCGGCTACAGGCGGCAGCTGCGATGCCAGTTGCCTCCAAAGGGGCTCGCTCGGCTGAGGCGGCAAGGACGGCTCGATGCTCGTTGCATTCCAGTTTCTACGTCATAATCATCGACGACAAGGCTCACTGGTGGGAAGATTGTCACGCACCTGCTTAATCTCAACTGCATTGCCTAGATGCTCCTTGTAGGGAGCATCAGTGACCATATACCCATGGCCGTCAGCCAAGCGCACATCATTCTGAGGGTTTTTCATGGCTTGATGCTCAGCTGAAAAATTGCCATCCATGATGATCGACGCCATATACTTCCACCTTGTGCTTCGGTTAGTCAACGCCACTGAGCATAAGAAAGCCCTTACTGCTCCGGATCATCTTGCCAGCCCTCAGGGAGATTCACACCCGGACGCGGACAAGCCGGACAGGCCGTAGTCAGTTGACCCGGTCGAACCGGTTCGTCCGGCTCATATCCAACACCGTTGCGTTTGCGTGCTTGCAGATTGCGCCACTGACGGGAAACCCTTAGTAAATCCCGGTATCGATCCTGAAATATCTCCCTCAGTGCAGGATCAGCATGACATTGATCCATCAACGTACAGGGACACTGTGGGGAAATGTGTTGTTCGTTAACCGCTGCAGCCGGGTGTAGTATGACAGAGCTGGCGTTTTACACTCCTTGTTGGTAAGAAGAAAATCGTCCAGAACCCTGAAGGTGAAAACAGTCTGAGGACGCTGAGAAGTTGCAGGATAGAATCCCATGCGAAGAAGCTGCTCGTTGGGGGGAGGTGCATTGCGACAGGTGCAAAAGTCGAAAGGAAGTTCGTGGATTCCCGTGGTGTCGACAACCACTATGATGCGCGATCCCCCAAACCGAAAGACGGGTGCCCAGAGTTGAGAGGGTGTGGCTGCTGGATGGATGATATGGGCAATGTCTTGGCCTTCGTCATCTTCGGAGAGTCCATACGGTCTTGCATTACCTACATCCTCCTCATAGTCTTCCTCCATTATCTCTTTGATATCTTCGTCCTGGAATGGGATCGTTATTCCCTTGAACGGGTCTCCCGGCCCGCCCGGAACCGCCGGGTCCCGAAAGAGCTCCTCTTCTGCTTTACGCTTCTGACCCCCTGTAGAATGAGATGAAGCGGGGGAATTGGCAGCACTTGCAGAGGGTAGACTTGATGGGGGGGAAGGGGGGGAGGACCCAGCTTGAGCAGCCAGGTGGCGCTGCAGGGTGGGATGGCGGATGTCCCTCGGGTCCGTGAGGATGATCAGGGGGGGTTTGGTGGCCGCTTGCGAGGCAGTTGAACTGGATAAGTCACCCTGAGAAGTAGAGTCTCTGCTGCCTAAAGATGTCTCCCTGCTACACAGAGCATTAGTAACAATGTTACAGGGGACCAGCTTCTTCCAAAAGGCGCTCACTGGTTGACAGCATCAGTGGTACGATGAACCAAGTTTCCCCGGCTCAGAGAATGTGTAGTAGCCGCTGTGGACAGTGGAATATGGGAATTACTTCTTGGCAGGCGGTGGGGAAGAGGACGGATCAGTCGATGGGTCGGAGTGGATGGCTCTGGCGATGATGAGGCACTGACGAGACCAGCACGTGGCAACGATTTTGGTGTGGGATAGAACAACCGTGGAGGGCCGGATAGCGGTGTGTGAATTTCCTCCGAGGTTGACTGTGTGGCTAATGCTCCATTGTCTTCCTCGGATGCGGGCGGTAGGGTTGCCGGTCTCGGAGAGGGCTCCGGCTCCCACGGTCCAGTCGGTGTAACCGGGGTGCCCGGCTTGACCGGTCCACGGCCCATCCCCTGTGCCTGGCTAGCAGGACACAATTCTCCCGCATGGCCCACATGTATCGCAACACCCAGATGTCTCAGAGAGCCCCGTGTATAGTGTGTTCCCGACCATACCTCAACCCGGTGGAATGGGTCGCGAGTGTGTTCGTCCCGACAGCAGGAAGCACAGCGGGGGGGCGAACCGATGCAATCCACACACCTCCAGTTTGCTACGGAGTATCCACAGCGGCATTTGGCATCATGTCCTCCTCCCTCTCTCTCGTAAAGAATTTGGAGATAGGGATCCCGCAGTCTTTCCATCCAAAAACGCTGGTAGTCGTTTGGACTCTGATGTGTTCCTCTCAATCACAAGCAGAGCCGAGATAGCCTCTGAACGTACCATCTTGCCGGAGTGCAGCTCCATTGGTGGAGGACAAAACTCATGCTCACGTCCTGGATCTGGTGGAGGTGATGATGGTGTGGTTGTTCTGGTGCGCTTCTGACGAGGAGGCCGAATGGGGCGCGCATCCGGTGCAACCGGTCTGGACGGTTCCTTCGGTTTGGTGAGTATGTACTTGGGTCCTCGTCGTGTCCGCTTGGCTGTCACCACTTGTTGATCCAAAACATCGCAA
The DNA here is from genome assembly GCA_022605405.1 of Earliella scabrosa. NCBI lineage: Eukaryota > Fungi > Basidiomycota > Agaricomycetes > Polyporales > Polyporaceae > Earliella > Earliella scabrosa. The sequence goes on from JABYQQ010000037.1 coordinate 8,795, forward strand.
GCATCAATCCGTACACCGCGAGCCATTGTGTGGGGGGGAAAGTCACAGTTCAATAGGGTGGAGACAAGGCAATTACAGCGGAAGTGGATACCGGTCTCCACGCATCCAGGAGACCCTCGGTATAGACTGGTTTGTATGTACAGCATCAGTCATAAACCACGAGTAGCATAACCGATCAGGGTCCACCTCCGCCACCCCATGATGTAGCAGCAAACTGCTGATGAGCGCGATGCTGCCTGGCCGGTAGGCTACCCGGATGCCGATGTTTCGGAGTGCCAGAGTGGCACGTTGATAGCTACCGAGGGTGACCAGAAGGTCGTACCATGTGGGTTGCCCTGAGACATCCCGATGGAACGGAGTTTGGCGATTGCTGATAATCTGAACCATGTTGAAGACAGTGGGCCATCGCGCAATCGCCTCCTTGCAGTTTGGATGATCCGACATGATCTTGATAAGAGAGTTGCGGCCCGCCATGTAGAGATCTGGATGAGTCACCCGGAGAATGGCACTGAGCAGAGCCCCAGTTTCGCGCATGCGCGCAGCCCATGTCTGTCCAGCTGATGACGCCAGACATGGACTGGGTGATGGGGCAAACTTGGCACTCTACACGAGGTCAGTGAGACCTTGCACATGCAAGGCAAAACAGGCTGACCTTGTGACCAACAGCGTATCCACCTGGGCTTGCCAGCCAAGCTCCGCATGGCCATTCATGACCAGGCCGATAAAATGTGGGTGAGGTGCGCCACTGCTTCGCCTCCTCCCCTGGGACTGCCGGAGTTCCCTTGGTGTGCAAATTGGGGCGGATGCTCTCGGTGGCGTAGAGCATTACACCCTGCGAGGATGTTGAGTCAATGAAAATGAGCATTTGGACAGAGATACTTACCTGACGTCTGATGTCGAACATGCCGGGAAGAAACCAAGCCAGCACATTCTCGTCTCTGTCCAAGAGAATTGCGGGCCGTTGGAGTAGAAGCAGCTCGTTGGCCCGTATCTCATCGATGGAGCAGATTGGAGGAAATTCGGTGAGAAGCTTATCTTCTATCAATGGATCCATCCCGCTGGGCATCTTGGAGAGCCTGCTTCGGAGGTCATCCGCTCGCCAAGAAACAGATACTAGCACACATGAGCATCTCAAAAACACATTCGCTGAAGACTTACCAGAGTGTGTCCATGCGGACGCAAGTATTTTTGCAGCGCGGACCAAGTCGGTCTGGACCTCGTCGGACCACTGCGGGGCACCACCGGGCTTCAGTCGAAGTGCAGCACGCCATGCCTTCTCGCCTTGGATAATTGCCAGAAAAATATCTTGAAGATACGCAGACATCGAGTCTTGCAGGCGTAGGTAATCCTGAAATATATCATCAGGTGAGTGGCTCATTGTGTGGGTCGGGGTGCAGTGAGTGGAGGCGACGCTGGGGCCTGTTGACACCAGCGCCCAAATGCACACCACGCCCCTGCCGCATGATCACAATGCGGTACATTTGGCTGCGGAATGGCATGTGGTTTCATGTGAATAGAGAGGAGCTTTGATCATTGCAGAACAATTGTGCTGTCCGAAACCGGAAGATCCATTGTCCAAGAAGTGGACATGTATTCAACTTGGCACCAGATAGTGGCTCCACACGCAGACCGAGTGTTTGTGAACGGTGCAATCTGTGGTGAGTTGTCAACTTCACCGGCCAGGGCAGGAGGGTGCGTCGGGCAGAGCAGCGAGCATCTAGTCATGGCATATCGTCCAAATCGACGAATATAAAGTGCGAACCGGGCGACCCGGGTCCTCCGAGCAAGTCGTCTCCTGTCTCTCCTGCTCATCAAATCTCTCAGTCCCAACTCCCTCACTTCATCGCTCATGGTCGACATCGACATTCAGCTCACTAAAGAGGAGACGGAGTATCTTGGGACGTTCCTCGACTCCTGGACGTCCAAGTCACGCAAGGAAAAGAACACTCTCAAGAACACCATCGTGACGAAGATTCTTCAGGATCGGCAGCATGATCCCGAGGACATGTGGGCCCGGGCTTTCATGAAATTGGTATGTCGCCCCATTTCACAAGCCACATCGAACCATCTAACGTGCATGCCGGGTGTGTATGATCAGAAGGTCGCTTCGTGGATGTCGAACCATGTCACCAATCGTAACAACCGCCTCCCGCGCGTTCTCAAGACCCTTTGGACTGGCCGTGAGGTGTACTGTATTAAGCATGTCGACGATGTCGTCGCGGAGACCGAGCGGATGGTCGCTGCTGGTGTCCACCACATCGCCGCTGTTAACAAAGCCCGTGCGAGTCTCTGGAACGACCTGTCGGACGACGAGAAGCACGAGTGGGAGACGATGGCCGAGCAGTGGAACATTGAGGGGCCGGATGAGGAGGTGCGTGCTGAGTGAGTATTAACTCTGACTCGGGCGGCACGGTGCACCCGGGATGGCCGGTCAATGCTGACTGATGTGTTACAAGAATAGCAGAGAAACGGCTGCCAGACTGGGTTCAAGGCTTCACGGCGCTCCTGAGCGATCAAGCTTCAGCAATCGTGTGGATCTACTTCTACTACTTGGACAAGAACGGGAAGCTGAAGTCTGGACGGTATGTAACCGGCTATACCGGGCAGACCGGTCGCTTATGTCGGACCTGGCAGGTTTGACTCGACGATGATGTGGCACGACCAGGATCCTTCTGTTCCCTGTTTTGTAGACCTCTATCCTAACTGGCATAAAGATCCCAGTCGTTACTATGCCAAGTACTCGATGCGTGCACTTCTCGGTGACGACTCGGACTCGGATTCCGTGCCGGGCCCCCCAGAGGCTGCGGAGTACGAGTTTGAGTTTTTCGACGACGGACTCCCCATCCTACCTCCAATTTCGCTCTTCCGCACCAAGCCTCCCAAGGAGAAAGTTATGCGGCGCTTCCTCAATGCACACTGGGGTGAGTGCAGTCGAACCTTGACCCGGGCGGACCGGGCGGACCGGGCTGACCGGTCGATTCAGAACAGGCCAGTGGGGGCTTCAGCGACCAGGTGGCCTGGGGCGACGTCGCGGCAAACAACGCCACGACCTTCTATGAGGACGTTGTCCCTGAGGGCCTTGTCGTGAAGGATCCCGTCAAGATGCCCGACGCGGATCTTACAGCCTGGTGGAGTCGCATCCTTGAGCTCCAGCAATCGCAAGACCCCGACGAGCGGGCCCTGTTCCAGGCGTGGTGGCACAACCACAAGCGCATGGAGCTTGGTCCGCCTGAGAACGCCCGCAAAAGCAAGAAGAAACAGGGGAAGCGGACGATGGCTGTGCGACCACCCCCTCCCGGCGCACGCAGCCGGCCGACCCGGGCCCAGAGCGCACCTTCTCCAGAGACCGAAACGAGAAAGTCCAAGGGAAAACCTGGCACCGGGAAGAAGTCTGGCGCATCATCCAAACATCGTGGTCGTCGCCGGCGCCGGGACAGTGAGGAGGAAGACACAGCACAGAGCTCTGAAGAGTCATCCGAAGATGAGCCGGTCCCGGTTGACTCGGACGGCAGTCCCGACACCGTGGACCTGCCACCCCGCAAAGGCACCTCTGGGCGTCCGGTCCGAGCACGTCCTCGCCGCCGTCAGCCATCCCCAGATCCCCCACGACAGGAGCTTCTCGACGACATCGTGCCAGGGCCACAGAATGCGATCCTTGCTACAGACGATATGACCATCGTCGACCCGCGTGTACCGCCTCTTGACAAGATCGTCACGTTGGCTCACGGGAAGCCGCCGACGTGGGTGGCACACGATCCGGTTCGGGTGTTTCCCTATCTTTGGTCCCTCGCCAAGGACAAGGAGTACCGGGACTTTCTCATCTCGTGGAAGCATATGGTGCGTCCATCCTATACCAAAACAGTCGCAATGCTCAAGTCATGCTAGTTCCGTCGACGGTCCACGCTGCTTAGTGGTGGAGTTGGGGAGTGGGCGACCTGGGACTCAGGCGATTTCGGCGTGCCTGCCAAGGTTCACAAAACCAGAACCCTCTGGTCCGATCTGCTGGCCTGGGTGTCTGCCTATGCCCCAGGCGCATCTTCCTCTGCACGTGAAGTTCAACAATGGTCGCTCGTGGTAGGCCTGATGCTCCGGGATGCCCACATCGCAAACTCGATCGATCCGACCGACCCGGCCGCACCGGTACCCGGCCAGGGCCCGGAGCATCTCCGCTTGAGCACGTCCAGCTTTGCGGACATCATCAATGTCATCCTTCCAGCATGCGATCGCTCTCATTGGGATCTGGTCAGCGCGCCGTCAGGCGAACTCCCATCTGCAACAGCCCGGGCAGACCCACCCCGGAAACCGCCCAGCACCAACCGCCCATCCCAAACCACAGCACGTCCTCCTCCAGTCGTCAAAGGACGGCATGGGAAACCGCCTGGAATTCCTGCTCGAAGTATGGTGTTTGACAGGTCCTCTGCGGATGAAGTCGAGGACGTCATCATGCGTGACTCCTCTCCCCCTCGGCCGATCCCTGTTACAGCCAAGCTCCCTCCCAAACCGATTGTATACATTCAGAGTCGACCGCCATCTGGATGGTCGACACCCACGGCTCGTGCTGAGAGTCCATCCACCCCGCCCTCTCCATCCATCTCCCCCACCTCGCCCGCTCCAGCCGCATCACCCGGGCCATCCGGTCGTACCTCGCCACCGACCGGCGAATCCATCACAGCAGCCTTACGGGCAATCAAGGAGGGAAAGAGACCGGGTACGTTGGTTGGTATTTATTTCCTCCTGCTCCCGTACTAAATGTTGCTTATGGGCCGACTGGGATACAACATGGACAGCTGCCGGAGACACCGCTCAAGCCGGTCCCTCCGAGGGGCCCGACGGGGGGCCTTCGAACGCAGGGGAGGCTGAGGGGGATCAGATGAACGTCGACGAGGAAATTCCAGAGGTTCCTCAGCAGAAGCCAAAGGGGGGGAAGAAGGCAGCTGCAGCTGTGCGTGCGGCACAATTGCCTGCGCCAGTCCGTCGGAGCACACGCGTTGGTAAGAAGTCCACCCGGTAACCCTCCTTGCATCACACGGTTGTAATTGTACAGAGTTATGAAATCTGCAATTTTGCATCTTGCTCAACTTCCATCTTTGAATTTCTACAAAGTCGTGTAATGCTCAGATCGAACAGCTTGGGTGAAACACATGTTGCGCGGCAATGATACTACAACACAGAAACTAACGACTTCTAATTGTTCTCGATCTCACCAGACTCCTGCTGCTGTCCATGAGCGTCCTCCCCGGTGTCTCCCTGTGCTTCTACATTGTCGATGGCGTCGTTGGGGTGGGGCTCGGGGTTCTGCTCTGGCACAGACAGGTCGGCCGGGCCATCCGGTTGCGAGTCGGCCGGACCATCCGGCTCCGGGTCGGCCGGGCCATCCGGCTGTGGGTCGGCCGGACCTTCCAGCTGTGGGTCGGCCGGACCTTCCGGTTGTGGCTGAATCTCCCCTCCCTCCCGCTGCTCTGGATGCCCTTCGGGGGTGGCACGCGGATCTTCTTTGCCTGCTTGTGTGGGGGAGGCAAGTGGAGTACCAGCGCGCCCAGGGTGTGACGGATCCTTGTTGCTCTGCCCAGATGCAGTGGCCGCCTCCTCCTGATGTGGGCCCAGTTCCCCAGTGCCAACGGGCTGGACATCGGCGGGCTGTGCATTCTCCGGAACTGCACTGGTAGCATGCGGATGGGTGGCCGGCGAAATGCCAAGTGCCTTCTCCAAGGCGACGAATCGCGCCATGAGGTCGTTCTGACTGGCCTGCTTATGTTCCAGTGCAGCGTGGAGCCACTTCTGGTGGCCGCGGACAATGTCGATCTCCTGGCGCAGATCCCGAACCTCTTCTAGGAGGGCGTCGAGCTGGCTGCTCTGGTCCTCAAAGGGCAGCGCAGGAGATGGGGGATGAGCCGGACCAGCCGACCCGGCCGGTCCACCCGGTCCACCCGAGGCACTGCGGCGCTGCGTCTGGACCACCTCCATCGTTTTCCAATCAGCTGTATCAAAGACAGATTAGTAGATGAACTCCAAAGATGCTCTAATAGAAACCTCACCCGGCTCTGGACGGACAATGAGGGCGACTCTGCGTGCAGGTTTCCCTGAGGAGGGCCCGGGTGGGCCGGTGGGACCGGGTGTCTGCTCATCATCGTTCGCGAGCTCATCGACCTCCTCGTCCTCACTCTCAACAACCATGGCTTCCTTGCGCTTCATAGCCTGTTGCCTCTTGGTGCGACGCTTCTTCGGCTTGACCTGACTGGCCTTCCCTGTGTGTGCGGACTTGACACTCTGCGGGGGGGCAGCCTCGTCTTCGGAGTCCGAAGTGGGATGCGGACGGGCCGTGCCAATCCATTTTGAGGGCTTGAGGGCGCGGATCTGGTTCAGGAACCATTTCGGAGGCTTGAAGGTGGGGTCGTCGTCGAACTCGTCTGGGAGCTGCTCACTGAGAGGGCTGTCCTCTTCAGAAGCGTTCTGGGCCCACGTGTATAGGATCCAGCGCCGCTGCTCGTTCGACCATCGTCCGCCGCGTGGGTGTATTGCAGAGTGGCTGCACGTCGCCTTCTGCTTGGCACACTTGTTGCAAGTCGTGCCCTGCGCGAAGTTGATGCGGCAGCTGCCTTGACGCTTCATGCAAGCCTTGCACCGCACCGGCTAGATAGGGAGTGAGTATGTTTGGGAGAGGCGGGAGATACCACGCACCATCGGAACCCAGGTGTCCAGCAATGTTCCGTCAACCGGCTCCCACTCCGAAGGCAGGGGCCCCAACTCCACCTCCGGGTTCTCGTCCCCGCTGCCGGGATCCGAGCCCTCGTACTCCTCCTCCTCTATGGCCTTCTTCACCCGCTTGCGGGCAGTGGGTGCATCGTCGCGCTTGCGCTTTCCCTTCTCTGTATTGGGCTTTGCTTTGGGCGGGGGCGAGGGTGGGGGCTTAGCAGAGCCGGCGGTCTTCTTCTGCGTGGAGGAACGTGTGTTGTGGTGGGGTTGAGTGGGAGGAGCCGGTGGGGGGGAAGCTGGGGGTGGTTTGGACGCTGCAGCCGGCTTGGACGGTCTGGCCGGTGGCCCCGGCTGAGCCTTCGCCTTGCCCTTCCGGTCACCAGCCGTAGCTACAGGCGTAGTTTGACATGTATGAATAAAATGAATGAGAATTGAACTTACAGGGCTGAGCAGACAATGCCCCACTGGTCTTGTGTGAGACTTCCTCCACGGCTGTACATCCAACCCATCATCAGAACTTGGTGCAACCAGACAGCAAGTGAAAACGCACCATACTGGCTCCACCAGCCCTTTTTGGGTCGCAACTGGTAGCCCTCGTCGATGATGAAAGGGGGGAGGTCCTTGAGTCCGTCTTGGGCGGGTTCCAAGGCCTCAATGTTGACCACACGCTTATGGTCGTTCCACGCAGCGTTGTACTCCCGGAGATAGGCGATGACGAATGGCGGGAGAACGGTAGATGTTGTGACACTTCTGCATAGTGTCGCGATGTGATCGAGTTGTTTGCGGAAAGGGACCTCCCAAGCGGCTCGGGCGGGATGGTCGGGGGCAGGTCGGACGCACCACGCGGACTGAGCATCTTCACTGGCTGAGATGATGGTGTCGCGGAGGCTCTTGGTGGCGTCGGACATCGCAGAGACAGAGGTGAGAGGGAAGCAGAAAGACAGTGATATGTGAAGCAAGAGGAAGGACAGAATCCGGAGGGGACGCGACGCGACGCGACGCGAGAAATTTGAGCGCTTCATTCTGGCCAAAGTCACGTGACTTCAAACTTAGAGCTTCAACAGCCGTACGACCCATTTCAGTAAGGTCCCGTCAATCGAGCCACACAGAGTGAGTGGCATTGTCAGTAATTTCGTTTAGCAACTGACGGGCACAACGACACACAGATGGCCTCTCCCCGCAAGTTCAGAGCAATCGCTGACGAATGTGATGAAACCTCGGACTCTGGCAGCGAATATGAGCCATCTAGGCAAGTCACCCACAAGTGCATTGTAAGTTTCACCCTAACCTACGCATGCAGCGGCTCTCTCGACGGTCCATTTGGACAACCTGCCCTTCAAGAGGGTCCATTTGGCGAATCTCACGCACGAGCAGAGCCACATTCACCCGACAGGCCGCAGATGGCCCAAGCCCGGCCCAAGCCGCATCCGCGAAAGGTTGGAGGAAGAGGTAATTTGCGCCGATGCGTCCATTTATTGTTCCGTAGTTAACCGTAATTTGCTAGACACAAAGACGTCCGACAACGCTGGAAACTTATCTGTGGCCGGCCAATCAGGTTCCGGGCCAGCCGGCTTGACTGGCTCCGGGCCAGCCGGTGGGACCGGCCCCGGTCTGGCCGGTCCCTTCGGGTTTGCCAACGTGGGTGGTCCATTTGGAGGTGGTGGGTCCTCAGACAGATTGTTTGGAGGGGCTGCATTGGGCACAACGGCTAGTCACTCTTTTGGGCCTGTGAACATGGCAGGTTCATCTGGATCGGCCCTGCCATCGGGAGGGCTACCAATTGAAGGGCCTTTTGGTATTACCGGTGCCAGCCAGCACACAGGTGGGCTCAATCTTCATGACTTTTGGGCTTTAATAACTAATCCGATACTGCTCAATGGGTGCAGCGCCACAGCATCCAGTGTATAAGTTGTTCTCCACGCCATCAGACCTGTACGGTAGTGCTGGTTCCACCAGGAAGGCCGGGGTCATCGGTCTATTTGGAACTGACACGGTTGGAGTGGCAACCCCCTCAAGCTCTCAAGGTAGGGACTAACACACTATTCTAGCTGCTGGGATTCGGTACTAATTGTTAAATTGGCTGAAGGCATGCAGGAGAAAGACAGACGGTACCAATTGTCCGGTACCGGGGTGGCCGGGAGCACCGGCCCATCCGGTGGCACCGGTCTGTTCGGATTTACGATGACAGGCAGTCCTTTGGAGACTTCTCCGGTCTCTCGAGGAATGCTTGAGATGCAATCAGGGCCAAGGCCCAGTCCTCCCAACCCAAACGCTCCTGTGGGGCCGTTGAAGACACTGGATCAAAGTCCAGCATCCGGGCCGTTTGGATGGCAACCCGAGATACATGCACCGGCAATCTCGAATTCTACCATTACCACATCGGAGGGCCCCTTCGGCTTTCCTCCTCTTGTTGGTGAGGAATCCGGGGCATCCGATGCCCAGACAGCTATGGAGGGTCCGTTTGGATTGCCACAGGAACCGGAGAGTGGACCATTCGGATGGCAAGCCAATGTGAGTCAACACATTGGCAGCACAAAACAGCCATGCTAACTATGCCACTTGATCTAATCTTTGCAGATACATTCTCACTCACCAGACGGCAATAGTCAGAATGCTCCCACTCCCACTCCACCCGCTGCTATCCCGGCTCGGCGGTCGGCCCGGCTTGCACTGGAGACCGTTCAGGCCGCTCAGCCCGCATATCATCCCCCATCATCTGTGGCTCCTAGTGGAGGGTCAGGTGTGCAACCTAAAGTCTTCTCAACGGGTCAGACATGTATTGAGATTGAAAAACCCCTCATCTCAACGGCTGTGCCAGATGATAGGCCATCTGGCTCGAAGACCGGGTCGTCCGGTCCATTCGGTATTCCGGCTGAACGCCACCCTGGGGGACCCTTCGACGGTACCATGAACCCTTCGCAATTCCTACGCGACGAAAAGCGGGCTTGGGAGCGCGTACTCCGAGCACATGACCGTTTGCACGCTCTGTCAACCCGTGCCTCTATCCGTCAATGGCAAAATTACAATGATGCGCTTGTGGAGGCAGTTGCAGGAGACGTGGGCACAGCGATGGTGTTGGACGACGCGTAAGAGACAATGTTTTGACTTTTGCGCGACGAGCGAGCGGAGTTGCTGAAGCTCTATCAGGTGGACTTACCCTATTCCAATAATTACGTTGGGCCAGACCGCGGCGACGTCGGAGGATGACGATGGGAGCAGTACATCTGCATAGTACACCACTTGGCATTGCGACTAAAATATATACACGTCCTTTGATTAATTCATTGTTGGGTAGCCCTGATGCTGTCAGTGCCATGATTGAAATGTCAACCAGGAAACAACATGTATCCGTCTTGGGCGGTGGCACCGGTGGACCCGGCTGAAGGTAGGAGCACATCTCTCTCTCCATCTGGTTGAATGCCGTCCTGGTCTGCTGTGCAACCAGTTTCAGAGGGCATTATGGTGTCTGGGTAGTCAGCCCAGGGCCGGCGCACACCCAGATTGTATTCCGGGTACCGCTGGTGTGAGCAAGCCGGGTGACCCGGCTAGAGGTAGGAGCACATCTCTCTCTCCATCTGGTTGAATACCGCCCCGGTCTGCTGTGCAACCAGTCCGATAAGGCATTACGGTGTCTGGGTAGTTACTTCAGGGTTGGCGCACCCCCAGATCGTATCCCAGGTGCCGCTGGTGTGAGCAAGCCGGTGCGCCCGGCTCTAGACAGAAGCACATCTCTCTCTCCATCTGGCTGAATCCCACCCCGGTCTGCTGTGCAACCAGTCCGAAAAGGCATTACGGTGTCTGGGTAGTGACTTCAGAGTTGGCGCACCCCCAGATCGTATCCCAGGTGCCGCTGGTGTGAGCAGGCCGGTCAACCCGGCTCGAGGTAGGAGCACATCTCTCTCTCCATCTGGTTGAATACTGTCCCGGTCTGCTGTGCAACCAGTTTCGGAGGGCATTATGGTGTCTGGGTAGTCAGCCCAGGGCCGGCGCACACCCAGATTGTATTCTGGCTCCTGCTGGCGGGAGCAAGCCGGGCAGCCCGGCTCAAGGTAGGAGCACATCTCTCTCTCCATCTGGTTGAATCCTGCCCCGCTTTGCTGTGCAACCAGTCCAAAAGGGCATTACAGTGTCCGGTTGGTCACCTCAGAGTCGGCGCACACCCAGATTGTATTCCGGGTACCGCTGGTGTGAGCAAGCCGGTGCGCCCGGCTCTAGACAGAAGCACATCTCCCACTCCATCTCAGCAGATTCTGATTCAGATATGCTGTGCCACCCACTCTCTACACCTTCCATGATGTTTGGTAATTTTGCCAGACTCCATGGAGAACTAGGGCAAACTCCATGCCCTGGGTTAGATTTGGAAGCCGGCTGGTGCAACCCACCCAATCGTGCGAAACATGAAGTACTACTAACAGCGGCAACAGTGTAGAGTGAACCATATCATAGCATCATTGTGTATGATGAAGTGAGAGATCATTAGACTACAGAGCTCCAACCGCAGCTACTAGGCAGCTGAACATGTCGCCTTGAGACAGTACAGATACAAGTTGTCATTAAGTACACGGTGTGCTGTCCCTCTGTATGCCTGCTGGTATGCCTGCTGTATGCCCATAACTGTACTATGCATGCTTAAGATACTGTCCCAGACTCTCATCGTATCCAGTCAATGTGTGCCAAAGTTGAGTGCTCTGACCCGGACCAACCGGTTTTGACCGCATCCCCTGTGACCCCGCACCGGCCGGTTCATTTGACTGCAATATGGCAAAACACCCCGGCCGCACCACTCCAGTGCCATAGAAATGGTCCCGGCCGGGCCCGGCTGGTCCACTGGAGTGGGCAATTGTCAGCCCGGCTCATACACTACAGTGAGGTATTTCTACTGAAGTATGTGACACGAGTCGTCAGAAGGGAATCATGACACGGATCCAGCAGTACTGACCGCCGCGCAGGGTGCATTGGAGGTGCTGTCCACGCGCTGTGCTTGCGCAGCCTCCACGATCGCCCGGATTCTGCGCATTTTGATGCGAGTTCTCATGTCAGAGTAAAGAGACATGCAGGAACAGTGGCGACCTACCCCTTCAACAGAAGAGCTTGGTTATATATACCCCCAAGGAAGATAACGGCGCCTCTGGTCATGTGAGAACAGATGCGAGCAGGAGGAAAAGAGCGTTTGGCGCACGGTAGCTGTGTTGTCCACACTGGAAGGTCGCACGACAGGTTCTGCATCCATGTCCGATCGGACGGCATGCCCCAGTCGCCGTCCGTCGAACTACATTGTAGAAGCATGCCTGGTTGCATTCGAGAACGCGGTGTGAGAGGAGGGGAGAGGGAAATCGGGATATCAGCACGCTGACGCATGAAAGTGGTCTGGATCCGCGCCGTACCTTGCCGCGGTCTCCTGGTCCAGATGCTCCAGTCGAGTCAACTCTTCGCGCAATTCTTGTGGCAAACGCTGATATACCTTTTTCGGCCGGAACGGTCGAAGGATAGCGAGACCGTCCAAGTTCCGAACTCGCGACAACATGACATACAAGCCCTGTAAACTGTGAGCTGTCGCAGGATCCACGATAGCCTTATCCAGAGATCGTCCTTGGGATTTGTAGTCGGTGTAACAATACGCAGGCAACAGAGGAAGTTGAGTGCGCGACACACGTACCTTCTGGGCGGCCCTCGTGGCCGTCCTGGGACTGCGCGTCCATCGGAATGAATATTGCACGGGGAAGACGGGCACAATGTCATTGTCTGCTCCATGTCGCACCCGCCCTGCTCCAGGAATCTCCACGTATACAACGGTGGGATAGCGATACCCGTTTTCTTCCTCATAACGAATATCGCGAACAGTTCCCACAGCGCCATTTACGACGTTGTGGGCGAACGCTACATTTTCCTGCACCATTACTTTCATCCCGGGAAACAGGGGAAGGAAACCGGGTGCACGCTCACTTTGAGAAGAAAGCAATCTCCACAACAGTTGCTGATCGCGGCCACCTGCAGGAGCTCCATTCATCCGGTCTCTTGCGTAGTAGCGGTGCACAGTGGCCCCTAGGTATTGTGCGTGGTGTGCCAGAATACGACGATTCAACAAATCACGTACCCGTGTTCGGCCTACAATGACGGGCACATCTTCGAAGGAGAGCGTGGGTCCCTCTGCACTGGACGGCGAAATGTTGGTGAGGATACGACTCTGCAAGGTCGCAAAATCGTCAGAGTGACCTAGATGGTGGGCTCGCTCACTGTCACCGGTGCGTACACGGGAGAGGAGTTCTGCATACGTCCGGTCACCACATTGACGCTGATTCTTGCGAAGAAGGACGACAGTTCGCACTAGTCGCCATAGGTACGCACCTTTGAGACCCTTCATACCTTCTACCTGCATCGCGCTGGAGAGACGAGGGTGTTGAACCAGATCGTGGCCATAAAGCGCGCTCTCACGCACAGGCTTCAACTGACCGAAATCTCCCGTAAAGATCACGTGCATGCCGCCGAACGGCAGCTCGTCGGCAGATTCCATCGAGCCTCTTGCCTGTTGCAGCCTTGTCGAGATATCTTGCATGAGCGAAGCTCCGACCATGGACACTTCGTCCACAATGAGATATCTCACCCCACTCCACTGTCTACATAACTCCTCGAGATCGACGCCTTGCCGACGCGGTAGGAGCAGCAGCGAGTGAATCGTGAAACCACCGATGAGCAACGCTGCGGCCCCTGTTGGAGCAGCAACTTTGACTTCTGACCGGCGGCCCAACCTCTCGAAAAGTGCGAGAATGGCATTTATTACATGGGACTTTCCGGTGCCACCGACCCCTCCCACATACATCAGCAACTGACGACCACCGTAGCAGACATGTCGTGCCACAATCTCAAACGCTCTCCGTTGTTCTTCGTTCGCCATCAATCGGAACTCCTCTACAACGTCTCGCACCATGTTCGGCATAGAATCTGCGATTGCGCCCTGTACAGTGGGTACGCTGCTTGGGCCTTGTGAGAGTGTATTGACTTCGATTGCGGGCAACCGGGTAGTGCGTTGCCGGACATGGCGCTCTCGCTGTGTGGCTGATTCACTAGTTCTCTTGCGCTTTAACAGTCTCATCGCTACACGTTCCGCCTCTACAGTTGCTCTGTCATCGTCGTGTATCTGTGATACAGTGCCAAAGGACTCGACGCTGTTGACACATTCATCGCTCGCGAATCGTTCATCTAGAGCAACGCGTGATGGCAAGGAAATAAGACAATCGAGCGCATGTAACAATTCTCGTTCTTCGTTTTCAGGGAGTAGTCCTGCAGCAATCTCTGTGGTGTGACTGTCGTCCCCAGGTTGAGGAGAAACGTGCCGTTCATCGTCGTCGTCGCTGTCCAACCCTTGTCCACCTCCCTCATCTTCGTTCAGATACCTCCGAGCTCGGTTGACTCTGTCTCGAGCATCTCTGCACTCAGACAATGAGTTTATATTGCTGATAACGCTTTTATGCAAGTCCGTCAGCAGGTGCGATTGTCGCTCGTATGCCTGTATCCATGTCTCGGTCGAACATTTAAGATCACCTGGCTTCCGCCAGGACCTGAACAGAATTAGCATACACTTGGCCCACTGCTCACGCTCCTCCTCCCCCCTGTCATGTCTGGGTATACGATCCCCCAAAATGACAGGAACTACCCATATAACACGTCTACGTACGACATGGGTGGTCCTTTGACTGTGCCCCATAGCAAAGTAACCTCGATCCTGGGCGGGCCGGCCGCCTGCTGGTCCGGACTCTACACCGTGTAGCCGCGAACTGAGCCGAGTTTGTTCTGTCGTCAGCGAGATTTTTTCTGTCAATCCTACGTACTCGTATAAATTCATAGACGCGAACGGTTCGGTGATTGGCCGAAAAGAATAATCCTGGAGTTGATTTGCAGCTGAAACAGATCCAGCACCGAGAGTGAGCGTCACCGTTTCCTCGTCTTCGTCCGAGATGGAAACAGATTGAGGAGAATTGTTGTGACGCTCCGACCGATCCCCTTCACTGTCCCTTCTGTCTAGAACATCCGCCCCCACACCGTCCTCGCTGAGACTTTCCTCCGGTGACTCCGAGATACGCGTATTGTGCGTATCTCTGTCCTCACCATTTGCACGGTCAGTTCCGTTCTCTCTCGAACCCATGTCAATGTCCACATCTTCGTCTGTCGCTACTCCTGGTGGTGCTGTAATCACAGGATCCCAGAATCTTTGCACTGTTCGAAGAAAGGCACCAAAATACAGCAGTCGAAACCTGTGACTCGTGTAGTGATCTCCTCCACCTACCAGATAGCTCATGATTTGTTGATGTGAAATCTCTTGTTTGGACAGCATGCTGTTAATGACCATTGTAAGCGCGCCCGTATCCTGGGATGCTCCCCATTCTTCCACGCCTCTGTATCGCACATCTGCCCTGTCGATAGCGTATAGCAACGCTGCGAGCCCAAGATACGTTGGCAGAGAGCTCTTAGTAATATAGTCGGTGATGTAGTATATAAGAGCTTTGGCACCCTCCCCCGAACCAATATGTTTGATATCCATATTTGACTTGAAAAGAAACATCACAAGATCGTTGTAGTTTGCAATTCGAGGATGCAGTCTTCGCAACAGAATAGATCCGGTATCATCGTCAAGAATGGTTTCCGGACGTACCGTACCATCGATTCGCATACGACAATTCCGATCATCCCTGTCTTGTCCGCGCTTCAAGTATTTCCAACATGTTTCAGTATGTTCGTGCCAATTATACTGCTCGACAAGCTCGTTCACAAATGAAGTATATTGAGCTTGAAAGATAACAGGGGAAACATCGGCGATCGCAGGGGCTATCCGGGTGCCAGGGTGGACATATCCATCCGACTCTGAAAATCTAGGACGAGGAAGTGCAGTGTCATCTGGCTCAGCCACGACCTGCTCAGTGCCAAGCAGTTCACTCTTGATCAGACTTTCGAGCCAAGTGAACATATCACGCTGATATTGTTCACTGTCCATCATCATATCGCGCATCTTTTGAGGGGAGGGGTGACCAGCGATCCATATGAGCATATGACAATGCAGCGTCCCTCGAGCCTGCGCCTCCACCGTCCCGTAATATGCGGCACAAGGTCCGAGCAGACCCCGGCCAGCTTTCCCGTAACGCAGAATGATATCGATAAACCCTGAGATCATGAGATGGAAGAACTTTGCGCAAGCGGCCGGCCGACGAGCAACAAGCAACTTCCGCTCCCACTCGGCCAAAGGTTCCCCTACTGTGGCATCTTCAAGGGAGATGTTGTGGCCGCATAGCACGCGCACAACAGGATTATGCACATCGGAAGGGTTAAGTGTAACGAAGAATGCGGGAGTACCGGTATGGTTGACCAATGCTCTGATCTCGTTGCGGAGCTTAATCTTATATCCTGACGTTCCAGGTAAGTCATGTAGCACAGTGCCTAGTCGATTGACGAGATTGAGAAGCTCCCGTTCCTCTACGGTTTGCGGCACATAGTTTGGGTTATGCTTGAATGTATCGATCAGTCGGGCGAGTAGTGTCTTATCGACAGCGAGAAGATTTTGAACAACAGTGCGCTGCTGAGACGCCTTTACCTTGAACCGAACAGAGTCACAGACCTGTTTCTTCTGCAGTATGTTGAAATACACAAATGCGAAGTCCGCATCTCGCTCAAACGGACTACCCGCAGTTGAGAGCAGATACTTTAACTGTTCTTCCATGGAAAGGGGTCTTCGACGATGAGGATCATGGAAGCCACCAATACCCCAGGGGTCCAAATGCGGGAAGAGCCAAGTCAGTAAACTGGGATTCTCGAAGTCAGGAATGAATCTGTCTCCGGACTGCGACTGTATGAATCTACCACGATTGAGACAATGGTCAATGGCTTTCATCTTCATATCTCGATAGGCAATGGGAGAGTCGTCGCCGGATGTGTAGCCGACATTCTCCATAAGAATCTCCGCGTCAGGTTGTGGGTGGTCAGTCTCCTCGTTTCGCCTCGAATAATCTGCCGCAACACCGCGTATTACTTCGCTGTCTTCCAGAAAACCTACGCTCATCGCACAGGGTAGGCCTTCGTCGCTGTTCCTGTCTTCCTCCTCGAATAGTAGGTCTAGGTTTCTCTGGCTGAAGCCGTGGAACTCAGTGTCACGAGCATAATGAGGATTGTTACTGACCAAGAATTCTATGATGGTCTTCACTGTCGACTTCGTAGCCAGAACCGGACTCAGCTTTCTGATGGTCTCCTTGCTGGGCCTCTTGCTGCCAACAAACACCGCGCACACGGTATCGCGGATGACTGAGGGAGAGGGAGGTAGGACGCTGTTGAGCTGCGTGGAATTTTGAGGCAGGACGATGATGTTCCCCTTCACGAACCGCTGGGCGGTCGCCTGATCATAAGCAGCCACGTCATCCGGATCGAGTCCGCTCCGTTTCTGTTTTAATTCTGTGAATCGATATGAGATCCGGCTTCCGCGTGCTCGGGCCACCAGCAGACGATCGAACTGACTGCTGCGACGAAGCGCGGCTGCAACATGATCAGGCAGAGCGTCCTGGCCGTAGTAGAGTGAGTTGGCAAGACTCAGTTTCGGCATTCGTCCTTTCTCTATAAGCTCTTTGTAGCACTCGGCGCACAGTCGTATGGGAGCAAGCTCCCTAGTGCACGTCATACCTTGTGGACATAGCAGAGCACGCTGATACAGATCAAAGTCATATGTCCTCGGCCGGACGCGTGAAGGAAGATTGTCGTTCCGGAGCAAGCGCAGGTCGAACTGGGATGGATGGAGGAGGTGAACGTCCGCTTCCTTCGCATACCGCGCGCACGGTGCGCAGACAACCTGACGAAGATTAGCAGTAGACATACAGTCTTGCCATTCACGGATTATAGCGTCACGCAGACTCTGATCTGCTTCCCGTAGATAGGCCTCCGAAGGTTCGTCTATCCGGAGTGAACGTTCATTGTCGAGAACCGCACGTACAATTTGCTCTTCTGTCCTAGCAACACGCAAAGTTGTGAACGTCAGTAAAGTAACCGGACAAGTATGGGCACAACTATGACTCAGCAGCTTTTCCCGTATGGATGTTTTGGTGTCGCGCGCAACAAGGCGGATGTTGTGGACGCGTGCGACCTGTCGCAAATCTCCCGCTTTCCAGAAGCGGTATAGACCGAACATCGATGGGATCGACACATTCACAATTACATCGTCACAGTCCGCATTTAGCATAGTAGCATATGATGTTTCTGCTGGGGTAGTGACACTTTTGAAGATGTGCGTGCGGTCAAGCTCAATCTCTGCTTCCGTGCACATCTCCAACAGCATCCCTTGCTCTTCATTGAAGAGCAATCGACCTGCAATTTTATTATTCACTAGTATGCGGAGAAACCCTGCGGGATGCTCACCGATTCTGCACCGGTCCAGATCGTCGTCACGCTGCACCAACATAGACCAAGTCTCTAGATATCGCGCATGAATACGTACTGGACAAGGATGAAATCGCAAAAGAGACCGTACCACGCGAGCGCAGGGACAGCTCATGTTCAGAGATCGATGACAATTCGGAATGGAGACCAATGTTATCTCCTATCGAACTATTCGTTAGTATGACTGTTGTCCAATGCTGACCGCCGACGTTACCTTGGTCGAATTGCATCGGCAAGGCATGCGCACGAGCCGCATCAAGTTCAGCAGCAAATGTTTGAAGGCTGCGGAGCAAAGGGGGAGCCATTGTACGATGAATAGCAAGATGAACGATGGGCAGTCGCAGCCATCCTTGTAGTAGCATCTCGGGTGCCTGTGACCACCAGAATCGCACTCAATGCGGGCAAGGCCGAGAAGAGGTGATCCTGCGGGTGGGAGCGACACTCCCGCCGGGAGTTCCACAACCCCAATGAGTCAGAAGCTTCCCATACTCTGTCCCTGGCGCGGGTCTCGTGAACAGAGAATCGGGAAGGTTCTGAATGAATGCAGAACCTGCGGGTGAGCTAACAGACCTCGCATAACATGTTCCACACGCACGCGGCCGCGATGCGGGGTTAAGATGAGCCAACGCAGTAAGTAGTCTAACGTCTCCGTCCTCCGGCGTTCCTCCTGGTTTTAGTATATATCGCAGAACAGCTACACCGCATCTCACCCGCACCGACTTGATTTCACCCGTTCACGCCATGGACTCTTCTGCTATGTCCGCCACGAACACATTCTTGCAGCCCGACGCCTCTCGCTTTGTCCTATTCCCCATCCGCTACCCCAAGGTAGGTCCCCGAAAACTTGGGCACCTGCTCGACACTCACAGAGAGCCGTAGCTGTGGGCGGCATACAAGACAGCACATCAGTGCATCTGGACGGCAGGTGAAATTGACTTCACCAAGGATCGCGTGCAGTGGAACGCGGCCTTGTCGGAAGAAGAGAGACAGTTCCTCTCCATCATTCTCGCGTTCTTTGCCGCGTCCGATGGCATTGTAGTCGAGAATCTTGTCCAGAGGTTCTGCAATGAAGTCGCCACCCCCGAAGCACGATGTTTCTACGGCATACAGATGATGATGTGAGCAACCGTGTTCTACATCACTTGACGACCTGACAGGCGACAGGGAAAACATCCACGCCGAGGTCTATAGCCGAGCTGTGCAAGAGCTCGTCGGCGATAAGAACGAGCAAGATCGCCTATTTCACGGCTTTCAGAATATGCCCGTCGTGAAAGCGAAAGCAGACTGGTGTCTACGATGGATCGATGACGCGGAGAAAACTTTTTCCACGCGCCTGATCGCCTTCGCGATCGTGGAAGGTGTTTTCTTTTCGTCTTCGTTCGCGGCAATATTCTGGCTGCGTCAGAGAGGCCTCATGCCAGGTTTAGTGCAAGCCAACGCCATGATCGCTCGTGACGAAGGCCTGCACGTCTCCTTCGCTTGCCTGCTCTACGAACATGTTCAGATGCCGGTGGACAGCGCGCTCATCTACGCGATGATCGCTGAAGCTGTAGACCTGGAGCATGCTTTCTTCGAAGGTGAATGCGTCGCTATTGGAATCCGGGACCTTACTGACGACAGTTCAGCCGCTCTGCCTCGTCCACTAATCGGGATGAACTCCACACTGATGCGCCAGTATGTGGAATACGTAGCCGATTTCCTCCTGAAGCAGCTTGGTGTTCCTCCATTGTACAACGCGCTGAATCCGGTAGGAGCTTCCCCTTCCTATCAAGCGCTACTGTGCGCTGATAAAGACGAGGTAGTTCGCTTTCATGCAGACCATCATCGTCGAGAGGCGAACCAATTTCTTCGAACGTCCTGTCAGCGACTATCTCGGTATACCGGTGCCGCGCGTCGCCGACGACATATAGACTGTTTTGCACCAGCGTCCCCTTCACCGGATCCGAGCGTGATCCACATGTACAAGTATCTCCGCTTTCATGTAGGAACATCAGTGTACTGCCTTGAACGCAACGTCGTCCTCTTGCCCCCGTCTGCAACTTTCAACGCTCGGTCATCGCGCAGTCTCTGAGTGACAGCAGCCGATCCCAGTGGTGCACCACAACTCCGTACCCCGAGCTCTCGAGGAGTTAGACCCGCTGGGCCTGTGCTATACTACAGACTGCGATCTCCACTCCGCTTCTCGCGCTGTGCACATCGAAACAGCACCAACAAAACCAAGACCCAATTCACTCCACGCCCCGCGATGCGAGGACAACGCGGCTAGGCGAATGACTCATCGTCCTGCCGAACGCATCCTCCTATCCGAGAACCACAGCCGCGGTCTGACAGCTCCAGCGCAATAGATCCTCAAAATCTTCTTCCTAGCAAATTGCTGCCGCGCCGCTTCCCATGAAGCAGCGCCAGTGGAAGGCAGCTGGACAGCGTACCACAATGAATTTACTGAATCGAATTGTACCCGGAGAATGAGTTGGTATTGACAGGCACGTAGAGCATGCGGACTCCCAGTCGACGGTCCCAGTTAACCTTAACCTTCTCCCTCACCCCTTCGCACAGCGCGGTCCGCTCTTACCCTCCCCACTTCTCATGGTTAGCGGAGCGCTGTAACTCATTCACGCTGTTCTACGCCGCGTAATCGTTGTTTGACAGATACACAGGAACAGGCCTCACGACATTGCCAGTCATCACTGGTTTCTATCGTACGAAGCACCAACAGCGACCGATGCAACAAACCCCGCGTGCCTGGATTCGGCGAAGGGATAGCTAGATGCAACGGTGTCTGCGGTCCCCGTCCTCACTACCATGATGCGCAGATATTCCCCAAGGGTGCGATAGTAGTTCGACCTCGACTGTTCGACTCAACAGAATCGCATAGTCGCCCTGCGAACGACTGTGACCGCAGGCTATGGCATCCTCTAGCCCTCCGAACCCACACACTGCCCTCCGCATGATCGTTCTCCCTCACTGCGTCCTCTGCTTCGCACCGACCATCTTGTGCTGCGCGCGTTGTTTCGGCGCATACTACTGCAGCGCAGAGCACTTCGTAGAAGTGAGTCTGAGACTCCGTCATTACAGTCTCGGAGCTGATTTTACGCAGCACTGGGCGCATCACAGATTCCACTGCTCCGGACATGGGATGTTGGGACAACAAGCAGGACACACCACAAGCTTCAACATCGCTATTGAACATTCCGCTCTTGACCACTCTTCGCCCTCACCCAACTCCGACGAACAGCGACGGGGTCACGCCCGCCATCCAATGCAGCAGGTGCTCGGGATATTGGCACATCCATCGATGAGTGCGTCTCGCACACCCGATCTTCTCTTCCGCGTCGCTGACGGCCATCCAGGGCTGCCGCAGCAGATCAGAGTCCCCATCTCAAACACAGCTCAGCACGGCATAACTGGCTGGCCTATCCCACGACTCCGAGACTTTTTCGGGCACAGTTGTGGCCGAATGATCTTGCAATTCGGCCACAACATGCGTTTTCTCACTTCGCCCTTCCACATGTTCTACTGCATCGACTCATACGCAAGTGACACTCACCACAATCGTGCGATCGAAGCCCTGACCGCCGGCGCTCGCCCAAAGCCTCGTCCTTGGCCAGGAACGGTGTTGGTGTTGAAGCTGACGAGCCATACCAGCAGGGAATACATGGATATCGGTTTGCATGATCTACCAGACATTAGAGAATACTTTGCACATTTCTTCTGAGTCTCTTACTGTATCTATCAATCGCTGTTCTGTGCAGTGTTCTTGTCCGGGATCACAGGCAACAACAGAGTGAGTGATGCAAAGCAAAGAGGATCGCAAGCGCCGAAACCGCCTCCCCCGAGTTACACAGCCTGTGCTGCGGAGCCGCGCGTCACTGACGTTGCTCCGCCCCTTGCTCTCCCGCCGCGGAGAGCCGCCGTACATTTCTCCCCCACCGTGAACGACACAGCACAGAATGCATCGGTGTAGTCGTACAACTCCAAGGAATAGCTGACACCAGCGTGACACCAATCGGTGCATTCCATCGACAACTACTCGAAGACAGTGCGTGGCTGATCCTCACTCACAACAACATCCCTATCCAACGACACGCTCTTCAGGACAGCACAACGTGCTATCCCCCTTGCTGAACCAACGCAAGCCGCTGATACCGCGCTAGTGTGGGCTCTATTTACCCATACTTGAGAAACCATACCAGGCACCAGAAGAACGGCGGTCTTTCGGCTCTTTTTCAAGAGAGACGGCGTGCAATCACGTTGCGCTGTTCGTCAGGCACTGGTGGATTGGAACGCACCCCAATTCAACCGCCAAACCATCTAGGGCTGAGGAACAATGTCCGTGTGGATTTCCAAATTGACCCACGTCTATATCTAAGCCGCTTTGTTGTCACTCCGAATCGATCCCCAGCGTTTCGAACTTACCTGAACGCGTGCTCTCTGGTCTCCTCAGCCCCGACGAACAGAAAGTAAGTGCGGTGTCTACGAAATCTATGAAAGACAGCCACCGTTAACATCCACAGCACCTCCTCAGCGCACTGGCCCATGGACGGACCCATCGGAAACAGCCCTACAACTACACACTCCGACGAACACATTCGGAGTAGCATGTATGTATTCCGGAGCTGACACTCTACCTCTATAATTGACACCATCTTCCCACAGTCTCCGTCAAGATGTTGGTGAACTGATCACTGACCACATGGACATGCACCTCCTCGTACTCTGGGGGCAAGTCTGTCGGACAAGCCGAGCACAGATCTGTTCCTCCTTACAGCGCTCGCTTCGGACCATGCTGGAAAAGTTCCTACCCTCAACGCGCGAGCTTCTCAGAATCATCACGGAATGCCACGCGCTCATTGGCGGGATGTTTGCACTCGCGTTTCTCCTACGCGACCAGCTGTACAACCTGTACAACCTCGATATCTACGCCGACGACGTCCAATTCCAGATTCTCGTGGAGTACCTCATGTACTCGCCATTCATTGCCCCCCATCTTCACTTTAAAGGGACTTCCACATCGGGTCCAACTCGTCGCGCGCGCTCTCTCATCAGGCGCGAATCCATCTTCGCGACAGCCACGGGGAGACGTATTCGGGTCCGCGAATCTACCACGGTCAGCGCGTGCTCTCCTATCAGCCGCGCTTGGACTTCCGCACTCATGAATTTCGTGACCGAGACGTCCTTCGGCTGTGCGTATCCACGGCTTACGCTGAACAGACGTGCTCTCGTGTCAGACATGTACGCAACAGTACTGTCATTCGAAGACGACCGCATCCGGCGCGCGCTCCAGTGCAAGGGGTTCAGCTTCCGTTCTCACCCCGCAGAATGGCCTGATTACGCTGCCCGTGTCTCCCCTTCGCACCCTCTCCCTGGCGTATTCCCCTGCTTCAAACACCTATTCCTGTGTCCCGATCAGGGGCGCTACTTTGGCGATTCGGGTTCACTGGTAGCATACCTCGATCCCCTTCTCACCGACGCCCCCGCCGCATACCTGCGATCGCTTCCACCCTATGGTCCTATGGCTGTGTGGCGATTGTGGGTGGCCCAGTCTTGCGAGCAAGGCTGCGTAGTCAACGATCGCGTCCTGCCCGGCTACACGCTTACTTCGCCGCTCCTCATCACCAACGAGAACATCTTTCACGGCTCCTCCCCCTGTACAGGAACTCTTTCGGAACCTCGCGTCCTTTCTTCTGTCCCTATTCCTGTTCGCGGACGCGGACGAGCGCTCACCATGTAGAGCGCGCGGCGAGTACCCCTGGAACGCGCGGAGAACAACATGAGAGCGCCGAATGGTGCTAGACACGTAGATACTACATATGTACATACAGTTCGAGACGCCTCATCTGTGCGGAACCAGTTTTCGGGAGCGCACAACGATCGCGTTCACATCGATGGGAAACATTTGTCGTTAAGGTTTGAGTGACGTCTTCTCCGGCCGAAGCGTTCCAAGACACCGGCATGTGGCTAACCGAGCCTACCCTTAACTAATCAGACGCCAGGGCCAACAGTGTAATACAAGCGACTGCCAGCTAACACACGTTGCGCTGGCCATGGCTCACTCGAACTCGAACTCCTCCACTCCTTTCGCTCACTCGACCTCATCCTCGCGATCTTCTTCAGCGGCACCAGCTTGCTGGTCTTCAACGCCATCCCAGCAATCCCAGCAAGTCGGCATTCTTGATCTGAAGGGTCCAATCCTGTGCGTCTTTCCTACTTTCGGGCTAGTACACTCCAATCCTCAACTAGTGCAATAGCGTACCCGAAGACATCCTCGTTTCCATCATTCGTTCTTCCGACACTCTCACTCTTCTCCGTTGGAGACATACCTGCCGAGCGTACTTCACCGTCGTCGCGACAGCACTAGAAGAGCGATACACAGCTAGCATCACACCGTTCTTTCCCGACATCACACGGTTCAACCAGATCATGCGACAACACGGTGCTATCATCTCCGGCTCCCTCGCATTACAGTTCTTTCTCAGCGAAGAAAAATGGGTCCCAGGAGACCTCGATCTCTACGTTCCCGACACCCACTACCGCGCCTTCGTCCACACCCTCGCTCGAGAGCCTTCTTTCGCCTTACGCTTTCATCCCCGCCAGTCTGCTCCTGCGGCCATCATCGCCGCGCAAGTCGACATCGACATCGACCAGTTTGTTCTTCCCGTCGTAGATGACGATCCTGACATGGGCCCACCCTCGGGAGGTCCCGCGATTCAGGGGATCAAGCAAGTCATCCGCTTTCGCACACCATCCGGGCGCAACGTCGACGTGGTGTGCAGCCCTCTCAGCGACGCACTCAGCGCCCTTCATGCCTTCTGGTCCACCCTCGTGAGGAACTTCATCACGCCAGACGCCTGTGGTTGTGCATTCCCTGCTGGAACGATGAATCGGAGGGGTTTTGTGAAGGGAGGAGCGTTGTCGGAGCGCGACATCAGCGCCATACTCAAGTACACTCGCCGCGGATTCAGCATTGCTCGGGATGAGTGGCAGTCCGTGTACGACGATCCCTCCGTATGGGATACAGACTATTTTGGAGACGTTGACGCTGTGGTGGTGAGCTTTCGCAAACGAGTGGAGGACGCAGTGCCCTCACTGCCAGTGGAGCACACAAAAGGAGGTTGGCGGATTGTCAGGCCGTTCCCGCATGATGGGGTATGTCAATCTCTCCTTACAGAGAGATGTCGTTCTTGACAGCATCACTGCAGGGTTCCTGAATAATGCCGAGAGGTTACATCCAGGGAATCCATGGAGTGCAGAACGAAGGTTCATGATACGGGGTTTCAGATGCAACGTGCCGCAGAATGTACTAGGCCGCGCGATGTATTCAATCTACTCCTTCTCTGTCCTGACTTCCTCGCCCCAGAGATGAGCTACCCTTGCAGCCGAAGCTGCAGCGTCATCGCGCACTAGAACTCTATGTGTAGTCGACACAGAACCCCGTCCAAAGACCCCGCTAACTCGCAGGTCCAGAAGCTTCCGAATAGCGCCTTCCCCAGACTCAGCCTGGGCACCGCGCCCCGCGCTCTAACCTTGGCGGAGAAGTCGACTCACAAGACACGAGGAGGAAAGAAGCCGCCCTCCCAAGCAGAGTCCCTGCGCACACGAGGTACGGACTCCACAGAGAACGTTCAGTCTCGGACGACATCGTCCGCCTCCGCTGACAACCGGCTCGATCACGTCACCACCGCTCGCCGACGGCGCCAACTCCCTGTTTGGCGAGATGGCCCGCGCGCAGATCGCCACGCCAGCACAGCGACTCTAGCCGGTCCCTGACAGCGCCTATCGCCGAACTCACGTCCGCGCTCCCGCCTCCCGCCACCCTGGTCCTGCCCTCGTACATCTGCCACACCTACAACCGTCCCTCTGCTCCCTCTT
Source organism: Earliella scabrosa (assembly GCA_022605405.1). NCBI lineage: Eukaryota > Fungi > Basidiomycota > Agaricomycetes > Polyporales > Polyporaceae > Earliella > Earliella scabrosa. The sequence goes on from JABYQQ010000037.1 coordinate 34,763, forward strand.
CTCTCCCACTATCGCGTTCTTCTCTCGCGGTGCCTGAGAAAGCTGGGTACCTGACAGCCACGCGCGCGCACTCCTCTACTCCGGCCCCCCTTACATCCCCGCTTCGCGGCAGCACGTTCATCAGCCTCGCCGTCTCCCAAAAACGCGCTCGGCACGGCGCGAGTTTATTCTCGTTATTCCCCCCCCCGGACGCGCTCGGAACGTTCTCATGGAGACCTCGCAAGACATCGCGACCCATGTGGAAGGCGAGAGAGTTGGACAGGGCGAACGCGTGAGTCCCTTTCTCGCTTCTTCATTCGCTTTCACCCCATCCCGCGTGTCTCCACTCCTTGTTTCCACATTTCTGTTTACACGATCCACCTCCCCTTCCCATGCCCCTCTCGACGTGCCGTACGCAGGTTCTCGAAGCGTACTGTACATCGCCCGCCAACAGCCAGCGCCAGGGGAACGCAAACCGCACGACGTCCACCCGCACTGCGTACCCCGAGGACCAGTCATCCCCGCTCGTTCCCCAACACGCGCGCAGCATCTGCACAAGTCCCGAGAACACCGAGCACAGGTACGTCCGACGTGCGATCGTTCGCTCCGTACTTATTCACACTCCTCCCGACTCGCTCTCACCTCTAGCGATGCTAACGTGAACCACGAAGAGCACGTCGTCTCGAGACCCGTCGAGAAGATACCCACCTACTACGCGGACTTCATGAGAGGCAGAATGCGGCTCGAGGATGGCTGGTTGCGCCCAATGGGGCTCACGGAACTACCTCCCGCGAATGGTGCATCCAGTGCGTTATACCTTGTGTGCGCGACTCACCTAATGACACTAAGTATTGCGCTCTAGCACTCCCGTATCCAACTCAGACACCTTCCATCTTCGTCGCCGCCATCAACGACGATCTCGGACTCTCTCCATCTCCCGTCATCGTCCGCGAAGCACTGAATTTCTATCCCACTATAGCAACAACCTTACCCACAACGGACACAGACGCCGTGCTGTCAACAATCGCGCCGTCAGTCCTCGAACAGGAGAACGACATACTCATCAACCTCGCGTCCTGCTGCGTAAGTCTGCAAACATGCCTACACGTTCGGGCTATCTCTACTCATCCATACTACGTCAGGCCTTCATCAACCTGCTCCGAAACTGTGAGCGTCAAGCGTTGACATCGGAGATATTCCACCTCACAAGCACATTCTCGCCATTTTCCTCCTGTAAGAGCCGCAGCCACCTCCCTCTTTCTGACACGCGAGAATACTCACGTCAAACTGTCTTCTGCCAGCCCCCGACGTGACATCTGTGCTGTCACGCCGGCTTCCTCCCCCGCTTAGATCTGTATCTTCCAAGACGCTCGCGCCTCTCGAGGCCTGGTTCGTCACACATCCAGCACCCTCGTCGTCCGCACCAGCACACCCCACTCGCGCGCTGGACACTCGATCGCTCGTCTTACCACACATCTGGCCCATCATCCCAAATCAAACGGTCTCTATTCCCGGCAGTAGTACGTCCTCAGCCATTGTTTTCGGTGTCAACAACAGTACTAACTACAACGCCGAACATTGCAGCGGGCGACCTCCCAACACGCACGACGGACCCTACGCCATGCGCACACATCTGCGTAAGCGCGGCATGACTTCTGACACCGTCAATACTGACTCGCGCTCCCGATCTGACAGACAGGGAAAGCAGACTGCGTGAACTACGACTCCTCCGCCTACGCCACCCGCGATAACACGCACAAAGTAGGTACACCCATCTCTGCTCCCCGGCCCCCGTACCTTGTCAAGACTGACCTGCCGCGCTGTGCAGAAGTCCTTGGATCAGCTCGCGCACCTATGCGTTGAATGTCGCGACTTCGTCGAAAACTTCGTGAAGAACAACACACCGGGACTGTCGCACCACTGATTCGCCCGTGCATTTTCCTCGCTTGGTGTCCCCGTCTCACCATCCCACACTCCGCTCCCTGCGATCTTCTTGACAAATCTCTTGTAGCCTTGTTAAAAGCGCAGATCCTCCGGCGTGCCCTGCACCCCGCTCTTGCATGCCCATTCCATTCTTGACTGGCGAAACAGACCTCACAGTACACATGAGTTTCAGATCGCTGACTCGCACTGTACCTAGTGTAAACATGTCAGTTGCGACTCCGACCCAGAAAGCTGATCCCAGTTCGTGCCGTTCATATATTCCATACGCGTGCACTCCTCGCTTACACATGGGAAAACATTCATACCAATATCGGACTTCCCTGCGCCAGCTGACCCCGTCGACCACCGATCAACTCCAACTCCAATTTGCACCGCCAGCGATGCAAGCTCCACTCCATACTACAAATACACCTAGTCCATCAGCACGACATTCCTGGTCCAGTGACACGAACACGCTCACCCTGCCTCACTTCCTGTACACCCGCCTGCCGCGAGTTCCCGGAGGTCCGCTGCGCGACGCAGCAACGCGCTGCTTCTGCGAGAGCACTTTCTTGCCTCGTCCAGCGCTCCTCGCTGAGGCGCCACCCACAGGTGCCGGGCCAGCAGCAGCAGCCTCATCCTCTGAGACCTCGAAGATCTCCGTCATGGACGAGTCAGCTGAGTCGCTTCCGCCATCGGCCCTCGTCTCCTCGGAACCGCGCACCAGAGCCGCCAGCTCCCTCTCTCCGTCTCCACCCGCCATATCAATCTCCATGCCCATCTCGGACTCGCTCTCGAGATCCGAGGCTTCCGACAGTCCAATCTCCTCCCTGGTGCGAGTCTCCACAGCACGCTGTGACGAAGGCGGAGGCTCCAGTGTTGACGTGGCGAGTATGCGACCGGCCGACGACGCAGCGACAGAAGGCTGAAACATCGACGAGCTAGCGGGGAGGGTAGGCAATGGCGGTTCTGCCATCCCGCGCGACCCATTTCCCGCTGGCAACGGCCCGAGCGCTACAACGAGAACACTGTCAGTCTGTGCTCCGCCTATGCTTCGCTATTCCATCCCGCTTACCATCAATCACCTCTCCGTCCTCCAAAGCCGTCCTCGTCACATCGCCAGTGACTGCGCCATACCTCGCGCCGACCAGCTTCGGTGAAGTACCCGTACCGACCGCCACACGCACCAAGTCGATCAGCAAGTATTGCGGATACCAGTCGTTGTCACCGATGATATACTTCAGCGTGAAGGTGATCGCGACTCCATCGCCCTCTCTAACCTCGCCCGGAGTGCAAGATGTTATAGCTTTCAGACGTCCTCCTTCAACCGCGCGCACAACCGGGCGATCAGGATTGGCACGGTACTTGCGTGACTTGTCTTCCGCCTGCCGGACCCACTCGTGAAGGTGCTCGGGAAAGGCCGGCTTAGGATCTCCCTGCGGGTGGCGCAGAAACATTGGTGTCTTCATCCAGAAGATGCTGTTCGCGTAGCCGCTGCCGCCCGACTGCCAAGACCGGCGGGGGAACTTCGGATGAGGTTTGAACCCTGGAATATCTTCTAAAAATTTCTCCATCACCTGCACAGAATCCATAAGTATCCAGCAGAGTATCCCGAGCTATCACATCCCACTCTCACCGACTGCAACACATACAAATCACTGTCTGCATGCGTATCGAAGGCGTACGAGTAGTTGCACCGGTAGCTGGCGTACGGCACGCTGCAAACAAACAAGAACACTCAGTCACGCTTCCAAACACGCCGGAAATGTCACATACGCCTTACCGGCCGCCAAATTAGACGGAGGACCCTCCTTTCCCATCACCAAATTCCCCGTTTCATACTGATCCGCATCTGCGAAAATCGTGGCGTGACTGAGTACAGCAGGAACTGCGGTCCCTACTGTACACAACTAGCACACTGATAAACAACGTCACCGACCCAGATATGGAATCCTGTAACTCACTGTCCATTCTGTTCCACCTGTACGCTTGAATTCTACCAGCGGCGAATCGGACCCCAGAGAGTAAACAGCCGAAGAATAGGGAATATCAGTCGACCGAAACGAGCGAAACTTCCACATGCCCACTGCTTTCTTCACAGCAGCAACAGTGGCAAGAAGCTCGTTGTTAGCGGTCGCGGTGGCCATGATAGTTGTATGAGACCGGAGATGGTCGACAACGCTTTTAAGTCCCGCTAAGAAGCGCGCTCACGAGACGCCCAGAGCGCCATCTCAGACTGCGCGCTCCGTCTGCCTTGACTACTGGACTCACGTCTCCTCTCGACCCGCTCTCTCTCCGCCCCCGCCCCGCAGAACTCATGCGAAACCTCGGGCCTTGCTCGCGACTACTGAACCACCAACTCGGAATGCGAACCCACGCACAGTGCCTGCTGTCAGCCCAACCCCTACCCCAAAACACTGCCGCTCCGATCTCCGCGAAGCCGTTCATAAATCCTACAGGGACCGACCCCCAACTTGCCGACGCGAACGACCGCGGCAGAACCAGATATAGACAAGGTCTACCACGACAGACTCGCTTTTCCGTGGCTGTGTACCCCGTCTATACATACATCCCTACAAACACCCACGAAGACCACCACGTCCCTGTCGGAACTCCTCCACCGATGGATCGTCGCTCATCTCACGACCATGCGCGGTTCCGCCTGCCGAATTTCCAACTGTCGGCACAGAACGCGGATAACCGCCCACCAGACTTCCCGGCTTCGAGCAGCCGCCCTGCCCTGTCTACACGCGAATCCACGATCCGGTCCCTTTCCGGGTAACTCGTACAACCTGGAGAACCAAATCCATATAGAAGCAGTTCACGGAGGAGTCAATCCAGCTACATACTCAGCCACCGAACCGGCCAGAAGCAACAGTTCCTGCCGGCATTTGACTGCGTAGACAAAGCACCGCCCAAACAGCGCAGTCAGAGAAGACTCGCTTCATTGGCAGTCCCGAACGCCACCGCAATCTCTCCCCTGAACCTGAACGCTGCCTCACCGCTGTCGCGTGTACGCCTCGTTGCAGCTCTGTTCTCTCCAGTCCTCCGTCAAACTCCACCCTCTCTCCTCCCCCACTCAACCACAGCCCGTGTCAATTTTTGCTCTATCTCTGAACAGGGCTGACACGTAGCTGCGATCACATCGGATATTGCGATAGATGGAGAGCCGGCATGACCAGAGCACAGACCTACAGTGGTTCCCAACCGCACCCTCTCTAACCGGCAGACACACGAAGCCGAACACCCCACGCCCCCTATAAGAGCGAGGACATAAATGAAGACGGTGACATGCACCCTCGCATCCTCATCCGGAAGCTGCATCCCCGAACGCTCATCACTGCAAACACAATGTCGTTGCCTCCGACCCCCTTCGCGACGATTGTGAAACGCAGTAAGCCCATTTCCCTCGAGTCGCATCGCTAAACGTCTAACGAGCCCGCCTACGGGAGACGGGTACGTGTGCTCGTACAGCCTCCCGCGCGCCATCACCTTACAGATCGACATAGCTCTCTGCAACACTTCATACCGTCGAAGGTACACCGAACTCTCTCGCGACATAGCGCGCAGCTCACCACCACCTTACAGATGCGCAGATGTCTCGAGATAGTGAGTCGCAAACGGAGGGCACGTCCTCGCTCGTAGCTGACTGCTTCCAGCTGAGCTGGAATCTGGACACTTCCAAACTCGACCTAGACAGGTAAATCGTCCGGTCGTGGTTGCTGGCGATTCTTACCCCCTCCGTCACAGCGTCGTTGCACGCATCCACGCCGGCTTACCCATTCAAGTAACTGCGGTTGAACTGCAGGTGCGTACAACATTCAGCCCCCAGGAACCGTGCGCATGCTAACAGACTTCACCAGCTTCACGCCGCTGCCACCGCAGCCGGAATGAGCAGCTACCATCCCGATTACACCGTTTTGGCAGCACGGCTGTGTGTCGCGAACTTACATAAGGTCACCGACAAGTCGCTGACTCGCTGGGTGAACACGTACGGTATGCCACACTGTGTTCATATAACACGCTCCACGGCTCACCGTAACGACGTTGTAGGCACCGCCGCACGACTCGACCCAGAGCTGGTGCGAGTGGTACAGGAAAACGGCTTCGCGCTGGAAAACGCCATCGTCCACACCCGCGATTTCGACATGCAATAGTGAGCAGGACAACTCCACAGTACAACCACAACCAGTCCTTAATCTCCCCCCTGCAGCTGCTCTATCCAATCTCTGATGCACTCGTATCTCATTCGGGTGAGCGGAGAAGTGGTGGAGCGACCCCAATTCCTATACATGCGAGTGGCGATCGCGATCCATGCAGACAATATCCCCGCTGTGATTGCGACCTACGATGCGCTATCCCAGCAGCACTACACACACGCCTCCCCCGTTCTCTTCAACGCAGGCACCAAGAACAAGAATTTCGCGTCTTGCTTCCTCTACCAACCCAACACAGAGAAACCAGCTCCGTTGGACTTCCTGGGAACCGCTCACGACCTCGATCGTCTGTGGCTGAACGACGGCGGCATCGGCACATCACTGTGTGGCATCCCCTGCAAGCGGTGAGTCACAAAACACTCAGCAAACCGCGGGAATCGCTGATCCACCTCAGAGAGTCTCCGCGAAAGCAACCCGGAGTCGTGCCACTCATGAAGGTGTACGACAGCCACGCGTCGTACTGTGTTCAAAGCCGAGACCGACGCCCTTCTGCTATTACCGCCTATCTCCCCATATGGCACGGCGACGTGCTATCTTTCATTCAAACTCGCACAGCGCGCGCTCCGCAGGGAGAGAGACTCCGCCATGTCTTCCCTGCACTGTGGATCCCGAACGTGTTGTGAGTATTGGGATATCCGCATCCAGATTATGGCTCATCACAACACCCCATATTAAGCATGCAACGACTTCTGGCGGGCGAAGACTGGTATCTGTTTGATCCCGCAGACACGCCCACCCTTATCGGCGCATACAGTACACAGTTCACCGACGCGTACAACGCCTACGTCGCCTCGGGAGTTTACATGGACAAAATTCCGGCTGCGCAACTGTGGGACTACATCTGCGACGCACAGACCGAGTCAGGGACCCCCTTCATCCTCTATCAAGACAATATTAACGGTAAGCGCGCCTCTCTCGAACGAACAACTGCATTGGAAGAACACACAGCCAATCACTAACAACATCAACAGATCGCAACAATCAGCAGCATCTCGGGACTGTCGTATCGTCCAACCTGTGCACGGAAATCGTCCAGTACTCGGCAAAAGGGGAGACCGCAGTGTGTACGCTAGCCTCGATCGGGCTGCCAAAGTTCGTTCGGGGACGAGACACATTCGACTTTGACGAACTGCACGCTGTCGTAAAACTCGCCGTGCGCAACACCGACCGTCTCCTCGACATCGGCATGTACCCCGACACAGCATGTTCATCTTCCAACAACAACACACGGGCGATCGGACTTGGTGTACAAGGATTCGCAGATGTCTTAATGGCTCTCAAAATGCCCTACGATTCCACCGCCGCCCGAAGCTTCAACATCGACCTCTTCGAGACGATCTATCACGCAGCTCTTGAAGCCAGCAGCGAACTCGCGAAAGAACACGGCCCATACCCTGCCTGGGTGGGTTCCCCTGCAGCTTCGGGCACGTTACACATGGACATGTGGCCCTCTAGAGTCGGTCGACGGTACGATTTTGGGTCAATTCGCGACGCCGTACGCGAACACGGCCTGCGCAACTCCATGCTCACTGCACAAATGCCGACCGCTTCCACTGCCTACCTCCTCGGCAACTCGGCGAGCGTAGAGCCGTATCCCAGGTGCGAGCCGCATGACCCTTTCCCGTTCCAACCTGTTACTAATAACGTGCACAGTAATGTCGTCACTCATCAGGTCCTGAGCGGAGACTACACCGAACTCTGCCCTTGGCTCGTGCGCGACTTGGATACCCGAGGCGTGTGGAACGACACCATGAGACTTGCGATCCTCAGCAACCAAGGTGAGTCACAAACGACGCCTTCCAAACAACACACCAACCTCTACACAGGTTCCATCCAGGACATCGACGGTGTCCCCGAGGACCTGAAATTGCTGTACCGCACCGCCTGGGAACTGGACCCCGTCGTCGTCATAGATATGGCAGGAGACCGAGCCCCATACATCGATCAAAGCCAGTCGATGTCGTTGGCCGTAGCGAACCCAAGCACCGCTGCTCTGGCACGTCTCCCTCCGGCTCCGTGATATCGCAATGATACTGAACAATCACGTAGACTCGTCTACAGGTGCACGCCTGGGAATTAGGTCTGAAGACAGGACTGTATTACCTCCGCACCAAACCGCCTGCTCGCGCTCTTCCCTACGGAATCGAGCACATCGCCACGGCCACCAGCTCTACAACGGGCACTCCACCGCCTCTGGAACCTGCGGACTCCGAACCCGAGAACGGTCCGGAATACAAGGACGCTGCAATCAACACCCAGCCGGTCATGTTAACGCCAGCAGACGGAACGGAGAACACCGCAGCGAACGGGGTACCGGACACCTGCGATGCCTGCTCGGGATAGATGAACGTCCGTCGAACAACACACGCGATCGACTTGCTCCAACAACGCGCGCCTACACCTCGAACCCGGCCTCTTTCCCAAACCCCGCCTCCGTCCTGGCACAGACCCAACCAGCAAACCGGTGCGGCCGGCTCCGCCTCATCCGTCTCTCGTCGCAACCGCACGCACTAGTACTCACTAGTACGCAACCGTAGCTGCTGGCACAGCACTCTTCCCGATCCTGACTGAGTTTGTGCTCTCGCCTGTATCGTTCCCGAAAGTAGCACGAGATGTGTTTGAGTCCGAAGAAATCCTCTAAGCAGACATAGGACGTATCCCTGTACTATAGCATATCACGACAAAGACATCCTTGGACACAAATCAGACACGGCTGCGCATGAGGGACCCCGAACCGCGCTACGCGCGGAATACGCGTGTCCAGGTCCGCCCGGAGGGCCCGTGTTATACTTAGCAGTGTAGAGTTACTACTTACTGGACATGTGTCTGGTATTGAGGCAGGCATTATCGTACTACTTGTGTTTGCGATGGCGATGGTGGTTCGAAGGAAAGGTTGCCGTCGCTTGATTCAGACGATCACGATCTGATCTGGTGGCTGCACCGCCTCCAGAAAATCCTACGGCTTCACACGGCCCGTATTTCGACACTAGTGAACTATCCTGCTGTCAAGGTGCTTGAAGACGGTCACTTCTTCCAGTGAAGGGAGTAAGAGAACCATTCAAGTTCAAACGAAGCGATAACTAACAACTCACCTACAAGTTGCCACTGGCGGCTGGCGCCGTCTCCTCAACCCGTCGGATGACTTCCTAACAAGTCACTACCGACGTTCGATCTGTCTCTTCCAGGCGGAATCGTAATTGAGGCTGGATGGCACCATTATAAACAGCGCGGTTGCTCAACGCGCCTTCTCCACACTGGCTCTACCCAACATGGCCCATCTCAAGCGCACCCCCAAGCTGGTCTCCGGCTGGACGCCAATCCAACTACGCGCGTTCAACATCTCTACAACAAGCTCTACTTTTGAGACGTTCTTCGGCATTGAGGAACTTCCCCCTTATGCATCGTCTCCCGACGATACTTCTCTTATGCTCTTCCCCGAGCGCTTCGGCCCCCGTTTCGACCGTCGCGCTGCCACGTCCACGTCCCACTTTCTCTCCTATCTAAGGCTCTGCCAACCCAGCTCACGCGGCAGCCGCAAGCTGGACATGGGGGACTTTTTCCAAGAAGTCTTCGCCAACCAGCTTGGCTTGGGGGGGTGCGTGCCTGGCACGGACGGGGACGTTGTGCGCTACATCAAGCGGCGCATAAGATTATCGCTGCCCATGTGCAACGCGGAGGTGCCCGCGACATTCAATCTACTCCTGCAGCGCAAGCGCAGCCACTACGGGCGCATCTATGGTAGACCGCAAGTGCTGCTTGATCTCGTTGCGGTGCGTAGATGTTTCCTGGACGTCCGCCCACCGTGCTCACCCGCAATGCCATGTCCGCAGCCACGCCGAGTCTCCGAGCCCGTGCCTACACCCAACTCGCTTCCGCGCCTCTTCGGATATGCACTCGCCGCCTTCCGGCTGCTGAACGAGGTCCGCGCACAGGCCGGCGAGCAAGAGCTCGAGTCGTGGACGTTCCTCGCCATCTCGCTCCAGTACACCGCGCCCACGTTCTACAAGATCCCCATTACCGCCAAGCTCGCGGAACATGTGGCGAACGGGACGTACCCCACCATGAGGACCGTCGTCGAACGACTCGAGATGGACCTTCCAGACCCGAAGGGCGCGCGCGAGGGGTTCGGGTCCCTCCAGAACCGTGAGATGCTGGTGCGATACTGCCGGGCTTTCAAGGATATGATGGTGAGTGATGCACGTAGTGCGCGCAAATGCAAACATCTTCTAAACCTCAATATCAGAATGCTCAGTCTCTGGTCTCGTTTGAAGATGGTGAAGCGGCAGCGGACGGTGATAGTGGTTCTGTAGGATAGACTATGAACTCAATATGCTGTGCGTGATCGAAGTCGTATGCGAGTGTGACTCGTGGGACGTCGAGATTTCTTATAGCCACAAACCGGCGAAGAGGACTCAGGACGGGCGAGAAACCCACAAGTGAACATGAAAGCCCCGTACAATATACAGGTGAGGCGGCCGGCGCTGTCCTCTGTCCTCCCGTCATAATGGGGCCAATGCACCCCCGAGTCCTCCACTTGCGCACACAATCGTTTCCAGCGCGATAACAAAGGTTCTGTTTGTAGTCGGACTTGGTTGGCCATGGATCCCGACATGCAACAGCTTGGAATGGGGTACAATGTCTGCCAATCGCAATGAGTCCAGTGGCAGTGACGCTCATTGAGTACGTGGTATATGGGGATATCCACGCCTCCCTAGCACCTCCTATTGAGATCCCACACGTTCGTCGGTCATATCATAGCAATATACCTAGTACTCACAGAGGTGAGCACTCATACCAGACCTGAAAACAGATAATGCTGACTAAAGGATGTGTGACAGCGGCCCACGGTGGACGACACAGGCCTTGTCGTTCGATTTGTGATTGCGTAACTTTCTATGACCCTGTCGCCTTCAGCTGCTGCGAAGCACAGATGCTTGATCGTGAGTGCGTGAGATGGCATTCCCCGCGACATGAACGTGGGCAGCCAGCTACGTAATGGTGCCGGAGATGGCGTGGACTGAGCGTGAAGCTCTAGCAATGCTTCTAGTGGCCTTCGAAACGAGTGGAATAGAGCACCGGTAGGGCCGACGTAGAGATATCATACCAGGTCGTCGAGTCTATGGCCACTGTCAATCGACTACGATGATCAGCTATCAGTCGCAGAGATTGAGCGACAGGGTACGCACCGGGGTGGGAGGGCGTCGGCTACAATATATGAAGCAGGATATCCCCGTTGTGTTCCGACGTCATCTCCGATGCACTTCAGTGGAGAGGCCATCTCGCAAGGAGTCATGCAAGTTAGCGGCGATCACAAGGATCCCACTCAATTGCAAGTAAAGGCGGTGTAGCACAACACGAATGTCCATTTTCGCTACGGCCGTACGCCTACGCCTACGAGTAGTCCCATGCAAAAGCTGGGTAGCGCAACTATGAACACACTGAGAATGAGACCTGGGGGAAGGAAGAACGGCGAACTCGAGCGGTATAGCCAGAGGCTGCATCACACAATGCATAAATAATCACAACACACCAACCCTAACACACGGACAGAGGCGTCGCCGCGGACAACGGCTCGCGGCCACACAAACTCTGCGGCGCAGGCGCCGCCGCCATTATTGAACACACCGGGATTGAACGAGCAGGCACGGCGCCGCCGAGACGCGAGGAAAGGTAACACGCGCGGCGGAAGGGGGAAAGGGCGAAGGGGGAAAACGTTCGAAGGGGAGAAGGGTAGGCATCGTGAGCAAAGCAAGGCTAGTAGCTACGAAGGACAAAATAGACAAAAGATAAGATATATATGTCAACCGAATCTAGACTCTCGATACTGGAGACAGACGTACAGAGTGCATAGTTGAGGGCGGAAGGAGAGAGCGACAGCCGTGGTGTGGAGATGAGTCCTGCCCGGGTCAACCAGGCTGCGGAGTCAAACCAAGCCAAGGACGATCGGGACAGGGGGCGGATTAAAGGAGGGGGAGGGGATGGGGACGTCGAGGATCATTGTCTTCCAATACACGTAGGCACTCCGGTCTCAGCATAATCGTACACCACGCTCGTAACCGCATGTATGCGGGCTATGACGGGCTACAGAAGAGCTCAGCGCCGGGGGACGGGGGGTACAGGAGTCTTGTCGAAGCCCAGAGGGTACGACGACAGGTCGCTCGTCAGCGCGAGCGTGTCCAAGCTCGCGCGCTTCCGTTGGCTGGACGCATCACTAGCGGTGCTGAACGACGAGGGCGCGGTCGACGTTGCGGTATCCGGGGGAGCTCCCGAGTCGATCTGGAAGGGGAACGAGCCAAGCCCATTGCTCACCGTCGAGCTCTGCGATGCGACGCTCATGCCCAATGCCTTGCGGTTGGGAGGAACGAGCGAGGAGAGGGTGCTGGACGACGAAGCTGAGGCACGGGCGCGGTTCACCATCTGCGTGGCAGATTGCATGTGCTGCTCTTCCTGAGCGTTTGCAAACGACTGCTGAGCGAGCGGTGAGCGCGGAGGCGTGCGGGGCGGCAGGTTGGAGATCGGTGAGGGAGGGACGAAGGGGAAGCTCTCGAGGATGGAGTCAGCGCGGGTAGAGGTCGTGAGCACTGACGACATCGAGATGCGCTTGCCGCTCTCCGCGCTAAGCTCCTTCAGGGCACGGGCCTGCTGGGCTTCAAGAGCACCCGCAGCACTGCTTGCACCCGTCTGGATGGCCGCACTGTTGTTCACAACTGGCGATACAAGCTTCGCGCTGGTCATGCGGAATGGCGTACGAGGGGTGCTGAGCGCTGCGCTGACTGGCGTCTGCGGCATGTGGGCAATCTGGTCAAAGCCGAGATGGACGCGCCTTGCGTTGCTGATGTCAGCGACAATCGCGGAGGCCTGCGTGTACACGCTAGAAGGGCGGTCATTGTCGTGCGATGAACCGTACAAGTGAGCGGGGTCCTCCTGGAGCCACGAACCGGAGTCTGCACGGGAGTCTGTACGGATGAAGGGCGGCTCGGGGCTTCCGAAGGTGGTAGCCGAAGGCGTGGGGGAACCTTGGGTGTAGGGGGAGTTGGTATCGGAGAAGGGGTTCGCAGCCACTGTGACCTCCTGCTCCTCCTCTGCCTCGTGCATGACATCCGCCGGGCCGAAACTGGAAGCGGCAAGGGGGGAACGCGCTTGCCTGGACAGGGTGGAAGACCGGCTGAGGTTGTCACTCGGCGGAGCGCTGAGTACCTGAGCCTTCGCGACGCCGACAACCTGCTTCACAGTGCCCCGAGTGGGTGTGACGATCACCGAGGTCTCCAAGAAGTCGCTTGTGTAGCTGCCCGTAGTCATGTACGACATGCGGTTGTTGGCGGTGTTGTCAAGACCAGACCGCGCAGACGGGGCACCGCGGGGGTTGAGCGAATCGTTGGAAACGTTAACATGGTCCAGGTTCATATCAGCGCGCGCTGCCGGGGCGGCAGGACGATCGTGAGACTCGGTAGAAGGAGCGCGAGAGCCAACGGAGCCCGGGGGAACGAGGGCAATGGGAATAACGTTGGACTGCGTGCCCGTCGACGTGGTCTGGATCGAATGGTTGTCCTCGAACGGGTTGGAGTGAATGGATGCGCCCGAAGATTGGTGGTGACCGACATCGGAAGTGGCGGGGTCGAGGTTGATGGTGCCGTGCAGATTTCCGGAGTAGATTCTGACACTGTTGAGCTGGGGAGTCGGGGAGTCAGGCTTTTCGTTGGGGTCGGGCCTGTTGAGGACGTCCTCGGCGCGTGCTGGCACATCGGGCTTGCCCTCTGTTTCAGAGGCAGTGTTCTGGCGGAGCAAGCGCTGACGCCGGCGGTACCAGAAGAAGGCGGCCACCGTCGCAGCGAGCACGAGGATGGTCACGACGACTGCTGCGGCGACTGCACCTCCACTGACACCCCCCTTGGACGACGAGTTGGCCTCCTCCCTCGGAATGCACATTGCCACGGGGCATTGGTTGCAATCGCTGCACAACGGGGTCGCCGCATGTTGAGGGGGTGGAGATAGGGCAGAGCATGGCAGGGGACACGCACCGATTGATATAGACACACTCCTCGTTGATTGTACACGAACAACTGGGGTGCAGGTTGGTGCAGATAAGACAGCCATTGGCATCGCGGGTGCCGTTTGTCTGGCGGGCGTGGTGTTGCTTGAGGTTAGTGTTGAGTGCGCCGACGAGCATGATGAGAGAAGACAGAGAGAGACGAAAAGAGCGTGGGGGTTACGGGGAACAGAGGGCAGGAGAAGGGAAAACGCGCCCTGCAATGGCCAGCACGTTGGCGAACGGCGTCGAAAGAGAAACAACGGCGTTCGAGAGTCGGATGGCGGTCGATGCTCGCAGCAGCCCCGAGCTCTTGTCCCCCGTGTCACGCTCCGTATCCACGTCACCCCCATCAGGTTCCTGTCACACTTCACCCACGCGTCCTCCCTTAGCCGGCATGGCCCAGCCCGCCGCCGGCCATCGCACGGGCGTCGCATCAAAAGATGTTCCAACAGATCCAGAAGCGGTGTGTTATGTATGTCGCCGGTGCATGTTGGAACTTTGGTGGATGCGTAACAGAATTAGATTGAACGTGGTTGAACAGCGTGGTCCTTGTGTTGAACAATACAGTGTGTGCTATCGCTACATTCCTGCGCAGTCCCCGAGTTGATCGTGAAGACTAGGATAACTTAGTGCCCGGTGGCAAATGAGAGCTTAGTGGCTGTAGTCGTATCTGTCCAAGACATGAGCTCAATGTCACACCTGCCAAGAACGACACCGCAAGAACTTACTTCTTGTAGAACGTTTCCGAGTCGCTGGGGACCTATCAAAGGCCGCCGTCAGCACGTCTCGAGAGCAAACGCCCCGTCGCAGAACTTACTGCATCGTTTCGGGCACCTCTCCGCTTCAGCCCCCCTGCCTCCAGCTGCCGCCTGCGCTCACGATCTTCCTTCAGCCACTGTAACGCCACCGTGTACAGCGTCGCATTCGCGCCAAGCTCGACAGACGCCACGCCCGCAGTTCCTTCAGTGAAAGGCCATGACGTCGGCTCCATCAAGAACGTCCCGAGATGCATGTGAGCAACATGCGTAGGGAAGTTATTCAGGCCATCGAAGATGTGCGTTGCATCTGGGAGAGTGCCGCAGAGTGAGTGACCCCATGTACTTGTCCATCCACCGTCCTGGCAGGATGAACTTACATAGGATGGTTGCGCCACGGGTCTCCGAGTCCTCCTTAAGGAATGTCAAGAGGTCATCTCGGACGAGCACATCCAAATCAACGGTGACCTGTGAGACCGCGGAGACAAGCGTCAGCACAGTGACGGTTTGTCATCTCATCGTGCGGCACAGTCAAGCTCCGCATTGGGCCATAACTCTGTTTGACGCCTCGTACGTACTCCTAGCCGCGCTCGAACACGCTGGGCCTGAGGAGACTGGAGTCCGGGCCAAAGGCGACATGGGGAGGACGGGCGTACATCCAAGTACGCGCCCATGCGCATGGGACATAACTTTACATCGCCGCTGATATTGAAGGGCGTGCACAGCACAACCGCGGAGACGACGTAAAGAATGCATCCCAGACGAGAGTTTGTTCGCATCCAATCCCCAGGTCGAAGGCACAGGCAAGACGATGGCGTGCAGCACCACGTACCTCGTCGAGAAGCAATACATCCCAGTCGCCCATCAAGCCCATGCACAGCTGGACCCGCCGACGCTCACCGTCGGATATTTGATGCATGTGCCAATCCAGGTCGACATCGAGGATGTCAAGAAGCCGGTCCCGCCGTTCTTTGTGCCGGTAGCCGCCTACAGAGTTGAGGAAGTCGGAGACGACAATGTCACCGCGCACGACTGGGTTCATAGCCCTGAGAGTGAAGCAATCAGTGGGCGCAGAAGCAAAACGACAAGGTTACGCGCTCTCCGGTGACAGCGACGCGCTACATATCCAGCGACAAAAGCACAGCAAGACCGGCAGCGCACACTCACCATTCTGTCCCAAGGAACGTGATACCAAGTGGCGTGTTGCGAAACACGTCTCTTCCTTTGATTCGGACATCCGTACCCGGGGTTGAAATGAGACGTTTGCCAGCCAGGATCTGGAGTAGCGTCGACTTCCCCGCTGCAAAAAGATGTTTCTTCATTCCCCGATGTTTGCGTACAGATGCGCGGCGTACCTCCGTTGGCACCGACAAGGATGGTCCTCGAACCCTTTGGCAGATGGATGTTGACGTTCGACAGAGATGGCGCAGAGCCAGGAGTGTGCGAGTACGTGAGGTTGTCGATGGATATCTCGTACGTCTCCGCCGGTGTCTGCTCCATCTGGTCTATCATTTCGTCCTGGTTATTGGTTGTGAGCGTGCAGGGCTAAGAGACGATTTTACGAGAGGACGGACATCACGCACTCGTCGCTCATCTCAGGCGCGCGTCGCCTCGGCGCGCGTCATCCAAGGGATCTCAGATCGCCGGGCGCCCCAATCTGGGCAAGCGCGTTCGAACTTTTGCCTTCTGCAGCAACCCTGCAGCACCCTCACTTCAACTCTCATCGTCTCAGTGACTTCACTATCCTCAGTGGGGCTATTGCAGCTCTACGCTCACACAACAAACCAGCGGGCTATGGCGAGCCAAAGCGCACAGCCCGACATCATCGACCTCACCACCGAACCCGAAGTTGAAGTCATCGAACTCGATTCTGACGGCGAGGTGGTTGGCGACGCGGACGACCTCGCAGCGGGTGGGTCCCAGCCGAATGGGACTAGGAAGAAACGCAAGAAGCGCAAGAAGAAGCCTTCTGGACCAGTCGCCACCACGCAGGACGAGGAAGTTGGTCCCTCTCGCGCGGGCTCCCCAGCAGCCCTCGACCCGGGCGTCGACCTCCCTCTAGACCAAGGCGGCCGAGGTACCGAGAAGAAGTCTCTTGCCGACCGCCTGACGGAACCAGACCAGGATGGCATCAGAGAAGCAGGGCGGCGACGCGAGAAGAGGGAGCGAGAGCGGAGACGTGATCAGGATCGTGGTGGGGAGCGAGAGCGGGACAGGGACAGGGACGGATATGGAGAGCGGGACCGTGGCGAGGGCAGTCGGCGGGAACGCGAGCGAGAACGCGAGCGGAGGCGCAGCAGGTCGCCCCGCCGTGACCGGGAGAGGGAGCGCGACGCTGACCGTACGCGTAGGCGGTCTCGCTCGCGCGACCGTGAGCGTGAACGCGACAGGCGGAAACGCGACAAGACCCCCGATGCTCCGCTTTTCTTTGAGGACGTCAAGCCCGTTGAGGTGTTCAAACCGCTCGAGAACGTCCCTGGTCCCTCTAACCACCACGCTGGCCCCAGCTCAGCCATGCAATCTGAGAAACTCACCGACCTTCTACTCCCACCACATGTATCTGTCACTGAGGCGTCGGAGGACGCTGACACTCGCCCTCTCGATGTCCCGACCCCGGAGGGCTCTGATGATGAGGAAGACTACATCGATTACTTGGATTACGGTGACGACCGTCGGGTACGTATCTTGTTCCCTACGCACCTTGCCATCTCTTGTTCATCTTGATATAACGCAGGCACCTGGCATGGTCCGATACTGGGAGCTAGAGAAGCTCGCAGCCGCGGAGGCACGCGCTTCTAAACCAACACGATTCGTTTGCAAGAATTGCGGTGCAGAAGGAGAACATAAGACATACGAATGCCCTGTTCTCATCGTGAGTCTGTCCGATGCTATCGCACGCACGCACATCATCCTCACTACCCAACAGTGCCTGACCTGTGGTGCTCGAGATGAGCACTCAACACGTAGCTGCCCTATTAGCAAGGTGTGCTTCACCTGCGGTATGAAGGGACATATCAACAAGGTACGCTCTCACCTTCGTCCTACACTTGGGGTGCATATACCTACCAAAGTTCACAGACGTGTCCCAACCGAGGCAAGCGCGACGCCTACTCTTCTTACGACTGCGATAGATGTGGTGCGCGCACCCATCGAACCAACGTAAGGACGTGGTATAGCCTCTTCATAAAAATATATGTTGACAGATGTGATAGGAATGTCCCACTCTCTGGCGTCTCTACAAATACGTGGAAGACGATGCCCGGAAAGAGATCCTCCGTGTCCGCGAGGAGAAGCGCGTGCTCGCGCTCGGCGAGGGAGGGGAAGGCTACATCGCGACAGACGAATGGTGCTACAACTGCGGTGGCAGCGGCCATCTCGGCGACGTACGTTCACACCTTATCTTCGCACCCACCATTCGTAGCTCACATCCCGCCCACGACTATAGGACTGCAATGCGCTTCCCCACCAGCACGACTTCCCCAACGAGCACTCAGCGTTCAGCCTCTATAACATCCTCTCCGGACCCTTCGCTGCCGAAGCTTCGCGCCCGTCCAAACGCCCACCGCGTGACTGGGAGACGGCTTCGGCGTTCGCAGACGGGTATGGGTTCACCGCACCCATGGACGTCGGCAAGGAAGGCCGTCGAAAGCAGCGCAATCGGCTGGAGCGACAACAGCGTGCGCTCGAAGAGGCCCAGGACGACCAGGACGACTGGTTCGGAAACCGGCACTCGAAAGCTCGTGGTGGGGACAAGGACGTGGACAAGAGCAGGAAGAAGGGGCGTGCCAAAGGTGCAGGGTCGAAAGCGAACGGCAGCGGAGGTGGAGGTGGGAAAATCAAGTTTGATATTCCATCCCTGGGCGGCGACAGGGATGCAAAGCGTCACCAATCCGGCCACGACGACCTTCCGGGGCCATCGAGGGAGACGGATTCTATCCAGATTCGTGGGGCCGCGCGGAAGCCGAGCTACACCTCGTCGTCGTCGAACCGATATGACAGCAATGACCGCTATGACCGGGATCGCGACCGGGACCGGGACAGGGGATCGCAGAGGGGACCGCGATACCGCGGAGGATATTCGAGGTGAAGCCGGACGTTGGGTGGAGAGTTATGATTATCATCGCTGTAGCACCAGAGCACACTAGCTTTGTATTCGCTATGCTGTCGTTTTGTCTGTTGCATGAGTATGTCGTTGCAAACTAGTCATTTTCCACGCGCAAGCGGATTAAATCGCCAAAGTCAGACTGGAGGGGGGTATCGTCAATGTCCAAGCCTACCCCGTAGGTATGTGGTTATCGTACACTCGCGGCACATGTCAACTGCGTCTTTGCGACACAACTGGGGGCCTCGTTTGAAACTCAATCCTACGGTGGTGAAGTGAATAGGAGATCTGGCTCGGATGTCATCACGGTCACTACTCACCGATCGATGGGCAGTGGTTTAGATGCTTTCAAGTTCGGTATGAGTCGCGTGGGCCATCGGGTCGAATATCCATCACAAGGGTGTTGCCGGTGCTGAATGGACATCGAGTGAAGGAAAGAGTGAATGTCGAGTGAGCTATCTCCTCTCCTGCAGCCACTTCCACCTCAAACTGTTTCCGCAGGCCAGGCCAAGTTACGAGATGGTCCGCTGGATCATGCCAACCATCATGACCTCTTGGAACGTCGCTGCTCTTCATTATATTGGCCCAGACGGAAGGAGAAGTCGACGACTGGGAAGAAGTTGTGCTGATCTCGTGGTCAAAGCACCGGCCGACCCGGATGACAAACACCAAGTATGGCATGTCCTTTGCACGAAACGCGATCTTCGTAGGCGGAGAGCCGGTCCACGGCATCTGTACGTTCGCGATTGCGACTATATTTGCATTGAGCTCATCCAGGAGCGTCGCCAAGTGGCGCTCGGGGATGCGAATGGGTGTCAAGAGACTGTTGTTCATGGGGATGGAGAACCGAGGTTGGGGCTCGGGGGTATGGAGCGTGAGGTAGACGTCCTTCCACGATGCCTGGATTTGTCCGCGCCGACAGAGAGCGCTGTTCTCCGGAGTGGTGACGATCCGGACGGGATCGTTGCGATATCGCTCTACTCCGCCGATGTCGAACAATGGTACAGCAGGATGCGGATTCCCATCGGACGAAGCGAGAATAAGCCAAAGTCTCTGCCCTCCAGAAGACCAACATAAGTCTGCGAAGAGCACATCGTCGATGTTGACTGTGGGAATGTGCGCTAGGACACCGTAGGGAGTGATCGAGAACGTCATGATACTGCTGTGGTCGGCGCCCTTCGGAGAACATCTCAACATCAGACTCGACAGAGACAGAACAAGAGATACCAACCCACATTGTCTGGTCCGTGAGCTGGCGGAGCGATTGAAGCTTCAGGGGTGTATCTGAGTCCAGTGCTACACCTGAACTGCGACGGGGCTGTGGCCAGAAGACCCGACTTTGAACCTTCGGAACATCCGTGCAACGCTCCGATCTCACAACGAGGACCCCAGGCAAAAAGCGTAGTATCCGCAGACCTCTTCATGATTTCCTCCTGAAGACGTTGGAAGGCCTTTCTGCCTTCGCCGTAGAGTGTAGGCATGTTGATTCCGAATATACCGAGTAGACAATATGCCTCGTCTTCTGCCCGTGTAGTCTCGCGTTCCGCCGCCCAACACATGCGTTGAGCGATGCTGATGTGGGATAGCTCCACCTCGTGTCGAAGTACGGCGCTCGGAATGTCTGTGATGGCCTCGAGATCCTCGGCGAAATCCGCCTTTGATCCTATCGTGTCCCATGTTTGTGACACAAAGAGGACGAGTCGAGGTGCAAGAAGCTCCTGGAGCGTCCAGCCGCGCTTGTGCCACCTGCTGTCAATGAACGGGATCGATAGATTACAGGAGGGAGGGGGGGTAGGAACATCACGGAGGTACGCGTAGCAGATGCTTGCATGGGAGTAGTAGCTGAACATCGAGTTGATAGCCTCGGAAAGCTCAGAGCTGCTGGATTTGTCTATACAGCAGGTGTCGATCCACACCCACTTGAAGCCGTGCTCTTCGGCAAACTCGCAGCACCTCCGAATCTTCTCGCATACGAAGTTCCGTGGGGTCCCACCGGTGATTGCACACCTTTTCTCGAGTTTTTTGACGTCCCTGAAACTTTGTTCATCGTCACCCCACACGTGCGAGAGGATGGCATAACCATCCGGGACCGCTTCAGGGGACACGAATGAATGTAGTTCCGCGCGGGCGGCGCTGAGAAGCCACATAGCTTCGAGAGCTTGGTCTGTCTTGGATGTGAGGGCGCAGTAGAATAGTATCGTTTGAAAGATCACGCACATTACCCGTGGATGACTTCACTTCAGTGCAGTAATCTCTCGAAGCCACAACGATGCTGAGCTGATGACGTCGACTGAGTCCGAATTCGGGTCACTAGTAGGTCGGAAAACGTTACTAACAGTATTCTCTTTCGACACGAGCAAGTGGTGTGTGCAGAAATCAGCACGCTTACCGTGTGGGACTACCGGGAGTCGTTCAGAGGTGAATTGGTTACCAAGTCGACAGTGAGGGCCGTTTAAAGACCGCTTTTGATAATGAAGTTACTCACTTGAGCGACATCTGTCATGTTTATTGACGTGGCAAAGTCGCTGTCGCTGTGCACACACGAGTATCAGTGAACCGGATTGATGAGTGTAGAAGTGCACCTTCGATGTGATGTGAAAGTGTAGCCCGATGTGCAGCCGGCCTGGGCGCCTTTGGCTCTCAGGCTCACGTAAGCCTCGTAATTGACATTGGGCGTCTGTGTTGCCTAAAGGGTGAATTCAGCCACCCTGCTAATGCCCGCACTGGTCCAGACTCTGCACTTGACTCTTCGACGCTTGCAGCTTCATCTTTGACATCGCGATGGAGAGGGAGGTTCAGCAGCTCGTGGAAATGGTCGGTCGCGTTTCCGTCGCCCTCCTGTGCCACTCAACTCACTCGTCCTCTTCCAGGGCGCAACGGTCGCGCAGGCGCGTGCTGCACTCAAGCAGCACAAGGACGTCATGGAGGCAGCAGAGCGCATATTTGACGGCAGCTTCGACAATGTTGTGGATGACGACGGAGACGTGGATATGATGGTTTCAGAAAGGACGGCGCGGAAGCCTCGAATGATTGTACGTATCTTCTACACCACGCACGAGCGACCTACAACTTTGCGCAGACTCCGGATGAAGACGAGGATGACGATGAACCACTCGGAGACGATGAGGAGGCGGATGGTGCGTGGCTCATTGGAATTGACCACATCCCACTCATGCGGCGCGTAGATGATGAATACATCGACTATGACGACGAGGAGTTCGAGCAGCAAGGCGAGGGAGGGGCTGGTGCTGCGGTAGATCCTTATGCAGGTGTGTGTGTTTGCTGCTCATAGTGGAAACTGATTCCAATCTGCGTCAGGCATATTCTTCTCGAAGGACCGGCGCGAAGAGGTCATCGAGGTTGAGGAAGAGCCAGAAATGGCCTCGATGTCCGGCTTCAATGAGAAGGTTCCCCTAATGACCCAAGGACAATGGATGAAGGGATGTCCAGAAGGCAGCGAGCAGAGCTTCTTGTTCAGCCTGTACCAAGAATTGAGCGAGGGAGAATGTCGGTGCCCCCATGGTTGTGGTGCAACGTTCAAGCGTAAGAAGAGCGATTTCTACGCCCTTTTTGTGAGTTCACCCAATCACGAGACTGCTCATCATTCTGACATGACTGCAGCCAAGTTTCCCCGCATACATCAAGCACCTCGAGACCATTGTACCCCGGACATGTAGTCGATGCTCGAAGACATTCTGCTTCGCTTGTGGCGAGTCCAGCACTCCAAATCATAACAAAGTTCCAGCCTCTCTTGAGGTCAACGCGTCGCTGTTCCACTGCGCCCACCTGCAAGGTGTGATTCTTGGCGTCGGACTTGCCATGCTCGAGAAAACCTTCCTGGACGATGCCCAAGACCCTGGCAGCCAGAAATCAAGTGACCGTACGTCTCGCAAGAGACGTAAACCGGAAGCGCCTATTCATCCTGCACCTGTGGCTGGAGAGCCGCACGACGATGACGATGATGACGACGACGCCTACTACCCGATCGTCGTGCAAGGCAAGAAGGCCAAGCTTGGTACTGGATATGCTGGAGATGCGCGTGAAGACGTATGCTTTGTGTCCTTCCGTCTCGTCCACTGAGCTAAACACTCTGGGCAGATGTCGGGGCAAATCGAAGCCTTGAACGCACAACGAGCCAAGGATGAGAAGCTCTCGACGTTGTTATCGAATATCCGCACGTTCCTTCCGTCAGTTAACCGAGAGGGTGGCGGTCATGCGAGCGATTACCTCGTACATCCTACTGCACTCGCGCACCTCCGCCGACGTTTCAACTTTGTCAGCAGTCAGCTATTGCGCAATGACTCGCTGACGGATATGTCTGACCGTTCGGTGTTGTACTTTGAGCTCTTCGAGTGGTTAGAGGTGCGCCTGCCCATGCCTCCCTGACTAACGCGGTTGGTCTGAAGACCATATTCTAGACTATCTCCAGCCATGAGGCCCTTGCCAGCATGATGGCCATGCCAATCATGGTGGTCACCTCCGTGAAGACCATTGCATCGAAGAAACCATCCGGCAAAGGCACTTCACGCGTTCGCGAACGTACGATAATTTACGAGGGCAGCTCTGGGCCCCGTGAACTTCTAGAGGCGATCGTGATACAGGCGCAAGCGGCGCTCAAGGGTCTTGAGGGCATGAAGCCTGTGGAGCCAGAGACTGAGGAGATGTCAGAGGAGCAGAAGAGGATGACCGCGGATGACAAGGGTAAGGCCAAGGACGATGGTGCAATCGTGTCCGAGGAGAACAAGAAGCTACTCAGCTTCTGCCAGCGGATCGTGAACACCGCGAATGCTATCGACCGTTCTCTCATTGAAACCAAGGGCAAGGCATTCGTCGACCGCCTCCATGCCGGCCTCCCGAAGATCCCGGCGAGCTCGACCTCCCAGGGCATCGCCGCACCGATCGAGGTCGGACAGACGGAGGAGAGCGCGATGGAGGCGTACATCAAGTGGGCGAACCGGGTGCGGTTCGAGTACTGTGACTTGACGATCCCGCCAATGGACAACCTGGCAGAAACAGAGCAAGACCAGACACCCAACTACAAGTTCTACTTCAACAACGAAGCGCGTATGCTAGCGAACTCGGACATCCCCAAACGGTCGCTTGCTATTGCCAAAGAGGTGCGTGTACCCGTCGACTGCTCGCTGTGTATCAGTTACCGACCGACACGTGCAAAGCTTGCTGTACTCACCACCAACCTGCCCGTGGCGTGGAATTCTTCGGTTTTCCTCCGAGTCGACGAGACCCGTGTCGACGTTATCAAGGCGCTCATCACAGGACCCGAGGGCACTCCGTACGCGAATGTCTATTTGCTTGTCGACTGCATTACTAACAACTCTCATGTCCAGTTATTACAACGGCTGGTACGCGCCAACCCTACTGTTTTCTGGTCCACTATCTTGACCCTTCTGTAGCTTCTTATTCGACGTCTTCCTCGGGCCCAACTACAACCAATCGCCACCAAGCGTGAAGTACATGACCGTAAGTTCATAATAGTCGTCGTGCGACAATGTATACTGACATTGTTGCATCACAGACGAACGGCGGTAAATTCCGCTTCAACCCCAATCTATATGCGGTAAGGCAGCGTCTCGCGCGGACACTGTAGATGCTCAACGGTCATGTACCTCTGTCTAGGACGGGAAAGTTTGCCTATCACTCCTCGGAACGTGGTCAGGACCGGGCTGGATAGCGGGCAAATCGACGCTGCTCCAGGTACACATCACTGTCTGACACCACGAACCTGTATCTCACATCTCCGCGTTGGTAACAGGTGCTCATCTCCATCCAATCCATGATTCTCTGCGAGGAGCCATACTTGAACGAGCCAGGATGGGCGAACAGTGGAGGCACGCCTAAGTCGATAGCATGTAAGTACCTTCTCTACCATAATCATCACCCAAGCGGTCACTCAACGATGCGGCAGACTCGGCGAACGTGCGTCGTATGGTGGTCAAGACAGCTGTATGTCCGCCCTTTTTCAAACGTATAACATAGCTGCCATTTCTGATGAGGACCATCGCAGATGCTCGGCAACCTGAAGGCACCCCCGGACCCTTGGGCTGACGTGATCCGCACGCACTTCCGCCTCAAGGCGAAGTCGATCATGGCCCAGCTCGACAAGTGGCTCGCGGATGACGACGGCCAACCCACGATGAGCGACGGCGCGCTCAACGGGAAGAGCGGTGCGTCAGGGAGCTCGAACGGGTTCGCGGAAGACGTCGCGGAGCTCAAGGCGCTGCTCACGAAGCTGCAGGCGGGCGAGGAGATCAGCTCGTGAGCGGCTCAGCCGCTGCTCCCCATCGAAAGTGATGGTCCTTCCAGGTCTTTGTCGGGCGCGAAGAAGATGTGGATGCTCGTCTGCGTCATAGTATTGTATCATATGTGTAAGTGACAACTCCCGGGCTGTTTAGAACCATGCTGTGAAACACGATGCTCTTGTAACATTGCACCTCCGATACCTCGCAACTATCTTCCATGTTCAAGGCTCGTGGAGGGCAAACCCGTCAACGTCAAGATGTCTACGATGGGGGCGAAGAAGATCTTGCCCTACACACGCCCTTCGTCGTTCCAGTCGCGCACGTAGTGCTTAGGGACTCGCGGACCCCCTGCCAAAGTCGCTCGCGATGCCTGGCCTGAGTACATCGGCCGGCTCTCCTCCTCCAAGTTCTTTGGGAAAGCGCGTCCCTCGCGAGCGGCACGATAGCGTCTGTCACGACAGTGTTCGTACAGATTGACTCCTCGGGGCACGCAAGCTTCTTCGTGTGGCCGAGGTCGTATCCCATTGCGTATATGTGTGACTATGTCGAAAATCCGTAGGACCTGGGTATCGTCCTGCGCGTACTGTGTATAGGACGGAACCCCGCGTTTTGGAGTTCCCAAAGATGATGTCGAGAAGGTCTAAAGGCAGGCGACGAGGTGGTTAGAGGTCAGGACGTCGTTGAAGTGCGGACATCCCATCGCGAGGAGATTGGGGGCGTAGGCGAGATCGACGCGTCTTTGGATGCGGCGGAGGTGCGCAAGGCGGGCGACACTGCGGCGAGTACTTGTTGTGGAACGGCAGACGAGGCTGGAGAGTCGAAGACGAGGGCAAACGAAAGTAGAGATAGGAATACATAGCGCGCGCTCAAGCGCCCTTTGCGCAGCGCCACGTCCCAGGGTGAGGCTTGTCCTCATAGTCGTCCACTTGTGTATCTCCAGCTCCGAGTCAACGCATACTTTTCCGCACTCTTGGGCCACCCAACGACGCGTAAATTCGGACGAAATGAACCTTTCCCTCTACACCGTCACTGCTTTCCTCATCATCGACACCGACGGGCATCGCGTACTCGCCAAGTACTACCATCCAAAAGGTCACCCTAATGGCGAATCCAAGAAGCTCACGACGCTGAAGGAGCAGCGCGCATTCGAGAAGGGGTTGTTTCAAAAGACGAAGAAGGCGGGAGGTGCGTCTGCAACTGGTCTGCCTTGCACTCCCATCCCTCGCATCCAGATGAGCTGACTATATGCGGCCATGCTACCTTCAATACCCATCTACATTGAAACACGGACGCACTTCGCAATGAAGGCGACATTATTCTATACGACTCACACCTCGCCGTGTACAAGCACTCCCTCGACCTCATCTTCTACATCATTGGCGACCCAGCCGAGAACGAGCTCATGCTACACGCTGCGCTCGTCGCGTTCTCTGACGCGGTATACATGCTCCTCCGCAACCAGGTTGAGAAGCGGGGCGTGCTGGAAAACCTGGACCTCGTGCTCCTCTGTCTGGACGAGACGATTGACGACGGGTGCGTGCTCTTTCGTTCCCTTCTTGATCAACATCGTGGCCCTTGGGACGGCCCGATGCTCATCCCTCTATATTGCTCCAGGATTATTGTGGAGACCGACTCGACAACGATTGCATCCCGAGTCAGCCGACCAAAGGCGGACACGACCGAGATCGTGATTAACGAGCAAACGATCCTCAGTGCATATCAGACGGTGAAGGAGAAGATGCAACAGCGGATAGGACAGTTGTAAAGGTTTTCTATGTTGTGTATGTACGTATCTTCCCGAGTGATTCAAGGAACGAGTCTCACCCGCGCTCTGGTAGTAGTAGATAAGTTCGCATTGATGCATCTGCCCCATCCTCTTCATATGGGCTATCAATACATCGGCATCTAGTCTAGCTCTCAACACGAAATGGGAGAGGTGCGAATTATATCAGTGCCACGCATCTACACTCGCGCGATCAAGCCGCAACATAGATTCATCTCGGTCTAGCAGTCGACATTCTGTCCCCGCTAGCCCTTCGTCCCGCCTCCCTTCAATCTCCGACGTGATTCTCTGGACTCTTCAGGCGACACAGCATACGAAATACATCCTGCCATGGTGTTCTCCTACGAGAGATCTCTGCGGTGACCTCTCCACCTGTTCACTCTGCGTCCATCTAACAAGGGCGTCACCGTACGTCTGCTCCAGCCTTCCCGGCGTTCCGACCAAGATGCGCGTGGATCAGCTGGCCGCCCATCCTGTTGTCTACCCCGACCAATGTGCTTCCTGGAATACGCTCACCATCGCTTATGTTCAGGTCCCAACTGTCAATCCCACATCGCCAGCCGCCCCAGAATATAGCATCGCGGTCTCGTGCTGAAGCACGGCCCGAGCTCGAGGTAAAATCGAACTATGTCTTTTCATGTACAATTCTACGATGATCCCGCAAGCCGAGCGCGTTCCAAGAATGGCCCCGCTAGCGCCACCCCAGTCTCGGAGTCAACCAGCCTGCCAGGTGCTGCAGCTCATCCACTTCTCCGCATCAAGCCGCAGAGCTACTCCCACCACGGCACTCGTTCACGTTGACGCTGTCAAACACCGTTCGACGATCCGTTATTACCGGCGCCGGGAGCGGCAAGTATAAGTACCCAAGGTGTTGACCGCAACCGGCGCGTCGTCTCTTCCACTCTCACCGTCGGTTCTTGCGCATCGCAAGCTCTGGCGTTCAAAATGGAGCTCATGTCCTTGCTGTCCCTCACGCTCGCGGTGATTGCAGTCCGCGCCTGTCCCGGCGAAGAACACGAACACGGCCACGCGCACGCGCACGAACGGCGCGCCTTCCCGCAGACGCCCCTCGCTCCACCGACGCGGCCGCTCGTCTGGGGCGACGTGAATATCATCCACACCACGGACAGCCACGGATGGCTGCTTGGACACCAAAAGGCCTCGTTCCCGGAGCCCAACTACAGGTGAGTCGCGATACGTCTCGGAGGAGCCGAGTGGTGATGCCGGATGGTGCACGAATAGCGGCGACCTGGGTGATTTCGCGTCGTTCGTGACGCACATGAAGCAACTTGCGCTTGTACGTATCTACATGCAAATCCTACTTCGATAGAGCTGTTGACGTGTTCCGACCTGCCCATGAAGCAAAAGGACGTCGATCTTCTCTTGGTTGACTCCGGAGATCTACACGATGGCGAGTATCTAGCTCCCGACTCCGTTGCCCGGAGATGCTCATGGGGTGTACACGACTCTCAGGAACGGGCCTCTCGGATGGCTTCCCGCCTGGCGGAGTGGACGCTCACGATGTCCGTCCTTGTGTTCGACTTTCTCGCGAACCATATGCTCACAATCCCACCAGAGCAATGAGTTCCTGGCACGGCTGCCATACGATCTCATGGCAATTGGCAAGTAAGTACCGCAAACAGAGTGATCTTGCCAGAGCGCTCATCCAAGGAACTTGAACAGCCACGAGCTATACGTCTACGCGAACACCCTCGACATGCACAGAAACTTCGCTCCGAAGCTCAATGGTCGCTATCTGTCCTCGAACGTCAACATCACCGTCGCTGACAGGCACGGCAAGGCTGTCAGTGTCCCCGTGGGAGGTCAGTGCCTGTCCATCTCCCCGCCTCCTTGCTCAGGTGTTGAGCTCGTAATCTTGATAGATCGATTTGCGAAGTTCCGTACTCGCAAGTAAGCTGCTCCCTACATAACTCGAGTGCATGACCTAGGTCTAACGCTCGGAACGCAGAGGACGCAAGGTTACGTCCTTAGGTGTCCTCTTCGATTTCACTGGCAACGACGTCAACACCACAGTGCAGAGGGTCGAAGACATGGTCAAGCAGCACTGGGTACGTCCCAGTGACCGCGTGAACGACCCTTCCGATAGTCTGATTTCGCTGGTTGCATTGACAGTTTGCAGAGGCGATCAAAGAGGAGCCTGATTTCTTCCTTCTCGCCGGGTGCGTCGCTCTGGATTGCTACTGATGTATACTCCATCTCTGATACTTTGTGCAGACACATGCCGGTGGCGAGGACGGATAACTGTGAGCTCCATGCATGATAGTTCTTCGTCAACTTGTCTGATCAGTACCAGGGCCTACGGTGTTCAACGCTATTCGCGCCGTGCACCCTACCACCCCCATCCTGATCCTGGGAGGTACGCCCGTTGCGTGCTTGCCCCAAGAGCTTGATTGACAGACGTCTAGGTCATACTCATATTCGTGATTGTGGTAAGGTCGTATATAGCGTGGCTTACCTGCCTCTCATGTTTCTCTGCAGTCCAGTATGACGGTCGTTCGATGGCGTTGGAGAGTGGTCGGTATATGGAAACAGTCGGTGCGTTCGGTGTCAACTGAGCTCCAATTGTACGCTAACTAGAGCTCTACAGGTTGGATGAGTACGTATAATGTCTCTGTCGACGGTCCTTTGTGTTTAGCGTTACTTTAGGCGCAAAACTCGATCATCGCGGATCCACCAAGAACATGACATTCTCGCGTCGGTATCTCGACCCCAATCGGGTCACTTACGAGGTACGCGTGCAAGACTTACATAGCTCATGGCCGATCTCTGACGGATGATATAGTATCACACAGGCCGAGGCAATTTCACTTTCGACACCCTGCACGGGAGATCCATTACGAGGGGCCTCAACGAGCTCGCAGAGAGGTTCGACCTCAACATGCTCTTTGGGACAGCGCCTCAAGACTACACCATCAGCCGGTGCGTCTATGTCGCTCTGTTGGCTGGGTTGATGACCCTCACACGCTGCATTCAGTAACCCTTTCCCCTCCAACAACTCCATTCTCTCCCTCTTCACCGAAGCGATGAAGTTCTCGCTCACCGTGAACAACTCGCGCGCCAACATCCCGAACCTCATGATCACCAACTCGGGCTCGCAGCGCTTCGACCTGTACGCGGGCCCGTTCACGAAGAACGACCAGCTGACGTCCTCGCCTTTCGCCAACGCGTTCGTGTACATCCCCAACGTCCCGCTCGCCGTCGCGCGCCAGGTCCTCCCCACGCTCAACCAAATGAGCGAGAGCAGGCGCCGTGCCCTGGTCGCGGAGCGCGAACGGGAGCGCTATGCTCTCGGCGACGTCGACATGCGCTACTTTGCTTGGCTCGAGGAGATGGATCGGCGGAGCGACGGTCCTGAGCGCCGTGCGGCGCAGAACGCGACGCTGGGGTATGTCACGCACGATGTGAGCGGCCTTCCTCCCCCACTCTCTAGCTGCGCGTGTTCACTGACTACTATCGTCACCAGTCGTGTCCTGGCGTCGGTGATGACATCCCACATTCGCCCCTGGTGAGCCCTCCTTCCAGGCTGACTCTCCATGTCTGTTGCATGCAATGCTCACGGGTGCCCCTCCACAGCCGTTCTTCTCATCGCCCGACTTCATCGGCACGGACGCGCCGGAGGGCCTCACCGACGATGCTCTCATCGACTTCGTGTTCGTCGACTTCAACGAGGAAGAGATACTCGAGGTCCTGAATAGTCTGCAGAGCGACAAGACGTACACGGCGGCGGACGCGTTCCCGTACACGGATGTACTCTCTAACGCTGTGCTCGGGATTTACGCACAGCAGTTTTGGAACTAGCGGGCATGATAAGTGTACATCTGGAGTACATGCATGTACAATTGGGGGACCACCTTGACAGATTAGGTCTTATGTAGCCCCCCGTACGTCCCGAGACAAGAACTTATTCGTGGGCAACAAAAACAGTCGTTTGACCCAACACGTTAAATGGACACGTCCGGGATCGAACCGGACCCCTCTCGCATATCATATGCTAAGCGAGCGTGATAACCAACTACACCACGTGCCCTACAGGATAGGCTGTTTTGAGAACTCACAGATCATTTGAGGTTAGTGATGTGCGCAAGTATCAAGTTAGACAACTTTACATTGAGTACCAGCAGGTGGAAGATAGGTAGGGGCCCTCCGGGCAGTCCTGGCCACGGGTCAGACCAATGCAACTGGTTGCGCTGATCATGTACTGTCTGAAGGAAGTATGACTATGATGCAGACCATCTTTCAGCTTCCAGTTTGAAGTGCTGAGACAGCCGCAGTTTGAACTCCCTGTCAGGCGTCGTCGCCCCAACTCACTTGCATATTGAGAACCACCCTCTATTCGGGCGGATCTCGTAGCTCACGAGGCTCTCAGGGACTTGCTATGTCTCGCGAAGAGGACCCGTCATTCGCGCTCCCTCCCCTCCCTCGCTACGCTCGGGGTCACGTCGGTCCCGCTCAAGCGGGCACACTAAAGCCTTGCTCACACCATCAAATCAGACCGGCTCCCTTTTGGGCTTTTCTGAAAGAAGGACAGGTTTAGTTGGCGGGCGCAGCATTGAATATTAATGACTCGGAGGGCCCAGGGAGGGCCGTATGTAATGAGGTGCACAGCAGCGCCCGGGCAAAGATAACGATACTTCGTCCTCGTTCCGCTGGGGGAAGTAGTGGGTTTGCCGCAAGACGCGTTGGTTGCAACCCCGGAATTGCGCTCGACTGCCACCGCGGCACTACCAAAGTCGTAGGCTGAACGCAGCATGGCCGCATGGGCATCTCGGTTGTGGCTTCGCATCGTAAGGGGAGCCTACCAGTTGCAAAGTCAGTTCACCTAGCTCCGTAGTTGCGATATGCATATCCTTCAAGTTCTAGGTTGAAGAAACACTCGAAGTCAAGACGTGGCAGGATACGAGGAGCACCAACAGACTGGAAGGACCACGTTGGCTCAGCGCCCATAACCACATTGAGCGACCTGAAACGCAAAACCACGTGGTTTAGTCAGCTTTCCCACCCCAAATTGATCTGAGTTTACTGGCCTGGAGACCTGTCCACTGTTCGTGGCCAGGAATAGTGGAGAACCTCCAGTCACGGCCGTTGCAGAGTTTGAGATGCCTGAGCAGTGAGCGGGCACTAGCTCCCCCCAACACTTCATGTACAATTGTATACTACATGTTCACTTTGCGACTTTAGCTCGCATAAATATCAAGCTCGACTGGCACGTTATTGAGGGTAGGTGGCAACACCGCGAGCGATGAGGTTTGTGCTGGAGCTGATCAGAGGTGATTATAGGTATGTTGTCGTGCTGAGCTCAGTGAGCTATCGAAAGCGGCGTCAGAGAACCAACACAGGCGTCTAACGATGTCCAGAAAAATGCATTAAGTTCAATTTCGTTCGGGTCTCGATTTACCAAGCTTGCAACACCAATGCGTTTCCGCCTAGCCCGCCATGCTGAGACTCGACGACCTCTGATGTGAGCGCAGAGGGGAAGGGGTATCTGATTGTCTATCGACACTAACAACGAACCTAGTACAGGACAAATATGCATATGTTACAGTCAGGGGATACGATACACATCGGCCAAGCGCGCCCAGTCCCTCAACGATACCACGACCCCACTCGAGGACTTACGCCTCGACCGGCGGGGGCTGTTTTCTCCTCTCGCGCAGAGCCCCGACGCTCCAGCACCCCGGCCCGTCGTGTATTCGATCGGCCCACTGGCGCACGGCGGCGACCTCCCAGTCCATCTCCCGCATGAGCTTCATCGGCGGGAGGAGCGCGGTCGGCACCCTGGAGGCCTTGCAAATGTCGTCGAGGTTCTTGAGGAAGGACGCGAACACCCAATGCGGCGTCCCGCAAGGGCCGCCCATCGGCGGCGGCGAGTGCGGCTGGACGATGATCCGCTTCAGGCTGGACATCATGTACTCCGATTCTACGGGTGCGTGCGATCAGCCACCTACGGACGGGAGGGAGGACGGTAGGAGGCAGACTCACCGAATAACTTCCTAACAGCTTCGAGAATGGAGCGTGGCCAAAAGTCGGCGCCAGTTACGCGGAGGTGCGTTAGACCGGGCGCACGGTCCGCCCACGCAGTGAAGTCGAGCCTCGGGCTGGCAGCGAGGGCAGCGAGAGAGAGGTGCAGCCTGTCCAGCCGCGGGAACATGGGCTCGAACGCGGCGTCGCATCCCGGGGCGGAGAACTGGGGCTCGTTGCCGACAATGGTGAGCTCGCGCAGCACCGGGAATCCGCCAGGGCAGTCGATGGTATCGGGCATGAGGAGCTCCTGCTTGCCATAGCGGTGACAGTGGATCAAGGTGAGGGTTTGGACGTCAGGCGCAACGATACGGAGGAGGGCGGCGACGTCCTCGCTGTACCGTTGCTGCTCCTCCTGGACGGCCTTGCGCACCTGCGCCTTTGTCTTCTCCGCGATCGCGCGCAGCTGCTCGGAGCGCTTCGCGTCGGGGGCGGCGCGAGGGGGCGCGATCTCGATCGGGGCGGGCTCATGGCGCACGGAGGAGGAGATGATGAGGTGGCGGACCTTAGGGGTTGGGCCGACGGCGATGGCGCGGGGGAGGGCGCGCTCGCGGGCGTAGCAGGCGAAGAAGGTAGCGACTTGGGCGGGGGTTTGGGAGAGGAGGGCGACGGTGTAGAAGCGGGCGCCGCGAGAGACGGCGCGGATGTGTTTGGAGACACGGGACAGGGACGCGCCAGTGTAGCCGCCGTCGGTGCAGGCGAGGATGAAGATGCGCTCGAGAAGCTCGACCGCGAGACGATCCATGCCTTCCACGCGGAGGGTTGAGAAGACTGACGTTCACGCTTCGCGGGTTCCCAGGCACTGTCCTTCTGTTAGCCTCCAAGCCTCGTCCTGTCCGAACGGACGACGACGTACAAGGTATGTCGTGCGTTGGTCTGATGCAGTCTTGTAGTGCTAGTGCCAGCCGTCGTCGTTTAGCGGTCGTGGGTGGGTCGTGAGCGTGCCAGCGTGTCGTCGGCGGTCGGAGGAGGGGAGAGGCGCGATCGGTTAGACCGAGTGTCTCAGGCCCATGGCCGCAGCTCGGGGGACTATATATGACCGCCGTTGCAGGGGACAAGATCACATAAGTAGCGTATACGCAGAGGATCCTCGTCTTCTCCCCAACTCCTCTCCCCGCCCAGCGTCTACCCGGCGCCTTGAGCCTTCGCGGAACACCCACACCAGGTTAGCTCATCGTTCCTCCATCATGAACCGGTTACCGCCTGATCCGACGCACAGATAACGATCACGCCTAGGCCGAGGCTCCATTTTATCAGGCCCCGATGTGCGTCTTGTCTGTGAGTCCAAACTAACGGAAGTATGGCGCATCTTCCGGCGGAATCCGCCGGAATCCGGCGGATGATGGCGGACGGCTTGGCAGCCAAGCCGCCCAGAAAATGGGCTCGAAGCGCTCATCCCACTCCCTGCTCGATCCCTTCGCCTAGCCATTCACATGCCCATAGCACAGTTGGCAGATTATGAGCATTCTAACCACGTTCTCGCGCAGATGTGATATTACAGAGGGATGCACTTGAAGGTATGTTACTGACGGTTGTCTACAAATTTCCGCGACACCGCCGCAACGGCCGTAACGGGCTACGATACAGTTACGCCGCTTTCCTCCCTACTGTGTCTGGCACAGCAGCAAGCAGTCACCGCCCTTTCTACCGATACAGTAATGACCTGCGACCCGAAACACCCATCGGCCAGCCGAAATGCCGTTACCACTGTAACTGCTGACGGCGGATCATGTTGCAAGCTACGACAGTATAGGGTTATGCCGACACGACGCACTGCCGTAGCTAGTTACGGCCTGTGGGGAACGCCGTTACCCCCGTAAACACTGACGGGCTACCGATAGGAGCCACACCTGTCTCGGTTAATGCAGGCACAACTTGGACCGCCGTAGCCAGCTCCGGCCAGACTTCCAAGGTTAAGCCGGAAACGGTGGTTACTACCACCGTTGAGCCCCTGCAACCCACTTGACCCAGGCCCGGTGTCCAGCGCAACTTGTCATTACGATCAAATTGGATGCAGCGAATGCCTGGGCGACGAGAGAGTAGTTGGAGTACGCTGGGTGGTCAAATCCCAACGACTTGGACACGCAGATGAGAACGACTTGATTTAGTGCTTGGTGTGAAGTTTAGATATGCGGCAGGGTGAGTAACTGCTTCCACAAGTAACGACTCGAGGTTGTGACATTACGAAGTCTCAGTCTGCAGCTAGAAGGCAGACTCTCGGAGGTCAGGGTGAGATATTGTAGTATTTAACTCCGAGTCGTATGGCACTGTAAACTAGATACTCGACGTACCATGGCCTTCAGTCATATCAAATATGAATGAGACACTCACATTCTTGTGTATCTCCTCAAGCTCCATGTTATTGATTTTGACCACGCGAAAGTGTCCAAGGTCGACAGCCTGAGTGACACTGGCAGTGAGCTGAGTGAAACTTCAGCGCTTAGCCTCAAGTCTAAACCGACTACTTAAACCTTTTGGATACGGCCGTTACGGGGATGCCGACGGGTCACGGTACGGCCGTTAGGTGCGTCAAGCGGCGCACAGGTACATATGCCGTATTAGGTGAACTTGCGCTTCGGGAGTCGCGATACTGCGGTTACAACATTACGGCCTGTGTCGCAGGGTCGAAATGTTCAGATACTATGTTGTGCTATCGCGATACTTTCGATTCTGAGTGCTGAGTCCTGCCAGACAAGGCCGTCAGCCTGTGGTGCGGAGAGGCTCAGAGCCGCATGTTGTCCTGAGTCTCGCATAGTAATGTCTACGCATATGTATTGACACGGGACCGATGTCAATTGTACGCCTACCCTAGTATGTCCACAAGTGAAGTACATACTTACTTTCATTATCGTCTCCATTCTCCTCCGCCGCCCATAGCCATCAGCCAAGCCATCATCCGCCATCATCCGCCGGATTCCGCCGGATTCCGCCGGATTCCGCCGGAAAATGCGCCATACTTCAGGTGTCCTCTGTGAGTCTTGTCTCCCGCGCGCTCCACTCCTCCGCCCAGTGGCCTCCAAGAGGGGTGTCGAGCCACGACGCAGGAATTTCGAGTTTAGGCTATTGCGGATCCAGACTCTGCCAGTACCATCCGACGACGGCACGTCCCAATTTGGGCGCACGGCGAACCCTGGCCTACCGCTAACCTTGCTACTTTCGACTTGGCGCGGTCTCAGTTCGAAGTCCACACAAGACCTTGCTTTCAATCCCACATGGCGAGCAATACGGATGACCTTTCTTAGCAAGCAACCAGATGAGCCGACTGGGACAGATGAGGAAGGAACGATAGGCGTGTCATGCGTAAGACACCGGGATCTGGGTTCCCGCTAGAACAGTGCGGTGACGTGAACAATGTACGTGAGGGGTATTCACTGAACATTCATTGCACCACAGCCTGTCGCAACGATTGACCAGAGTATTTCCCTGCCTTCTCATAAATGTCAAGCAACCACGCACCCCTGGACAAACTGTCTGCCTCCCACTTGCCTCCCACAAGTACGTATTCCAACATATTATTACGTGTCCAAGCTCAGCGCTCTGCGATCCGCACTACTGATTGCTGCTTAGCCGAAATAGGCCTCTGCTACTGGCAACGGTGCTGCGCAATCCTGCGGAGGTAAGTCACTATGTTCTCACCCAATTGGATGACAGGAGCTACTGCAGAGGGGGGAATGGAGATGGCGTCAGAGCTTCACTCGATCGTATCCCGTCCGCATGCAGACACGGCTCGGTATGTTCCAGGTATGTTCTATGATCATTGATGGAGGAAGGGAAAGGGGAAATTTGGCGTGAGAATTGCTAGTTCGAGTGCCCCAATGATTGAGGAGGACTGGCAGGAGACTGCACTCACCCCGCAGATGGCGGTCGTTGCGTGAGGAAACCGAAGTTACTGAGTCGTATTATTAGTACATATCCTACTAATTCCAGAATCCCGGTACTGTCAATCCCCGCACCATGTCTTGCAGCAACGTCTCAAACATCTCAACCTCAACGGGCATGGCTGTGCATGCATACAGGCTGCATACTCGGTGCAGCTCCTGGCGACTGCTTCGACAAGTTCACCTCCGGGCCGAGGGCCGCAACTCATTCTGCAGGCTAGCACGGATGCCCTCGGAGTCCTAGGATCAAGGTGTCCTGCTTCGCGAGCTCGAGTCTGGTTCCTGTCGCTACCACCCCGTCTTGATGTTCCTTGCTGTGCCTCCTCGTGCATGATCCCCGATCTGCTACGCTATGCTAAGCGACTCAGGTACTTGCGCCGGGTTATTGGACTCGTCATCTTGTTCAGATACGTTCAAAACACGAATCGCACTGAGCTCTGCACCCGCGTACAGCTACGATTACTCAGAACATCTCGATGAAACAGGGCCTCTCTACCGCTCAGGCTCCTCAAATGAGACCAGAGACTGAGCATTCTGCGAGCAGTGTTCAGAGATGTGTGCATAAGGGTTCTCCACGATTGCGTCACTCACAGTCATATCCCTGAACGCCCGACAGTACCGCACCAGCATCTCACGATTCTGGAGGGACCCGAAACCTTCGCGCGCTGCCTTCGGGTCTGGAAGATCCATCTCGAGTCGTTCAACGACGGTCCTCGTGGAGGGGTACGTCCCGTTCGCCACATGTTCTACGAGCTCTGCTGTGATGGGGATCTTGTAGAACGTCGGCGCGGTGTACTGGAGCGAGATGGCGAGGAACGTCCACGACTCGAGCTCTTGCTCGCCGGCCTCCACGCGGACCTCGTTCAGGAGCCGAAAGGCGGCGAGTGCATATCCGACGAGGCGCGGGAGCGAGTCGGGTGTAGGCACGGGCTCGGAGACGCGCCGTGGCTGCGGACATGGTATTGCGGGTGAGCACGGTGGGCGAACGTCCAGCGACACATCTACATACCGCAACTAGATCGAATAGCACTTGCGGTCTGCCGTAGATGCGAGCGTCCTGACTGCACTTGCGCTGCAGGAGTGAGCTGAATGTTGCGCGCACCTCCTTGCCGCACATGGGCAGCGAGAGCCTTATGCGCTGCTTGTAGTAGCGTATGATGTCCCAGTCTGTGCCAGGCACGCCTCCCCCGAGCCCAAGCTGGGCGGCGATAACTTCGTCGACAAATTCCGCCATGTCCGTTTTGCGACTGCCGCGGGAGCTGGGTTGAAGGGGCCTCAGGGTGGAGAGGAATTTGTCCGAGGACGTGAAGGTGCCTCGGTCGAAACGGCGGCCGAAGCGCTCGGGAAACAGCATGAGAGACGTATCGTCGGGAGACGATGCATAGGGGGGAAGTTCCTCGATGCCGAAGAACGTCTCGAAAGTCGAGCTTGTTGTGGAGATGTTGAACGCGTGTAGTTGGATTGGCGTCCACGCGGAGACCAGCTTGGGTGTACGCTTGAGATGGGCCATGTTGGGTAGAGCCAGTGTGGAGAAGGTGCGTTGACCGTCCGCGCTGTTTATAACGATCCCTACCAGCCTCAATTGCGATGCCGCCTGGGAGAGACGGATCGACGTAACGTCGGTAGTGACTTTTTAGGAAGTCACCCGACGGGTTGAGGAGTCGGCGTCAGCCGCCAGTACTTGCGCATCATCGTCTGCAACTGGAGCAGAGATGCGGGATGCGGGATGTAAGAAGTCCTGTTGCTGAAGACATCGATCGCGATACCCGAACAAGAATGGTTACACATG
Organism: Earliella scabrosa; assembly: GCA_022605405.1. Taxonomy (NCBI): domain Eukaryota; kingdom Fungi; phylum Basidiomycota; class Agaricomycetes; order Polyporales; family Polyporaceae; genus Earliella; species Earliella scabrosa. Next base: position 73,514 of record JABYQQ010000037.1, read on the forward strand.
CTATTACACTGCCACAGAAATCGTGTCAGTCAGTACAGCACCGAAGGTCTTGTCCAGCAGGTCGGACGCACCATATCGATAAAACTTCGCCATTCGCAGTCTAAGCCCGCTTCGTCCCCTCCCGCTCTTCTCTCCACCGCACGAGCTGCTCGATGCTGATCATTTTGAGCCCCCACCGGTCCGCAAACCTCCTGCACCCATTCCGGCGCATCATGCTCCCCTCCTCGTCGTCCTCCACGAGCTCGCACAGCACGCCCGCCCTCGGGAGCCCGGTAATCTCGCACAGGTCCAGCGCGGACTCGGTGTGCCCGCGGCGCGTGAGGACGCCGCCCGGCCGCGCGCGGAGGGGGACCATGTGTCCCGGGCGGGAGAACGCCTGGGCGGTGGTGGAGGGCGAGGCGAGCGCACGGACGGTGAGCGCGCGGTCGTGCGCGGAGATGCCGGTCGTCGTGCCGTGCTTGTAGTCGACGGTGACGGTGTACGCCGTCCGGTGTCTGTCCTCGTTCTCCGGGACCATCATCGGGATGGCGAGCTCTTCGAGGCGCTCGCCGGGGAGCGACACGCAAATGTAGCCGCTGGGCCGGAGTTAGGGGGGACGGAACGGTGGGGAGAGAGCGAGAGAGAGGATGGGTGGTAAGTAAGTACGCACCTGGAGTGCTTGATCATCCATGCCATTTTCTGCGTAGAGAGCGCGCTGCCGGCGATGATGAGGTCGCCCTCGTTCTCCCGGCCCTCGTCGTCCATTACGACGACGAAATCTCCGCGCGCGAAGGCGTCGATGGCGTCCTCGATGGGGTCGAAGGCGAACTCCGTCCGAACAGGTGTGCTGAGGAGCTCTTGCGGGCGTGAGGATGAGGCGGTCGCGGGGACGAGCGGAAAGTCTGTCGGGGCTCCGGCGAGTCCGTTCATCTTGCGACTTGGCGTAGGCTGAGAGACGGAAGCGGGGGACGAGGCTGAGAGGGCTACGGGCGCCATGTCTGTCAACGAGGACGCTGAGGCGTTGGTGTGGGAGGACGTCGGAGAGGAGATGGATGCAGAAGATGGCTGAGCATGGACGCGGAGGTCAGTGAGTACTTGTAATATTCAGCAGGACCGGGTAGTCGAGACGGCGTCGAAGTCACCGACGTCGTGAGTAAGGCCATGCGTGTGATTACCAACGGAGCCTTCGTGATCGCGCTGGGAATGAGCAAGCTGAGGCAAGCTGTGAGCAAGCAAGTCTGCGTCCGCGACGGCTCGCACGGCGTGGAAGAGTGTATTGGCGACGAGCACGGTACGCCCGCCGACGAACGCGACTCGCGAGTGGGTCGTCGGACTCCGCCAGGACTCGGCGTAGGCGGGCGAAGAACGTGCACCTCTCATTGGTCGAGAGACATCGGTAGAGGCCGGAAGAGAGGGCCGAGGGGGACCGCGTCCAAAATTTAATCGGGAATGCGCGTCGAGCCGGCATCATCCCGGTCCTCCTCCTCCTCCTCCTCCCACCACCACCGCCCAGCGCTGCTGCTCAGACTCGGACAGGCCATCCAGTCGAGCCCATAGACGTCCTATATATTACCCCCGTAACGACCCCATAGATAATACCCACGCAATGGCTCACCTCGCACCCTCCGGAAAGTGGGACGCCAGGTATGTCGTTGACGTGTCAGACCCATCCCGCGCGATACCCATTCCCCGCCCTCCAGGTACCTCGGCCCCGTCCCCCACGACGCCAGCTACTACGCCAAGTGCATGCTTGGTGGTGTCCTCGCTTGTGGTGTCACCCACGCTGGCATTACCCCCCTCGACGTCACAAAATGTAACATGCAGGTATGTGGAACTTCGTTACGACTCGTCCCATCCTTCCTCCACTTGCTGCAAGCGTTTCCAAGAAATCTTCCCCTCATCTCATTGCCAATGCGCCGACGACTTCGCCAGCGAGGTGGCAGCTTGATTGTCGGGTCTACGTTGTGCACGCATCGCGCGGTTTCGCTTCTGTTTCCTCGTGTTCTTCCTCGCCGCTTCACCGCCACTGTGTCGCGTAAATCATTCCTGCCGGTCTTTTTGCTATTCTCGATGCGCGGAGGTGCAAGCAACGCGATACATTGATTTGTCGCTTGCTCGCGCGTCATGTCGGACAATCATCGGTTTCCGACCGGCGTCCGTCTACAACAGCACGTTCAGCTGTAGGCAATCCTCCTATAATGGAGCTTAGAAGGATGCTATCCCTATCATTGGACGATGCATAGTTGCGATGATGATGGTCGCTGTTTCGGAGGCTTCGGGATCTTTTGGAAAGTCTGATCACTGACAGCCGTATCCTGGATTATAGGTCAACCCCGCCAAGTACCAGGGTCTTGTCAGCGGTCTGAGGACCATCGTCGCTGAGGAGGGTAGCAAGGGTCTCTGGAAGGGTTTCGGCCCCACCTTCGTCGGCTACTCCCTCCAGGGTCTCTTCAAGTACGGTCTCTACGAGTACTTCAAGGACCTCTACATGAACATGGCTGGCGAGGAGGCCTCCAGCAAGTACAAGGGTGCGATCTGGTTGGCGGGCTCTGCTTCTGCTGAGTTCTTCGCCGACATCGCCCTTTGCCCGCTGGAGATGACCAAGGTCAAGATCCAGACGAGCCCTGCCGGTACCTTCCCCGTCCCCATGTTCGCTGCCCTCAGCGAGATGAGCAGACTGAAGGCGGAGACCCGCTACCCCTTCGGCTCCGTCGTCCCTCTTTGGTCTCGCCAGGTGCGTTATCATGGCCGGTGTCAAGCGCCCATGATAGCTGACGTCATTTTTACCCGATTTGTAGATCCCCTACACGATGGCGAAGTTCTTCTTCTTCGAGTACATCGTCGGCCTCTTCTACACTCACGTCTTCACCAAGCCCAAGGACACGTACGGCAAGACCACCCAGCTCGGTGTCACCTTCGCGTCCGGCTACCTCGCCGGTGTCGTCTGCGCCATCGTCTCGCACCCCGCCGACTCGCTCGTGTCGCTCATGGGCAAGCCCGCGAACCGTGGCAAGGGCCTCGGCCAGATCGCCTCGGAGACGGGTATCGTCACGCTCGCGACCAAGGGTCTCGGCACGCGTGTGATCATGATTGGTACGCTCACCGGCTTCCAGTGGTGGATCTACGACTCGTTCAAGACCGCGATGGGCATGGGTACCACCGGTGGCAAGTAAGCGTGTCGCGTGTAGGTGGGGAAGGAGTAGAGGTGCGCAGGTGGTGGTGTTGGTGTGGTCGATACAATGTTCTCGCCTGTTCTATGGTAGATACTTACTCGACGCTCGACGGACATACCCCGACTTGTTTGCTTGTGTGCGGGCAGGTGCTACTCGACGCTGTGTCAGGAAAAGGAGTCGTGTTCGAGACAAAGGTACGAAGAGTTGTGCGATGCGGTATGAGTTGTAGTCGCACTCGTAGGGGACAGATGCTCCCAGCATAATAATGTCGGTCTCAACCCAGATTCTCGTCCCGACCAGCCCAGTGCACGAACCCCCCACCGACCCACTCCCGCACAATGACTTGTCCTAGCTCAGACACTTGCAGCACGCTTACTGGCGGCTGCATCTCGACTTTGAGCGCCCCTTGGGATTCCGAGGCGTGCTCCAGGACCTCCTTGAACGCAACCTGCACCGCCTGGAGCGCCGCCTCCACCTCCACCCGCGGGCCGTTGGCAGCGGGTCGCGCGTGCGTGCGCCAGTCTCCGCGCACGCGGTACGGCTGGAGGGCGAGGTGCGTCAGGCGGGGGAACAGCCGCGGCGGCGGCGGGGGTGGTGCTGCAGCTTGCACGCGATCCGTGTCACCTGGTGGGTGGTCCGACGCTCAGCGCTCAGTCAGCACTCAGAAAGTATGTCGCGAGAGATGCGCACCAGACGACGTTGAACGGGAGTCACAGATCGCCCGCTGGAGCTCCTCGGCGTACGCGCGGATCGTGTCCGAGCCCGACACGCGCAGGTGCGTGAGGCGTGGTGCGCGCATGCTCCACTGCGCGAGGTGCAGGGGCTGCGTGCTGATGTCGATGTCGATGCCGATGCCGATGCCGATGCCGATGCCGATGAAGACGAGGTGCAGGTGCGTGAGGCGCGGGAGGCGAGGCGACGCAGGCGGGATAGGGGCCCTGCGTTCGAGTCTCGCCTGCGGGGCTGCGGTGCTCATAGCGGCTGCTGGATCCGTCGTGGTCGAGCTCGTGTCCGAGTCCGAAGGGGGGACGAGCGCGGACGTGCTCCCGACGACGGTCAGCTCCCGCAGCTCCGGCCACACGTTCTTCTCAAGAACGGACGCGGGCACTGGCAAGAGGCCGTATCGCGCGAGGCTGGGCGACACCAGAGCCAGAGATTCGAGCGAGGGCGCGACGGTCCTCAAGAGCTGCTCGAGGACCGCGGCGAATTCAATGGGCGTCTTGTCTCCGGGTGGTGGTGGGGGCGGAGGGGGTCCGCCGTCCGGGCTCCTCGTATTCCGAACATGTCGGGAGCACACGCAGAGATGGCGGATCCTGGGCGTGGCACCGTGCTCAGGACGTGCGTCGCGCGCGGTGGTGTACGCGGCCAGGAGCTGGGTGAGCTGGGAGGGGTGCCCGGAGGTGAGCACGACGGAGTCGAAGCGAGTTCCGCGGGCGACCTCTCGGAAGCGCTTGGAGACGAGCGAGAGACTGCAGCCCGTGCGGCCGCCGTCGGTGCATGCGAAGGCGGCGATCTTCTCGAGGAGCTCGAACGGGAGCGTCTCCATCCTAGCTCGGAGGTGGTCAGTCCCCAAAGAGGGTCGATATTGAGGAACCAGGGGTGGGCCTACTAGACAGAAGTAGCTCACAACTAGAGAAGGTACGGGCGAAGAGAGTGAGGGCGAGGATGAGTGGTAGACGGGCACGGACAAGGAGAGACACGCCTCCGACCGACTGGTGCGTACACGAGTCTGCGTGGGCTGGAATTGTTCGGAATACGCCGCCGCCTCGAGGAACAAACCCACACTGCATGTGGTGGTTGGCGGCTGCCTCGCCCCTCGTATCTGCCATTGACTTACCCCCCGTCCTGAGCGGACCCGTAGCATGTCATGAGCCGGTGCATGCGGTTGGGTTGATACTGTTCATGTTGACGAAACCGTCGCCGCGGTAACGATGAGACGACTGTCTCTGCGACTCGGCTCTCAACGACATCGCACAATACGAGTTCTAGTCGAACTCGTGAGGGGCAGATGATGCTCCCAGCATACTTGATGTCGTTCTCAACCCAGATTCTCGTCCCGACCAGCCCAGCGTACGAACCCCCCACCGACCCACTCCCGCACAGCGAGCTGCCCCAGCTCAGACACATGCAGCACGCCCACCGTCGGCTGCACCTCGACTTTGAGCGCCCCTGGGGATTCCGAGGCATGCTCCAGGACCTCCTTGAACGCGAGCTGCACCGTCTTGAGCGCAGCCTGCACCTGCGCCCCGCTCGCGACGGCGTGCTCGTGCGTGCCCTTGCCCGCGCGCAGGCGGTACGGTTGGATGGCGAGGTGCGTCAGGCGGGGGAAGAGCTGCGACGGGGTCGGAGGCGAGAGCAGGGGCGGGGGTGCGTCCACGAGATCCGTGTCACCTGGTGGGTGGTCCGACGCTCAGCGCTCAACACTCAGAAAGGATATCGCGAGAGATGCGTACCACTGGTCGACGTTGAACGGGAGCCACAGACCGCCCGCTGGAGCTCCTCAGCGAACTCGCGCATAGTGTCCGGGCCCGACACCCGCAGATGTGTGAGGCACGGCACGCACACGCTCCACTGAGCGAGGTGTAGAGGCTGCGTAACGACGCCGACGCCGATGGTGACGAGGTGCAGGTGGGTGAGGCGCGGGAGGCGCGGCGACGCAGATGTGAGAGGGACCCCGCGCCGACCGCGTTCCAGTCTCGACTGTGAGGCCGCCGGTGTGGTAGTGCTCGCAGGAGGGAGCGGCGACCGTGCAGCTGCTGGACCCGTCGTATTCGAGCCCAAGTCGGACGGGGGAACAAGCGTCGATGCACTTCCGACGATCGTCAGCTCCCGCAACTCCGGCCACACGTTCTTTTCCAGCAGAGACGCAGGGACCGGCAAGAAGCCAGGATATGCAAGGCGGGTCGACACCAGCGCCAGCGACTCGAGCTCGGGCGCGACGGTCCTCAAGAGCTGCTCGAGGACCGCGGTGAATTCGAAACGACGCGTGCTCTCTCCAAGTGGAGGCGTGGTAGGGCGGCCGTGCCCGCTCCTCATATTCGAATGTCGTCGGCTTGCGTCCGAGCACACGCAGAGATGGCGGATCCTGGGCATGGCGCCGTGCTCGGGACGTGCATCGCGCGCGGTGGTATACGCGGCGAGGAACTGGGCGAGCTGGGAGGGGTGCCCGGACGTGAGCGCGACGGAGGCGAAGCGGGTGCCGCGGGCGACCTCTCGGAAGCGCTTGGAGACGAGCGAGAGGCTGCAACCCGTGCGGCCGCCGTCGGTGCACGCGAAGGCGGCGATCTGCTCGAGGAGCTCGAACGGTAGTGTCTCCATCCTAGCTGATCTGAGGAGGTGGTCAGTCGAAGAAGACGAGGATCGATTCGACGAGGATGGCTTTGAGCTAGACAGTGATATCGGTGAATGAGTGAGTGATAGAGACCAGAGAGACACGAGTGGCGACCGACCGACCTCGACCGACCCACGGGTATGCACACGAGTCTACGTCGACCGGGATAGTTCGGTATTCGCCGCGTCAAGGAACAACCCACGCTGCATGTGGTGGTTGAGAAGCACGGCTAGCAGCTCCTCGCCCCTCGTCCAGCTCTGCAATCTGCCACTTTGTCCGGTCTCGAGCGGAGCGCGCACCCCGCAGCATGAGCCAGCGTATGCGGTTGGACTGATATAGCTCATGTTGGCGAGACCGTCGCCGCCGTAGGGCCGCATACGATGGGACGCCGATGGTCTCCGCGACTCGGCTCTCAACGACATCCCAGTAGCAAGATCATTATACGAAGGGGACATGAGGGGACGTTATTGAGGCATATCGTAGTCGTGACACGCCACCCTGGCTCATTACAGCTTCTTGACAGAATCCTCCTCCGAGACGAGCATGCCCGTGTCCGCGTACGAGCGGTGCTTCTTCGCCCACGCAACGGCGTCGCGCCTGCCCGTGGTAACGTCCACGCCTGCACACAGCCATCAGCCTCACGCCCCGCACAAACGACACAAGGCGAAGAAGAGAGAGAGCGCGCACGCACCGAACCAGATCACCAAACTCGCGCAGACGCAGAGTGCAAAGAGGAACGGGAAGCCCTTCCAGTTGTCCCCACTTCGGTCGATGATCGCCTGGATGACATTCGGGCCGATCATGGACGACGCGCGGTTCGAGAGCCCGAAGAGGCCGAAGAACATGTTATCGAACCCCGGCGGGGTCAGCTCGGCCATCATCGTCTGCGAGAAGGCGTAGTAGGGCGCCTGGAAGAGCCCGAAGACGACGTTGTACGCCCAGAACTCCCAGACGTTGTGGAAGCTGAGAGTGGGATGAGTGGCCAGTTGGGAATGCGATGATGCGAGAGATGCAGGACGCACCCGAACTTCGTGGTCCAGATTCCAATCATGCCCCAGAGGGGGATGAGGATGGTCACGACATTCGTGACGACGAACTGCACGGGTAAAGTTAGGGATAGGGGGCCATGAGAACTCCATCGTGGGCATACCATCTTCTTGGTGCTAATCTTCCAGTACTTCTGAATGTACCAGAAGCCCAGCGTGCTGGCGGTAGACGTGACAGCCTGGGACAGTCCGAGATAGGTATTCTGGAGGAACGAGAACTGGAACTTGTCGTTCTGGCAGATCGAGACCAGTGTGCCGGTTGTGTTCAAGCCCTGCCCCGTACACGCGTCAATTCTAGGTGATCGGAGGCAGAACGAGGCAAGGACCTACGTCAGCTAAGAGGAAGAACGCGAAGAGGTACACGAAGGTGTAGGGCAGCTTCTTGTACTGCTTGAACGCGATCCAGATTTGCTTCCATCCAATCGTCAAGTAGTGTTCTCCCTTCGGAAGAGTAGGCCCAGGACGCGGCTGCTGGAAGATAACTGCATACAGTCAGTCTCGCATGCATACACAGCGTGACAGAATACGGTAGTTTCAGCTTACACCACCAGATTCCAGTCAGGACCCAGTAACCATTAATCCTGCATCGGCGTCAGCGGGTGAAGACGGCAAGCTCTCAGGATCCTACTCACAGGACAATGACGTAGTTGTTGACCCTCGGATCGTTCGCGAGGGGCAGCAATAGAGACAGGTTGAGAGCGAGAGTCACAATGTAACCAATGTTGCTATGCATCTAAAGTCAAGATCGTCAGTATTATTGCATGCAGGAGACAGCCCGACGAAGCCCTTGCGCGGGAGGACGACTCACCGTGCTGATGTTGCTAATCCGGTTCTTCTCGAGGCTCTCCTCAACCTCGTACTCCTCGACGGGAATCTCGCCCTTCTCGTACTTCTCGCGTAGGTCACGCGCGTGCTTTGTGTTCCGGGCGAGCCGAGGGAACACTGCGGCGTAGAATACGAGAGTCGCTCCATAAGAGATAAAGCCGACCATGTACAGCGCCATCGCGACACCCCACCTATCCGGTGCTGATAGAGTTGCGTCGTCGTCAGCATTACATATCAAAACACAAGAGGCGCTATTGCTTTGCGCCGGCCTGACAGGCGGACAGGTAATCAAGTGAACAGACGGAGTCTGCGCCTTGTGTTAATTCAAAGGCACGGTCTTGCCGGGATGCTTGGTCAGCACCGGACTGGACGTTCATATAGTATGGCCACTGCGGGTTCATACGGTCGTAGCACCTGCGGCTGGTGGCTCGATGCTTACGCTGGGTGCCAGTGGCCGGACTGCGTTCCAGCCACTGGCTCCGAGCAAGTGGAACACACAGGGTATACCGGGTGGCCCAAGGCCATATTCGTGGCCATCTGCTCAAGTAAATGAGTTGTAGGGAAACAGACGTACAGGTCAAGGACATGCTCGCGAACTGGGCACCCCAACAGATAACTGTGAGGATGAGCAGGAGCCACCTTCCGAAGGTCCCATAGTCTGCGGCAGACCCGATGGTGGTGAAAATCAACGTCATGACCTGCGAGCGTATGAATGGGTTCATGCAGCGAAACCAGATTCTGACTGCGTAACGTACCGCGAAGCTGACGCCGTTGGCGACGAGTACGACTGAGCTGACGGTCTTGTGACCACCGGCCCAGGGGAGGACGCATTGGCCTGAGGAACCCTCGGCAGAACAACTTGAGCCTGGTCCCTTGGCGGGGTCATACCCCGCAGCGTTGGCGAGAGACTGGAACAGGGTCATGGAGAAGCCTGGATGCATGCATGCATGAATTCGATGCGAGACGGGTAAGTCCCCGGTGTGAATACTGACCGTTGGGTCCGACTCCCTATATGTGCGTATTCTCATGAGTGCGAACGTACTAGTAGCGTGCGCCGCGTCCACGTACATTATCTCCATTGTAGTACACTTGAGAAGACGTCCTAGTCAGCGATTTCCCTCCCCACTTTCGCAAGTACAGACGACGCACAATAGTAGCTCCACAATTCCTATCCCGTGCGCGAAGCAGTGATGCTTTCAATATCTCCGACTTCTCGAGAGCAATAACGCGGTAGACGCACCTTTCGAGTGACGATTGGCTCGTCCTTCCTCACCGGCGCAATCGCGACCTCGACCTCGGGATCATCAGAGACCTTCCCGGAGCTCCTCGACCCGTCCCTCGTCTCCGTGGTCACCAACGGCTCCGGCGCGACCTCTGGCAAGTTCTCGGGCATACGCTGGCGCGACATCGCTCGTCTTGACTCTTGACTCTCTTCGGGAGGTTATGGTCGGAGAGTGGAGGAGACAGAGGACTTATCTCGTCGACGTTTGGGCTTAAGAGGCCACAGGTGGCTCGCCCGGGCCGCTGACGGCATATATAGCATCCTCGATGCTCGAGTTGTTAGGCGTGCGAGAAAAAATGGGAGCTCGACCTGCGCTAGGTTATCAGATGATGGGCGAGGTCGCATGATAGCGTCGCCTACAGATAGCTCGACAGCGCGCACTAGCGTGGTAGATATGGCATGGGGGTACAAGCAGAGATGCACGCGCAGCTGCGCACCAAATTCAAGGTCTGAAGACACCGACGGCAGATTGATGGATCATGGCAAGTAGTGGCAAGCGGGAGGGATAAGCGCGTGGTCTAGGCAGGCACGACGGGCATACTTACTAGAATTGAGTCGTGCTACGAGCGTCTCACAAGCCTGGTTACAAGCTCTACTTATCCGCGGTAAGTACTGTTTGAAGGCCCCATACAACTGGCGACTATAGCTGGTACTAATTTTTCGGCCCGGTTCAGGACCGGAGTACTAGTGTGCGAGTACTTCCTGTGAACTGGTTGATCGAGCCTACTACATACATGGTACGATATGAACCCCAGTGAGAACCCGCGGCATTCCCTCACATTTGTGTGCATTTAGCGACACGGGCGGATACTTTGTGTATGTGCATGTAAGCAAATGTTAGTCAATGGTCACCAATGCAGGATTGGCAGTGAAGCCCACAGCGAAATGCAGAGAAATACTTTACCTTACTTCTGTAAACATTTGCATACATGGGGTGCTTGTATGATCATTTTTGACACGGAACGGGCACGGCAATGCATGGTAATGTATCGGATCGTCATTGAATGTAAGAGGATGTCTACGCAGCCCCGCGCGCGCCCGCCTCGCACCCTGCACGCCGCGCGCCCGCTCGTCTCCGCTCACCTGTCCGCCTGTGTGCCCGCATGCCCGCTTACCCGGACCCCGTGTGCTGCTCTCCTAGTATCCGCGCGCCCGCGCACCTGTCCACCCGAGCCCCACTTACCTATCCGCCCGCGCCCGCACCTGTCCACCCGCATGCCCGTCGTCGCCTGCCCGCTCGCACACCCGTCCGCCTGCCCGCGTACCCGTTTGCCCGTCCGCCCACCACCCGCTTGCGCCGTCCGCCCACCCACCCATCCATCGCCCGTTCGCATAGCCTCCGCTCATCCGTTCACCTGCCCTGTCCACTCGCTCGTCTGGCTGCGCCCGCACTCCTACCGGATTGCCGGTCCAACGCCCGTGCGCTCTAGGCTTGAATCCCTCTGGCCTCATCGTCCACTTGAGATCGTCTTTTGCTTTCAGCTTGTTCTGTCCACATCGGCAGGGAAAATGAAAGGATGAGAAGGCAGGGACTCACCCATATCGCAAGGCATGGTCGTGGTAGAGGATAAGTCGACGACGCGGACGTGGCGAGCCTGAGCCAAAGGCGGCGTGAATGGAGTCGATGACGTCAGAAGGGGCCGGCCCAAGTCGAGCGCCCATTAGAAAGCCTTGCCACACAGTAGCGCTCTCGAGTTCAGGTCATACAATACAAGCTCTAATGAAAGTTACCTTCGACTTTCGAGTTATAAAAGCAGAGAAATGGAAGAGTTGTTGCAGATTGACTTGCAAGAAAACGAATTCCATTCCCTTCAATTCCGTGAAGTCGTGTCAAATTGACGTACAAAAATAGCATGAAAGCGCTCGTGTGATAGGTCGAAAGGACCGCAATGTTTTTGAATGTATGCAAATGCACAGGAATGCGGCGGGTTTTCACTGGGTATGAACCATCGAGATGTCGGTACTGGTAACTGGATCGGTGTTCGACGGCGCGGCTGATGTAAGTGTCTAACCGACTGATACGCCAGCACTAGCAGCTGACCCAGAGCTGGGCCCGGGGAGCCACGACCCGTAATAGACGCATCCATGGGCATCGACTGGCCCTCCATCCCGACAGAAGTCGAACACAGGACAGACGACGCAAGGTGACCGATTGAGGCCCATCGCAACGCGCTCTTCGTGAACAGCGCGATAAGCGACACTGCTTGAGGACGCTAGTGCACCGACAAGCCTGCGATCCGGTGACAGTAGTGGCAAGTGTTCAGCAGCAGAGTTGTCTCCGAGCTCTAGCTCTTCGCTGTCCGAGTGGTGGCTGTGGGAGCGACGCAGCCTTGTTGGACGCCGAGGGTCATCGTCGCTGGCAATCTCTTCCTCATCGCCGGAACGATCACTCGTCCTCGATCGACGTATCCGCTTTCGCAACATGTGGGCGTCCGTTCGGGATGGGGAATTGTCCGAGTCGAGGTCGGAGTCATCGCTCGCTTCACCAACACGCTTTCGTTTTGAAACAGCTCCGCCGTCCGTGCGCTCATCATCCCTGATCGGATCCGGGACGCGGTATGCGGGAATCTAGCAGCAATGACAACCTGTGAGCAACACTGTGCACCGCACAGTCGGAAACGCGAGTCAGACCTTCTCTACTTTCCCGTCCAGAACGAGCACCTCCAGCAGCATCGCGACGTGCTGAACCGTCAGTTCGGTCTCTGTGACCCTGCTCTTCTTCAAGAATTCCTGCGTAAGATCGCAACCGAGATTAGAATGATGCAAAATTGGACGCGGCATGCTTCGAGCTTACCAGGATCTGCTCCGCGGTCGGATAGGCTGAATACGAGAGCGGGAACAACCGTCTCGGGGGGCCGTCCTGTCCTGCGATAGGCTTTGGGAAGCTCTGTCGATGACGAAACGTCAGCGAGTTATGTCAGTGAACCGCAATTACTCACATTGTCTCTGATGACCTTGAGGCAGACATCGCTCAGAAGCTTGATGAACTCGGTGTCAAGCTCCTTGTCGGTGAACCACGGCCCTCCCGTGAGCTCAGCATCCGGCTCGAGGTGCGCGAGCATGTACGTCTTGCGCGTTGGACGCTATGAACGTGGCTTCAGGGTCGCATTAGTTAGCGAGAGGAGAAACGCTCCTACCCGAACGTCGGGCACGGTCTTGATGAGCTGCTTCTGAGTCAAAGTCTTGAGACATCTGTCCACCACGGTCTGGTGCAGCTGTGTCTGTGTCTTGATATATTTCGTCCAGATGCCTGAGGACCAAGGTAGTGAGGCGTCATCGCCATCGAGGCGGAGAATATGACCGGTCGGACGTACCCTGGTTTCCTGCAGCTCGTATGCGGTCGAGTACCAGCGTCTCGTCCTGTGTGAGACCCCTTTTCCTGCCGTGACGTTTGTCTACATCAGTTCTCTCCACACCCAAGCCACAGAGGGTGTGTCAGCTGTACATACACCTCGACCACGTCCTGCGCTAAGGCTTTGTATTGGAGCCTCGACCCTTGGCCCCTGAGTATGACGAACAAGCTCTGAGACGAACATCATCAGTACGAACTCGGTTCGTCTCTCTGTTACCCATCCCATCCGGACATACCGTGCCGAAAAGGAAGTTAATTGCGGCGACTCGCTCTGGGGCGGAATGCGCGAGGCTATCAACCTCTTCTTGAGTGATGATCTACATGACGCAAATGCAGGGCGGTCAGCAACATCGACGTGGCAGAGAGTCGGCGAGGCGTCACCTCACATTGTCCGGCTTGGAGAGAGCAGCCTGATGCAGCTTGCGCTCCAGAGCGTTCAACTTGTGGCGAGCCATGATGATAGTGAAGGCGAAAGTTCACGCGTGTGTGGCCCTCGGGAACTTGCCTATTAGGGTCGTGGGGATGTCGCGAATCGAGATCAGCCAAATGAGCGCTCAAGGTAACCACATTCAGGCTGGCTCTCCCGCTCTCTTAGCCATCACTTTTGCCCTGACTCGGAAACACTCCCACCCTCGATGGCCCGCGCCCCGACCCCGGACGCCTCACTCGCCAACCAACTTTGGGACAAGGCTTGGGGCAAGCCCTGGCCTCATCAATCCTCAGGAAAGGTCTCCATCGCAGAAATGGTCTCCACTGACAACGACCCATCGATGTTAATCGAGTTTGACGAGGACGACGATAGCGTCATCAGCACACCGACAGACTGGGAATACAATTGCCTGCACAGGATCCACGAGGTCGTAAAGGCATGCCTTGGAGAGGTCCGTTCACTCCGGGACGTCCTCGTAATCCGGTCTGAATACGTCTGGCTCCGGGAGACGATTGAGACGGGCTATCTGAGCATGGACATGGCGATCGTAGTCACGGGTCATCCGGGCATCGGTTCGTCGATTGTTTCTTCTCGCTCCTGATTGTCCTGATGCGTGCGCATCGCGCAGGCATGACCGTCTTCCTCCTGTACCTGCTGCTGCACCGTCTCCAGCGAAGACTTCCTACAGCGATTCACCTCTGGGGAAACTACCTGGTCGTCTTCAACGACGGTGGAGCGACAATCGGGAGTGTGAACAACATATTCCCAATGATGACGAGTGAATACTGGGCTCTCTCGGATTTCAACGACATCGTTAAGGAGCCGTGTCCGGCCTTCCGGAGTTCAACCGCACGTATCATCCAAGCTTCGTCTCCGAGACCTGACAGGTGGAAGGAATGGTCGAAATACTGCGACGCCAGCATCCTCGTCACAGACTTACCAACCCCTTTCGAGATAGGGGCGATTGCGCACGCGGTTGGATTCTATACTACTCCTCGCCAGTGTATGCTTACTGTTCATGGATGCAGGAAGGAGCTGAAGATGAACGTGGCCGAAACGTATGGCTACATCAGCAAGTGGGGTCCGTGTACTCGAAAGATTTTAAATCTTATGAGTCGACCCTCCCATATGCGCGCCCATGTCGAAGAGCAATTCGCCGACGAAGCCAGATATGCGGCGACGGACATCTGCGCTCAACCTGACGCATACGCACATCCTGAAAGAAAGCTGGCACCGGTTCGCCATTCTCTTCATGAAGCCTCATCGTCCGTTGGTCCCGGGTACTCCTCTGGTCGCTACTTTCGGCAGGTCGATTTCCTACATCCCTACCACTTACCTTGCCGAGATCTTCCACCCCGCACGCCAGGCGATTGCAAATGGGAACACTTTGTAGCTTTTCACCATGCGCTCTTTGCGAGAGCAGGCCCAGCCTGGGACTTCGCGCATCGATCCAGTATCGACTGCTCCAGTTCGTCCTAGATCCTGCCCCTCCGCTCGAGCCTGCCGCACATTCGTCGCCCAGAACAGCACTTCATGGAGAACAGGGACACCAGCTCACGCATGCGCGCCGCGAGCCCGACCTCGTCCGAACTCACGAGCCAGCGCTCGGCCCAGTACTGCTCGGTGAAGTAGAACCGTAATGTCTTGGATGATCTTGAAATAGGATAGAACCTCCCTGAACCTTGGAGACGCCCCATACGGAGCAATGGGTAGCGATAACACATGCGCGTGCATCAGTACATTGGTCGATGTTAGGATAGAATACAACACGTCCGTCTATTTCACCAGCACAGGAGTCAGTGCCTACAAAAGACAAGCTCAGCTCGGTAGAGTTCGAAGACGGGGGAGACAAAGCAAAGCGCACCTTCTTCGTCATCTCATAGATACGTTTCTGGCCCGCAAAGAGTATCGCGGCGGTCAGGACGCTCTGTACGAGCTTGCTGCCGACGCCCTTGTACAGCCCCTCGATGCCCTCTTCCCTGAGGATGGTGAGCACGCCGTCCAGCGCAGACTTGTATCGTTGCGCGTGTGCCTGCCCTGCTTGTAGACGACTCTTCACGACGCTGAACGAGATCCAAAGTACCACCCGTCAGAAATCGTACGGCATAGAGCAAGTGACATCCGTACATGTATGGGTACGTCGACGACGTCGCGACCAGCTTTGAGAGCGCGCCGAGCAAAAAGTAGTCCCAGTCCGACAACACCGCGACCGCGGTTTTCTGGCCCGCCGCGCGGAGCTTCGCCGTCCTCCCGGTGATCAAGAAGTTCTTGAGCTGTTCGAACACCGTGTACTGAATGATCGGGTTGATGACGAGGACGAGGGCGGGTCCGAGCCCGCGCCAGAATGCGAGCGGCCCATCCTTGCGCAGGATGTGCTGGACGGTCTGGAGAATGCCCGGACGACGCGCGGGGGGCGAACCCTGCGCCTGCGCCGCGGCCTTGTCCTCGCTCATGGAGTACACGGCCTGCGTGGTCTGCACGACCCAGATCGGATTGCTGATGACGGTTGTGGCGGAGCCGGCGATCAGGCCGGCGAGCATGGACTCGAGCGTACTGAGGCCTTTGCTGCCTGTGCGCGCTTTGAGAATGATATTGCGCGAGCCCTCGTAGAAGTAGTAGTAGACGCTGTATGAGAGAAAGTCATTCGCGAGTTTGCATTTGAGGGACAGGGTGGAACTCCAGAATGCCACTGCTAAGACAGTACGAGTGACTTAGCGAGTCTCTCGGCCACTCACACGGTGGGCAAACCAGTATGTTCGACTGGAGAGAAAGCGGTCGAGAAGAGGCATGCTGCGTCACATGTTGGCGAAGGTGCCTTTCCTCCCGGACAACATTCTGGTATACCCGCCGTGTAATGAGCGCGAAGATCAGCCCAAATATGCGTCAATGCCCATTACGCGAGTTGGGGGCAACCACAGAATGTAAGTTGCAACCCACGAACTGGAGTGCGCGCCAGTCCCTCGCCCTCCCTCCCGAGACTCCCCCCAGCCCTCTGCTTCGTCTGGGCGGGGGTCGTACTCAGTGAGTACTTTGCAACCCCGGAACTGAGATGACTCCGAAGTTGATTGAGGTGGGAGTGCAGGGGGTTGTATGCAGGGGGTCAAGAACGAAGAACGCACCCGTTCGTGACAGCTATGCCGAGCAAGCTGGAGTTGAGGCCGCTGTAGAGACCGTGGATGCCTTCCCTCTTGATGATGTCGACCACAGCTTCATAAACCGTCTAAGAAAGCGGACCGCTCGAGGACAGCGACACGTCTGCATGTTTTCCAAGACTCACCTTGTGCTCCTTCTTCGTTTCGACCGCCGCACGCGTCGAAAGGAAGATGAGTGGACTATATGCGCGTTCACGACTCTCGCTCAGCTCTGCAATTACGTCTTGTCGTGGTACCACTCACTATGTCGCAGACATGGCGACAATGCCGCCAGCAGCACCAGCGAGCGCGTGAATGACCGAGTCGCTCATGGCTAGTTACAGGGGGGCGAAAATGAAGGCAGGGGCGAAGGGTGGCCGCAAATGGCGTCGTGGAGGAGATCTAGAAAGAGAGAGTTGTGGGCCTTATGGCCGCCGACTGGAGAGGGCGTCATGGGAGACGAAGGGAGGTATCACATGCGCTCAATCTCCGGCAACTGATGGAACCAGATCTGGACGGAGTGCGGGGGTGGCGCAGACGGCGGCCCGGCTCTCCTTCCGACGATCACCATTCCTGGCTCTCCCGGCTTGCTCCCGCCCTCTCAGTCCTCTAGCCACGGCCGCTGTCTACATGCTCCTCGACGTGCACGACGGTGTACACGTCGCGTCTGGGTCCGGTCTGCGCTCCCTCCCGTCCGTTCATCTACGCGAGTTGGACACGAGCCTCACTGAACCACACGACTCCAACCACCTCTAGTCGGCGGCCATGAGGCCCTTTCGTTCTCCTTCACGATGTCATCTTCATCTTCGCCCACCCTGCAAAGAGCCGACGAACATCATGAGCGACTTGGTCACTCACGCGCTTGCTGGCGACATTGTCGCCATGTCTGCGATATAGTGTGTGGCACCATGACACGACGGTCAAATTGCAGAGCTGAGCGAGGGTCCGACTCGTGGCCGCGCACATAGTCGACTGATCTGTATTTCGACGCGTGCAGCGGTCGAGACGAAGAAGGAACACAAGGCGAGTCTTTGATTTGAACATGAAGGCGGGTCGAAATCATGGAGCGTTCCACTTTCGTAGACGACTTGAGAACCAGTGGTAGACATCACTTCTACATTTTTGATACCCTGCCCCACGCAACCCTCCCCCCACTTGCACCTCAATCAAGTACACAGTAGTCTGGGGTTGCAACCCCCGTCTATTGGACGTCGTGGGTTGCAACCCACTCGCTTAGTCCGACTCCCGCCCAGCCGAACGAGGAGTACGGTCCGGGGTCGTGTGTTCCTCAGAGGGCCCTGCGCCGCCTTCTCCCGCTTCCCGCTACAGCTCCAAACTCGGGAATGACCTCCTGCTCACCATCCTCAGGGAAGAGGGCATCGATGGGCTGTACAAGGGGGTCGGCAACAAGTTCGTACAGAGTGTGATGACCGCCGCGATACTCTTTGTGGGTCAGAAACGCATCTATGAGATGACGAAGAAGGTGCGCTTGCCGTTTTATCCAATGCCTCCGCTAACGAGTCTTCAGATAAGTACTCCGCGTCCACCGCGCACTAGCCGGATGCAAGCGCATGTCCGGCCTCAAGATGTTCTGGTCGGGAACTTGAAGCTGTGCGCAGTGACAGCGTGCGACGGAAGAGCCCTGAAGTTCTTCGATGTGATGCAAGCATGTCATATGGTTGGTGTGCATGAGAGTGACAACCCTCGGTGGCGCATCGAGCTCACGGCTGCCACACAGCTCACGGCTTCCACGCAGCCTCGGAAGTATCAGTCCGTCAGGCGGCAATCGAACACAATAGGTGAGTGCTCATTGAACGTCAGGGGCTCATCATCAAACCTCCGAGTCATTAGGGAAGGAGCGGCGCTTCTGTCGCTCGGGCCATCTGTTATAAGCTCGGCCAGTCACTTCTGTTTAATCCCCATGTCAATCTGTAAAGCCTGCGAGGTTTGTCTGCTCACCTATCATCGGTCAGATCTACAAGGAACTCACACTACTCAACTTCGCAGATATGTCGGGTGCATCAGTGGTCATTCAGAACGACGACCCAGCCGTGCAATTTATTGGGAAATGGGTTGTAGAGACTCTTGCACATCCATCGGCTGGCACTCAGTCCGGAGCTCTGGTGACTGGCGCGACAGCGTCTCTCAACTTCTTTGGTGAGTACCGCCCCTGCCCGCTGTACCTCACGAGTCATGCGAGCCAATGATCTTCTGACTATTTATGTCAGGCACTGGTATCCGGGTAGTTGGTGTCGTCGAACCTACTGGTACAGACGACGACACTTACGGCCTCAGGTCACACACGTCGTACGCCATCGATGGGGAAGTCCTCGAAGAGGATTACTACCCACCCCTTGTATCAGGGCGGGTGTTCAACTTCACGTTCTTCGCCAAGGACGACCTCAAGCTGGGAAATCATGAACTCCTCCTCACGAACCTGAATGGGACCGGAAGCCTTGGCCACACTGTGTTCTGGCTGGACTTCTTCATCATCGAGTCGTTCTCGCCTTCGGACCCTAGTCCACCCACGCTGGATCTTTCGCTGTCGTGGCAGTCGGTTGTTTCGCCGTCCACAAGCTATCCTATACCGTCTGCGATCCTCTCGACGCGACCATTACTATCGCCCACGGATGATGCAGGAGCCACAGCGGACTCGGATAACCTGCAACCAGGCCGCACGGCGGACGCGCCGGATGACTCGGTGATCCCCTCCACGGCGACTCGGACGTCCACTGGGTTTGATACACCCCCTTCTAGCAATCAGTTGCCTAGCCTCTCTACCCGTGAGTACCTTCGGCCGTACTTCTCAACACGCACGCGCAGATTGATGTTCACGACACATTCCTCCAACACAAGCGAGTGCGCACACGAACATCGGTGTCATCGTCGGCTGTGTGATCGGAGGCGCCATTGCTGCACTGTTGCTCACGTTCTGCGTTCTGAGATGGAAGCGACGGCGAGCGCGAGCGGAGGCGGAAGATCCGTTTGCAGGTAAGAGTTCATCTGCATCACTAGCCGCTTTTCTATGCTCAACGTACCTCAGCTATTGACCCGTTTAGGCTTCCTGATGTCCCAACAACCCCTCAGTCCATCGATGGTTCTGCAAGTGGACAGTCAATCATAGATGTATCTCAAGCGCCCGCAACTGTAGCGTCTGTGCCTCCGTCGTACCAAACCGCTCCAAATCGTCGATCCCAGGCGGGTCCGCTTGAAGGTGGTTTCTCGCGGACGTCGCGACTCTCCCCTCTCCGCCATCCCAAGCTGCTCGAGGCCCGACGCGAAGCCAGGCAGCAGCCAGCACAGGAAGCAACTCTGGCATCCGAAGCCACGATTCCCTCGGGTGCGTCTAGAACGGAAACAATTCCAAGAGACGTCGATGTGGAGGCCGCCCCAGAGCTTCCGTTTGATGAACCGTCTCCAGTTCACGCGATCTCATCTGCTGGCGCGGACGACTCGGATGGCCCGCACTCGGGCCGGAATGAAGGTGGATGGCGAGCATCTACAACTTACACCGAAGCTACACTGCCTCCGTACTCCGGATGATAAAGTGAACCATGTGGCATCATATCTGACGAAATTGAGGTAGGTGCCTGCACACTGAAAACCTGGTCTGCTCGGTGCTAATTGTGGGAGCAGACCCCCACCCTCTCTCAGGCTATCATACATTATGTACCAAGTAACACTCATTGCGTCTTCAGACCGCTCGCGATACCCTGTCTCGGTCATGGAACTACCTGCTTCTTCGATGCAAACCGTTCTTTGGACTGCGCTTTGCCCTCCCACGGTTGTATCATACGTTTCTCCCATCACACACCAACCGACGACTCTCTCATGCTCCCGGTGATCCTGTCGCCAATGTGGCAAGCGGGACGTTTCCTCCGTCTCCAGCGGAGCGACCTCTGGACGAGGGTCCCACCCGGCGACAATATGACAGGGGGCTATTTGTGATCTGAAGTGTCTACGATCGGTTCAGACATCAATCACCCAACCTCGGAGGCACCGCTGCCATCGCTCTTGGAAGTTGTATTCAGCGCTGCCCCTTTGAACATCACGAACCCTATCTCCTTCACGTTCTCTGTCAGCCGAGTTGACAGCTGTCTCGGCAGTTTAACATGGACGTGCCGAAATCCTACAGAAACTGCCAGGCACAACTACGTTTGCTGCGACACTTCGGACCCGTACTGACTCAGGTCTACTAGGCGACCAAGTCCAGAGTTTGGCTGGAGAGTACAAATACTCTCGCGAGTCGCATCCATACCGTGTCGGTGACACGCCGCCCTCTGTCTCTCCAAGTCCCATTTCCAGTCCCACCGCAGGCAATATGTCGAGCTCGTCGGTAATAGAAGATGGCAACCCTGTCGTGCAATTCTCGGGTGTTTGGATCGTCGAGAGCACCCCGTCCGCCTCAGGGGGCTCCATGACAGGAGCCCTGGAGCAAGGCGCAACCGCTTCGCTCACTTTCCACGGTGAGCAGTACGGCCCCATGCACCCGAACACCGCTTCTGACGAGCGGCGAATGGTTAACGTAATGGCACAGGCACAAGCATTGCCGTGGTCGGCACGATCGAGCCCACCGGGCACGACGAGACGTTCGGCCAGCGGTCGCACACATCGTACGCGCTCGACGGGCTCGTCGTCGAGCCGGACTTCTTCCCGCCGCTCTTCTCGACGCGGTTCTTCAACTTCACGTTCTTCTTCCAGGATGGGCTCGCGCCGGGCGCGCACGAGCTCGTCGTCACGAACCTGAACGGGACGGGCAGCATCGGGCCCATGGTGTTCTGGCTGGACTACTTCCAGGTCGAGGGCGGGGGCGCGGGAGGTGCGGCGGTCAAGGTTCCTGCGACCCCACTGGCAGTGCGCGAGGGCGTTCTGTTATCCAGGCGCGCGGGGGACTCTTCGGAAGGCGAGTGTGGTCTTACACGCTGAGCTCGTATGGAAGCTGACACTCATTCTATTGCACCAGCGCAAGACACGAAATCGGCGGGCCTTGGTAGTGTCGGGGCGATCGTGGGTGCCATCATGCTGGCACTGCTCATATTCCACATTTTGAGAATGAGGCGGCGACGGCTGCAGGCGGCGATGGATGGCGGTCGGGCCAAAGGTGCGTTCAGCTAGTGCTCACCACTGCGGTTATCGTGTGCTTAGTCTGACCCGTTTCGTCTGCAGGTCCTGTCATGGCCCAGTACCAGAGTTGCTGATGTACCATGGTTAGAAGTTTGGAGTTGGACTGTGGCGAAGGTGCTCACATACGTACTAATGTCTGTAGCACATTTACACGAGTCGTCCGTGGTGATCTTGCCTTGTACGTCGACCACTAGTTGGTATAATGTCTTCGGGCGTTCAGACCCCGGATACTGGGAAATAACCCGTGGTACTTGGTGCGAGAAGAGGCGTACCTATATCGGGAAGCGCGGGCCGTGGAGCTATGTTTCAGCGTCACTACTTACATCAATCTTATGTAGAGAACTTGTTGAACTCGACTCTCACGCCCGAGTGCTAGAGAATGTCGTACGACGTGAAGTTGTCCTACAGAGTCAGAGTAAGACGGGGCCCATCCATGTTTTCGCGTTGCACGGTATTTAAGCAGGTTTTACAGGGGACCGGCCCCCAGTCATTGTAAGGCCAGCGCGTAATAGCACAATGATGGGCCCCGATTGTCCGTCGACGTATGCGCTCGAAAGTGCAGAGCATCCATACGGGGCTGGGAAGTCGCGACGACGATCTCAACTTGAATGGAGCCCGTCTACAGCCATGCCACACGTCTAGAGCGGTCATTACGACCGGGGATGATCTATGATCAAGGGACAATGTCGATGCTCCGTGTGCGCCATATACTGGAGGTGCGTCTATCGCCAATGTGTTGCAACCGAAAAATGGAACTTCCTGCTCATCCTATACTCAACTTGTTCTTATCGTAGTGCATCGAGCGGACGCCGACGAAGACGGTCCCGACGATCGAGCACATCAAAGCTGTACGACACAACTATGAGCTATCTAGCGCAAGTACGTACTGGTCACGTATAGCCTCAACCAGCGGACATGGGCTCTCTGCCAGTGCGCGCGCCCCAGTCCGCCCCCACCTGACAGTGTCCATACAGCCGAGTTTTCCTAGACCGGTCAGACAGCCAACCTCGATACCGCCGATCCTCTACAAGCCAAACCTCGTCAAACTCACCACACACGTTCGACCCTACGTCATACAATGTATACAGGCGGTCCACTGATCGAGTTTGCCAGGATACTATATAGCAGTAGGCCAACAGTTTGCTGTCGATAGGTCCCCGAGCCTCACATCCCAACCACACAGGAGCACCCCACCCACTCCAGCCACCATGTCGCACACCGGCAGACAGCAGGCCCGCCTGCAGCCCGCCCCACGTCGCCAGCAGCAACCCGCCCACCAGAGCGGTCGCCTCCCTCAGGGTGGTGCGAGACCGTCGGGCGCTGGTACCATAGCGCACCGTCCCTACCCTCCCATTGACTACCCTCCCGTTGACGATGACGATGACGACGATGACGACGACGGCGAAGGCGACGGGTATCCTCCCGACGATGATAGTATTGGCAGCTATCCCCCGTACCCCCCTCCGCACCCGCCGACCTATCCCCCCGCGCATCCCCCCGCGCACCCGCCTGCCCAGCACCCCAGCAAGCCTGCCCAACACCCCAGCAAGCCTGTCCACCCCAGCAAGCCCGTGCACCCTAGCAAGCCCGTGCATCCCGCGCAAGCACCTCAGGCTCACCCCGGTCCGTCTACGTCTCCTTGTCCCGCGCGTCCCCTGGCAACCCCCCGCTCACCGCCGTCTTTTAGCAGCACAGCAGCAGACCGCCCAGTTTTACGGCACCCCCGGACCCGTCGGGTCCATCTACCCCGGCGCACAACAGGGCTACTATCCCTACGGGTACGGATACGCCGCGGGTGGCCAGCTGCGCGGCGTAGCTCCGGGGGAGTACATGGGCTCGATGAACACGGGGTATGGGTCTTGAAAGCTCAGTGATGGTCTGCCCGGAAATTGCAATCGGATCGCATGCGACGTGGCGCTCGGAAATTGTGCAGTCGAGGGGAGTATATATCTGGTGTGGATATGTTCGTGAAAGGTTCTCTAGTACCGGTTTGTAGAACAAGCGGCTCCGATTGGAAGCGTCGAGAGAGATGTGTTCCTGTTGTGATAGCATTGTAGGATAGGTCCGGTGGTCCGTCTCTCGGGTAGTAGGTGTTTGAGATACATACCGTGCCGGCGATTGTAGTACTCTGTCAGATATGTCGAACGCAGGAGGTTTCCCGACTCCCTAGAGTTGTGATTGTGGTCAATGAAGTGAATAGACGTATACGGTGTCCGAACAGTCCGCCAAAACGTACGTAGACAGAGTTGAGGTGGACGTCAGTCCTAGGCCGTCCCGGATTGCATTAAGACTAGTGCCCAAGCAGTCACCCCAAGATCTAAAATGTCTACGAGCAAGTTCTACAACACCAGGACTTGATTACACTAGTGGTCTACTTTTAAACGTGGCGGAGGTGAGAGCGAACTGCGGGCAATAAGGCGTGCGCGACAGCAGCATCATGTACGTAAGAGAACAGGCAGCGCGACTGTGCATGTCGGGCTCGTGAGGCGATGAGTATGTATGTACACGTAAAAGCGTATGTGAGACATGGGATGCGAGAGCGATACAGCGAGATTGTGATTATGGACAGTGCGGGGGCGGGGTGCCCTGGATACGCGAAAGACAACGCCAATGTCATGAGGCGTGTATCGTGAAGACGTGGGATGCAGAGAAACGTGATGGGGGTCATAGCGGCGATGGTTCTGCGGTATAAGACGACGATGGGACCATTGGCAATGGGAAGGTCTTCCAATAAGATAAGTATGCGAGCGAGCCCGACCCAAGCGGGGGATTGACCGAGGACCAGACCAAGAGAGGGCACAAGACAAACAAGAAAACGACGCAAACGACAGGGCGGCACGAGACGCTAAGCGGTGCTATGGCTTGCTGAGGAACTTGATGATCGCGTTCGCTACTTCGTCGCCGTGTGTGATCGTGATATCGTGCGGGCCGCCTTCGATGGTGAGAAGCTCAGCATGTGGGATGAACGTCTGCGCGCGTGCAGCGTATCGGTATGGCACAACTTCGTCAGCACTTCCCTGTGCGGCGGAATCGTGGTCTTAGTGTGAACTAGAGCCAAATGCAACAGCGGGACAGACGTACCCATATGATGAGGACGCGCCCTCCGGTCTTGCGCGAATGCCGTCCAAAGGCAGCAAACTGTGGTGCGAGATTTCGGAGAGGACCGTCACGGATCGATGATGCGAGTGCGAGATTGTAGCCTGGTAGGTACGCTGATTGTATGCGTACGAGCTGCAAGGATAACTGTGAGTATCGAGGACTATGAATCTGGTGTACACGACAGATGTACCTGGCTGATCGGGTCGCCAGATGTCTTCTGGTCGGCTAGATACTGAAGGTATAACTGTTGAAGAATGAAGTGAGCCGAGGGTATGGGATGGGCGCAACATTCAATGGGAAGATGGAGAGCAAGGACTTACGCGGAATGGATAACTTGAGGTGACTAATTGCATGGGTGGCGAGGAGAGGAATTTGGTGGTTCTTGACAGGTCGGACGACTAGGTCAAAGTGAGGTACAATCGGATAGACAGTACCGGGGACGTGTGCGTACCTCCATGAGCCCAACACTGGCTATGAGGACCACCTTGTCACTGACGAGATGGGGGAATTGTGCAGCAAATGCGGTGGCAATGCCGCCTCCCTAAGAAGATACATGAGAGGACTTCCGACGCGGGTTAGGGGACAGTACACACCATGGATACTCCGACAATATCAGCCTTGCTCCAGCCGACATATTGGAGGAGTAACGCGAGCTGGGTGGTGTAGAGGTTCACGTCGTACGTTGTGTGAGGCGCGTCGGAGTAACCCCGACCGTACAAGTCTGTACGACGCCGTGGGTTCCCAGATGCAGGACGAATCATGCGCGGCCACTCACCATAAAGTAAGACTCTGAAGCCTTTGGCTGCCAGCTGTGGCGCCACATCTTTCCAGATTATGGACGGAACGGAGAGGCCGTGTATGAGGACCACCTGACGTGTGGTCGGGACAGTGTACATGTTTAGCACAAGAGAAGACGTACTCTTCTGCCATTTTCTGGGCCGATGAGCCAATGTCGGACCTATGGGAGGATGTTGGCGGAAATGAAGGCGATCTGGGGCAAGATATGGAACATACAGCGCCATGAGGGAACTTGACGTATGCGCCACCGTCATAGAAGTTGTCCGGATAGTGTTTCCAGCTGGGCGCGGACTTTGGGAGCGTGGCGAGAGACGGGTGGACGTAGAGGGAGTCGGGCGTGTGGGGGAAGACGGTGAAGAAGTAGGCGAGGATGACGACGGCGGGACAGACGAGGAGGAACCACTGGAAGGCGGAGGATGGGGGCATGGCGGGGAGCAAGGAGGAGAGACCGTGCTCGGGGGCGCTCATCTGCGTGTTCAGCGCAGGAGACGACAGCACTCGCGGTGCAGAGCTTGAGAAGGAGGACGGAGGGTCCGAGTGAGAGAGCGCGTCGCTGCGTCAAGCCCGTTACGCATCGGTTATGGGCGCTCCGGGCCGCTCGGGCCACGTGCCGAGCCAGAACTCCCGTCACGTGCGTCTTCGCGCGAGGGCGTTGTTTGTGCGTTGTTTGTCCGCGCGCATCCCTGCTCTTGCCGCCGCTGCTGCTTCGAGCCTGCTTGACGCTTCGCTCGCCCCTCCGCCGGCCTGCAGCAGCGTTCCGTCGATGCTGCTCATGGCCACCCCCGATGGCCCCGCCCTCGCCCTCGACGACATCCTCCGCACCATGTCCCCCTCCCCCGCCCCTCTCCCTCTCCCTCCGGAGCCAACACAACCTAGCTCTTCCGAACACACATTCCCACCTGTTGCAATTCAGCTAGACAGTGCGTCGATCGTAGAAACTCCCACCCTCCCTCCACGAACATCGTCCCCGGAGCCACTGGATCACTCCGAGCTCGAGTCTATGCGTGCTCGTGTCCAGCAATACTCGCCCGACCCTGCCAATGAGAGGGAGTCCGAGCTTGCCGCCATGGTGCGCTCCTCCGTCTTCCTCTCAACAATGGATCCCTGAGTCCGCGTTCTCAAAAGGTATTGCGCTTGACTTCCCACCTCTTACTCCAACCCTCTCCGGCCCAACTAGCTTCTCAAGCAGAGACCATCGCAGATCTGACATTCCAGAGGAACATGCTCCTGCTTGAACGCTCAGAGGACAGCGCTCGATGGCAGGCGGAGCGGGAGTGTTGGAGTCGCAGTGCAGACGCATTGCTTCAGAAGGTTCGCATAGCCCAAGAACCCATCGTCAAGGAACAGGTGTGTAACATGAGCTCCTCCCAACTTGGCGCTTGAACCAAAACATGTACACTAGGAAACCCAGCGTCATATTGCTCGCCTGGAGGACGATGTGAAAGCTTACCGTCGCAAAGTGCGTTCGACCCATCCGTTGCTCTCACCTTTCCTCTCATCCGCCTCGTGGCCCCTCCGCTAGCTCGCCGATACGCAAAGTCGTCTGACTACTCTAGAAGGCGAACTGTCCAGAATCAGGCCCCTACTTACTATGCAGGCCACTATCCTTCGTGACTCAGAGCTATGGCGATCTGAAGCGCTCTCAAGCACGGTCTCAGAGCGTCTCGCAGGGTTCAGTAAGAAGTCCAAGGGTAAGGAGCGTGCGGGCCCTTCACCAGATCCCGCGACGTCCTCAAACGGTCGCTTAGACAAGGGAAAGGAACGTGCAACTGCTCTGGATGCTCACCCAGATGTTACCGCTCCACGTACCGTATCAATATCCACGGAGCCTCATATTCCACCACCACCGCCGCCGTCAGGTCCCTCGCATTCCTTACGCATCCTCAAGCTTAGGCCCGACAGACATCATCGCAGAGACCGGGATAAAGACAGGGATCGGGACAAGGACAAAGACCGCATCTCTCGATACCGGACTGGACCAACACCACTTCTCTCAGATGCTCGTGCTGAGTGCATCCTCGCCGCGGCACACAAGCTGGGGCGCGTCCGCGCAGGCGTCATCTCGGGATTCGTGAAAGAACGACACAAGATTGAGCGCGAGGCCGAGGTCCTTCTCCAGAACGTCAACCAGCGCGCCGAGGCGGAACAGAGCGTCCGCCGCATCCTGCAAATCCCCGCGCAGGCGGAAGCCCCACCCCAGCCAGAGGTCACAACTCCAACCGATGTGCGCACACACCGCGAAGCGGACGAGGGCTTCTCGAGTCCAGCGATTCCCCTCGCAGTAGCTGCGGGATCGTCGCGCGCCCCAGTCCCAGCCCCGACATCGAGCCCCACCCCGCGCAAGCTCGCTCCAAATCCGCCGCCATTCACGCCTCCGGGCATTCCGCTCGCGCGTGGCCAACCACTCCCGCCGCACATGCACCCATCGATGCAGCCTTTCCCGACCGCCGCCGGCCGCCACGCCCACGCCCATGCCATACCGCATCCTGGGTTCGTATACTACAGTCCCGGCCCCGGACAGGGCCCAGTGCCCATCATCATGCCCGTGCCGTGGGGCGTCGCTCCGGGCACGCCGCCGGGGCCGCCACCCGCTGGATCGAAGACGCGGCACACGCCCCAGCAGGCTGCACAGCGGACGCCCGCGCGCGGGCAGAGCGCTGTCGGCGAGGGCCCGTCGACTCCGATGGACTCGCTCGTGAGCGCGGCGCGCACGCTCATCGAGGACGAGGACTACGATGGCGATGGCGACGGTGCGCCGGCACCGGTCGAACCTGAAGCGGCAGAAGCTGCAGGTGATGATGAGACTGAGGAGGAGGTGCCTGTGCGGAGACGGGGGACGCGGCGGCGCGCGGCTGGGCCCCCGCCAGAGAGCCCGGTGCCGAAGCGGAGGAGGGTCGCGACGTCGAACGGGGTGAGTCAGCCCCTCGCTGGTCCCAGTACGACAACGACGAAGGCCACGCGCCGCACGAGGGCGGCGGCAGGGGCAGCGGTAGGGGCGGTAGGGGCAGCAGAGAAGCCGAAGCCCAAAGCCCGCGGGCGCGGACGCAAGTCTGCCCCAGCACCAGAACCAGCACCACCAGCACCACCAGCCGAACCAGAACCAGCAGCGCAGACCCCGAGCACCCGCTCGC
This sequence comes from Earliella scabrosa, assembly GCA_022605405.1. Taxonomy (NCBI): domain Eukaryota; kingdom Fungi; phylum Basidiomycota; class Agaricomycetes; order Polyporales; family Polyporaceae; genus Earliella; species Earliella scabrosa. The sequence continues at coordinate 102,215 of JABYQQ010000037.1, forward strand.
GCTCGACGCCGACGCCGACTCCTGCACCCGGGGAGCCGTCGCGCCCCGCGCCGCAGGTGGCGCGGATACGGAGCGCGCTGGACGTGCTCGCGGACCAGGCGGCGCAGGAGCAGGAGCGGCGGCCGTCGATGGACCCCACAGACCCGGCGGAGGCGTCTGGGAGCAGACAGGGCAGCGAGAGCGGGGGTGAGGGCGCTGGTGAGCCGGCTGAGGTGATCGACGATCCTGCGCCGGGTGGGGACGGAAGTGCAGGTGCGTCTGGGGGTCCACCTATACGACCCAAAACGGCGCCGAGAGGGCGGGGGCGTGGACGGGGAAGAGGGAGGGGACGGGGTGCGAGGGGGAGGAGCAAGGCGAGGGCTGTTGAGGTGGTGGAGGAGACTGTTGAGGTGGCGGCAGACGAGGTTCATAATGAGCCCCCTGCACCGGACGCCGACGTGCTGATGGAGGTGGACTCTGCGGTGGAGGCGAAAGCGGAACTGGTGGCTGAGGGGGAGACGGGGAGGGAGACGGGGACAGACGAGGCGATGGATGTCGGGGCGGTGGCTGCTGCAGACGACTGCCGGGAGGAAGTCCCAGGTGCAGGTGTGGACGCTGCTGCAAACAACGACCAGGAGGGAACTGCGGGTGCGGACGCTGCTGCAGACGTCGACACGTCTCCGATGGACGTTGTTGACCTACCAGCGGCGGGAGAGGTCGAAACGCGTCCGAGTGCTCCTCCGGCTAGCCCTCCAATAGTTTCGACACCGTCTATACCTGAGGAGCCTTCTCCCCCGCCAGCGGAAGTTGCACCACCCCTGCCGTCACCTCCTTCGTATTCTCCGCATGGCATGGACGAAGAGCCTTTCGTGGCTTCTGCGGTTGCGGACCAGTCGACCGCCCCCAAGAGTCCGACTGTGGAAGACTCTGCTCCTGTCCCGGAAACCACTCAAGCAAGTGCCCCTCTGCCGGATGTGGGGGACAGGGACTCCCTCCCCCCTCGGACACCCGAGGCTGTCGACCCCGTAACAGGGCCAGCTCAGGATGTTGTCGATGAAGCAGACCAAGAACCGGAGCACATCATGGACATGGACGCCCCTCTGGAGTTGCCACCGCTAGAGGACGAGTCTGCTGTCCCCGAGTCACAGCCAGTAGACGAAGGCGCGTTCGTCGCTCTCAGTCCAGTAGATCCTCCTCCTCCGCCTTCACCTTCGCCTCTTCCCCCGATGCCTGAGGCGACCTCTCCCGCCCCCGAGACCCTCCCTCTTCCGTCGAAGTCGAAGTCGCCGTCTCCTCCCGACCAAGCAACGCCAGGTGCGGACTCGACGCCTGCTCCTGCTGTCGCTCCCCCACCTCCACCTCCACCCCCGCCGCTCGACGACGAGATAATGAGCGGGGACGAGGACGCCGAGGGGTCCATTGTCGACGAGTCGGAGACGGAGGAGCTGCCGTCCGTCGTCCATCGCTAGTAACTCATCTTGGTTTTTGTCGCTTGGTGCTTGGTTCTTGCTTGTAAGCCGCGGTCGACTGGTAACCGCTGTTGTGTCGGTTTGGGGACACCCGTTGTAGCATTCTTGGGTAGCGCTGACTCGGTCTCTCTGCTGGTAGATGATCTGTACCTACGTACGTGTATCTAGTGTTTGTGCTTGGTTTGGCTACGCCCGTGCTGTGTATAGTGTAGCATGTACATTGACCCTCGTTCTTGCATGTTGCTCACTCGGAACTCAGACGGGACATGCAGTGCTCTCCGGGCTCGCTGCTATCGCAGAAGAGGTCGGCCACAGACCAGAACCCGCCGGCCTCCGAGGCTGTTCAACATTCAATATCCAACATTCAATCGGCGAGACGGATCCATCTCGGGGTGGCTGCGATATCCAAGAATACACTTTAGTCATTCTGTCGGCGTGTGCGGTTAGGTTAGTACAGGAGATACATGGGGGTGGGGGCAGGGGCAGGGTCCTATGCAGGTGGGTGGGTGTATGGTACAATCCAATGGTACAACAACACTTTGGGGCGGCCGAGACTCGGGGGGTCGTGTCATGGTCGATGATGCATCACCTTCCCATCCCTCCATCTTGGACTTGCAACCTTCAGCTTCAGGGCTCGTAACCAGGGGGCGCATCAGAGGGCACGTCCGCGGTCACGTACGTCGTCGTGGACGAGGAGCCGCTCGGTCCGGGACCGCCATACGCCGCTGTCCATCACGTCCCAGTGAGCATGAGCGCCACCAAAGCCAAAGTTTGTCGCCGCACGCGGCGCGATCGGTGTAGGAGAGGGATACAGAGGGAGAGAGGGAGAGAGGACGCAACTCACGGAGGTCAAAGTCGTCCTCGGGGTTCGCGCGGCTCTTGTTGACCGCGCGCTCGCGCGTCTTGTCGAGCGCGGCGGCGAAGCGGAGGAAGGGCTCCTTGTCGCCCTTTGCGCAGCGGAACTCGGCGCGCGTGCTGCCCGCCTCGGGGAGGCCGCCGCCGGGCGTGGGCCGGATCTCGAGCTGGATGCGCGGCGCGTTGAAGAGGCGCGGGGCTTCGGACTTGATGGAGAGCAGGGAGGTGTGCGGGACGGAGAGGGACTCGAAGGCCTCCATGGGCGGGTCCGCGACGAGGATCATCTGCGATCGGTGGGCGGGCAGGCGTGGAGTGGGTTAAGGGAGACGGGGTGCGAGGTCGGTCGCAAGGTGAGATGGGTAGGTGTGGCGAGAAGAGAGAGAGACGTACTCGAAGGTCTGTAAGGAAGATCCTGCCGCGGCCCTCGAGCTTCCGCTCGGGCGTGTTGAGGACGTACTCAATGTTGTCGACGCTCCGGATGTCGATCTCGTCCTGGAGCGGGGTAGGCGTGCGCGAGGGGCTGAGCGCGGTGCGGTTGAGCGACATTGTGGGCCAGTGGCGGTGATGAGGGTGCGGTGCGTGATCGTGATCGTGATAGTGTTACAAGGCTTGCGGGTGTGCGGGGGGTATATGTAGAGCGTGCGATGTGGCCGAGGACGGGTGGTGGCCGTCGTCAGTCGTCAGACGAGATGGAGATGGTGGTGGTCGGAACGAAGGACGAGTAGGAATGTTCAGGAAACGGATTGATGAGGTCGAGATGTCGGCCTGCGAGCTTTGCAGCATGGCCCATCGCTCGATCACGCATCTGTATCAAGCTTGCTGGCAGATCCAGCGGCCCGCCGATGACCTCATTCCTCGTGTCTTTACACATCCATTGCATCGCAGCTTGCATGGGCTTCCGACGGGACTCGGCCTCACGCAGGAGATCTACCAGACTCACCAGTTTAATCCGTTCCAATCAGTCCCGACGTTGATGCGCGAAGTGCTTGGGTTGCGCAAGTAGTACGTGTCGATCTGCGTCTTCCGCTGACGGTGTTGCTTATCGGAAACGTGGGGCCGTCCAATGATGATGGCCACTGAGCAGCTCACATGCCTCAGGTCGTGAACATTGAACAACAGTCCAGTCCAGACGCTTGTCTTGCGACTCCGACGTGGTTCGACGGTAGCTGGGAGGGTAAGCAGAGAGACTGGCAAGCCTGGTGCCCGGGAAGCATAGAGTGAGGAGAGAACAGTGAGCTCAGGCTTCGAGAGACTTGGCCTGACGGTCGCTCATCATTTATTGGCCGACCTCACTAGTCTTCGGTGGCTGTACAGCTGTCTATGAAGCACTCCATAGAACGCGTCCAACTCGATTGCGCCACCAAGCCGCTCATCCTGTCTCATCTTGTCTCAGAACCACCACCACCCGAGGGTATCCGACTCTGGACCATGCTCTCGTCATTTACTCCCCTTTATCTCCATCCAACGAGCCAGGCTGTACGCACGACATTGTGACATTCAAGACTGGATGTGGGAAGGACGGAAGAAACGAGGCCACGTACCTGGACGAGCGAGGGAGGCAGCATACAATGTGAGTAGGCCTTCCCACGAAGGTGGGACTTGGAGGGGCGGTCGAGGTTATGCCATCAGCCCATAGACATCGCGACATATTTGGCAGTCCATGCACCGTGATCATACGCTCCTTCGCGCCCTTCCATCGCCGACTTCCTCGACTGACGCCGCGCCGTCTCCCCCGCTATATATAATGCGTCCTCAACACCCAACGCCCCAGACGACGTCTTCCTGTCGGGCCCACCCATGCCGTCGCTCTCTTCCTGGATTCCTCTCCTTCTCGCCGCCGCGGCGGTCGCTCTCCCCGCCAAGGACTGCCCGCATAAGGTCAAGGAGAGCGTTCCGCCTCCACGAGGGTGGACCAAGTCCCAGCCGGCACCAGCGGACCATGTCATCGACCTCCGCATCGCTCTCCCTCAGCCAAACTTTGCCGAACTCGAACGGCACCTCTACGAAGTCAGGTAGGCGCATATATGCGCATTTCATTCACTAGCACTGACGGTTGACCACTAGCGACCCGTTCCACGAGCGGTACGGAGACCACCTGAGCAAGGAAGATGTGGAGGCTCTCGTTGCCCCACACGACGAGAGCGTCCACCTCGTGAGCGAATGGCTCGCGTCGCACGGCCTCTACGAGGACAGTCTGTCGCGTTCTCCGGCCAGGGACTGGGTACACATCAAGGTGCCTGTCAGCCTTGCAGAGGACATGCTCAAAACGGTGCGTCTGCCTCCTTACTATACACGACGCGTCCTGACGCAGGGCAGGAATATCATGTCTGGACTCATGACGCAAGCGGTGAAGCTGTAGTCCGCACGACCGCATACAGCCTGCCGGAGCACCTGCACGACCATGTGGAACTCATCCAGCCCACAACCATGTTCTCGCGTATGAAGAGCCTCAAGACGACTTTCCACGTCAATCCGACAGCGTTGACAACGGCTCCCGTCGCTGCAGCCGACGCGCCTGCCATCAAGGTGCCGTCTGCGTTCGGCGGTCAAGTCGACGCGTCCTGCAACACGACCATCACGATCAGCTGCTTGCAACAGCTCTATAACGCTGTAGGGTTCAAGCCGGCTGCGGACAACGGCAACCAGATTGGGATCACGGGCTACCTCGAGGAGTTTGCAAACATCCAGGACCTGCAGTCGTTCTACGCGGACCAGCTCCCTGCTGCGCTCAACACGTCATTTGAGACGGTCCTCATCAACGGTCGGTGACCCGCTTGTCACGGGCGGTCACATTGATTCATTCTACTTATCAATAGGTGGACTGAACGACCAGAACTTGTCTCGAGCCGGAGGAGAGGCCAATCTAGGTGGGGGAGATCACTGTGAGGCGTATACTTATTGCAGCTCTTCTGATAGTTTCCTCGACAGACACGCAGTTTGCCTTCGGTCTAACGTTCCCCACTCCTGGAACGTTCTTTTCGACGGGTGGTCGCCCGCCCTTCATTCCCGACATCGGCACCACTACCAACACAAACGAGCCCTACCTCGACGTGCGTGATCACTCTGAGACGGGGGATGCAGAGTGGATCCCTGACAGCCTTGGATTCGCAGTGGCTGGACTTCGTCCTCAAGCAAAAGAACGTGCCCCAGGCGATATCCACGAGTTACGCCGACGACGAGCAAACTGGTGCGGTCTCTTCAAATCTACAAACTGTGTGGAGCTGAATATATGCGAACAGTTCCGGTTAGCTTCGCAAAACGCGTCTGTGCCGGGTTTGCACAGCTTGGTACGCTTACACCTACATCCTTGGCTGCATAGTCTCACTATATGCACACATCTCGCAGGTGCCCGGGGAGTGTCCCTGATGTTCAGCTCCGGGGATGGCGGCGTCGGAGACGGGAACCCCGACCCGGCAACTCAAGAATGCTTCACAAACGACGGGCGCAATGCTACGCGCTTCGTGCCGTTGTTCCCGCCCTCGTGCCCCTTGTGAGTGCCACGCATTGTGCGACACCGACATTGCTGACGGGCCTTGATGAACGTTAACAGCGTGACTGCTGTCGGGGGAACGGTCAATGTCCCTGAGACCGCCGTCTTCTTCTCCGGCGGTGGATTCAGCGATGTCGTACGTCATCGGTTCCATTTCTGCAGACGTCAAGACACTGACAGCGCTGTTGCTGCAGTTCCCGCGTCCAGCCTACCAGCAGCTTGCAGTTAGGAAGTTCCTGAAGAACCTCGCGCCAGGCACCTACGCGGGCCTCTTTAACCCCAACGGTCGCGTGCGTCTAAACTCACCCCTATATCCTGTCCTACCCGACGGTTAGTGCTTACTCTCTACTTCGACAGGCCATCCCCGACGTCGCCGCGCAAGGCGAGTTCTTCCGCGTATTCCTGCGCGGCCGGCCCGTGTCCATCGGGGGCACGTCCGCGTCCGCGCCGACGTTCGCGGGAATCGTCTCGCTGCTGAACTCTGCGCGGCTGTCCAAGGGCCTCCGGCCGCTCGGGTTCTTGAACCCGCTCGTGTACGCGATCGAGGCGCTCGACCCGGCCGCGTTCAACGATATCACGACGGGGAACAACCCCGGGTGCGGCACGCCGGGGTTCAATGCGACGAGGGGGTGGGATCCCGTCACGGGCGTCGGCACGCCGAACTTTGGGAAGCTGAAGGAGTTTGTGACGTTTGATTTTGCGGCGCTGTTGGGGGACTTGTGAGTGCTCACATGTGATGAGGAGGCGAGAGCGGTACTGTATGATGAGACGATGCGATGCATGTGTTATGCATGCGCATGACCCGAGATATGAAGAGGCGGGAGTGGCAGAACTGGGTCGCTCTGAAGAGAATACGCGCGGTACAAGTACAGTTGCATTATCGACGCTCGTGGCGCGCTGGACCGACACTACCTCACGTCGCTCCCGCCCGCCTCCGGCTCCTTCTCCGTCTCGGTCTCCGCGCACCGAGCCGGCTCGGGCTGCTGCCCGCTCGGACTCCCTTCTCGTCGGAGCGTCTCTATCTCGAGCGTCTCGCCTTTAAGCTGCCGGACCGCACCCCTTGCCTCCTCCTCGTCCCCCGGGCCCCACTCCACCGGGGCGATCCGCCCAACGTCGATGCGGTGCGGCGCAGCCCCGTCGTGCGCATCGTCTGCGAAGAGGATCGGGCTGGGTGAGCGGGAGGGGGAGTGGGAGAGGTCGGCGCGGAGGGCCTCGATGGCGCGGTCGACCTCGCGCCCGACGCGGGTGGTGGAGAGCGCGTCGTCTGCGCTGACTTTGCGGAGGTCGAGCACGAGGCGCTGGCCGGCGACGAGCATGAGGCAGAGCGTGAAGGTGTTGGCGAGGAGGTTGAGCGGGCGCTGTACGGGACGTGGGGTTTTCTTGAATGAGCATAAGCAATGGGGTTGAGGGGGTCAGGCTTACGTCTGCGTGGTATGCCCTGCGAGGTAGAATGGAATGGGCGGGGTGAGCGGGGGTCGGTTTGGGCGGGGAAGATGGGTGCTTGAGACGTACCACATGAAGATGTTGAAGAGATTACTAAAGAGCGTGATGATGAAGTACGCGACGCCTGGCGGGTAGCGGCGGCGTAAGCCATGGAATCATTCCACGGGTGCGCAGCGGAAGGGCAAGGAGAGGGGGAGGGGAGGGGAGGAGGAGAAGACGCACCGTCGCGGAAGATTACCTGGATGAGCGTGAGCTGCCGGGCCAGGGTGATGTTTAGCTTGTATTGCCGGACGGAGGCCATCGTCAGACCGAAGATGACGCATTCTAGTACTAGGCTGTGTCGTGCGCGCGGTCAGCACTGTGCAACCAACACGTGAAGGCGAAGCGAAAGACTGACCTTGGGATCCAGATAGCCCACTTCGGCACGCGCGCGACGGATGAGTTGGGTGACACACTGGCAGAAAGTCCGAAGATGCGACTCACAGCATAAGCTGAAAACGCAAACGCAAGGTGTCCAACGTTCAACAACCAAAAGCCATAGGGAGAGAATCTGCATCTGCAGACTCACATGGTATGTATCCTACACATGTCCCCACGATATGCGACATTGGGTATGCGTCGTCTGTGCACAATGCTGAGTTCGCCATGCAGACGTGAACGGCGCGCGACGGAACACGTACTTCCGGTGGAGACGATGCCCCATGTCAGCAGGGACCCGGTGATGACGGCGTACGCGACGAACAGCTTCGCGAGCACCGCGAGGATCTTGACGTGCCTGCCCCACATCGCCCAAGCGCGCAGCAGCACGAGGACTAGTCATGGTCGCGGAGGTGAAACCGCGAGTGCAAGGGAGTCCAGAGAAGGAGAAACGCACCATGTATGGACGCGAAGGACGCGAACTGGAGCAGCGACAGCACGAGTGTCGAAGTAAAGCAGAACTACGACACGTACATCAGCACGCACGATGAAGGAGCCCGGGGCTCGCGCTGGCCAACGGGACGTTGCTAACCGTTCTAGCGTCGCTTCGCCACAGGCCCATGATCTGCAGGTCCGCGAGCGCGAGGAAGACCAGGTTCCCATATCGGTTGAGGAGGTAGATGACTTTGACGGCGGACCAGCGCGTGGACCATATGTACGTGACCTGGCGCGTCGCGTGGCGACAGATGAACGTTTACGTTGTTGCAAGGATGGAACGCAAGGACAGGCATACCTCGTCTGGAATGGCCGCAAAGAAATCGTAGAGGAAGATGGCGTATCCGGCAAGACTGAGCGCACTACACAGACAAGACGCGTGGGGGTTCAGCGAGGCGAGCGAAGCAGTACCTTCTGATGCCAGTGGCTATACGAACGAGCAGACTCACCGGACGAGGAAGAGGTCGCTGACATACTGTTCATCCAACGTGTCGAGGGCGCGGGCCACTACCCTGCCACATCGAACGGCGGAAGGTCAACGTTCAGCGTCCAACTAGCGTGTTCACTGTGCATAACACAAGAGCCATGCAAGACTCACCGCATGCTCTCGCAAGAGCTCCGACCAACTCTCAAAATGCCCGTTGCCGCGGATGCTGCTACTGGGGGACAGTCAGGACGACATGCAGGAACGTCGGACTCGGGCGACGACGATGGAGGGGCAATTTTGGGGCGACCAGTGAAGGAGTGTCGACTCCAGGGCGCAGCCCATAAATCAAATCATAAGTGCACGCGAGCATGGCAAGCTCGCCTATATTAGCGGGAGCGAAATGAGGAGACTAACCCAACGAGGCAAGAAGTCAATCGTCGCGGATGTTTCTGCAGATCTTCGTTCGATGCTGGGCCGGCGGCACTGAATGCGTGTGATCGCCTTCGGCCGTTGTCAATCAAGCTCGCTGGGAGATGAGCTGAGGAGCGATGGTTAGAGCCTGACGGTAGTAGCCTGAGACGTTGGATGAGCGAGAAAGGTGTATGTAGAGTGCGATGTGGAGTTCTTATATCGGTCCATATGTGCGTGGAGAGCAGCCACCGGTTGCTGCGCTACATAATATCACAGCATAGATAGGCACCCGGACAGACAGCTCACACACAATTAATGATAGTCTCGTCCCCATCCGTTCTACTGACGCTCGTTCCTCACGGTAGAACGTCTGGTGCATTTCGGGCTCGGCTAGGGGTCTCGTTACATCAGGTCACAGCACGTGCTCCGACAGTCACTAGCGCCGGGCAATAATTCCATCGGGTGGAACTCAACCCCGCTCAGTCCACTGGAATATGCCCCAGAGAGCCATGACGCAGTCATAAGTGCACCCCCAGGCTTATGAAGGGTAGGCAATCGAGAATTTGGTTCCGAATTAAGGACCTTAGCAGCACTTCAACGACTGCCGGCGTTTATGGTCCTTACTTAGTGCCTCGTCCTCTGGGAACACTTTGGCGCGTCCGTTACACGGCAAATCGCCCATGAGATAGGTGCAGCTTGACACAAGCGACTATAATCAACACTTCTATGACCGTCACTCTTCGCAAGACCTCTACGGGGCTCTGCTGCGTCTTCGAGTCGGAGAGTCACTCGTCACATCAGCGCTCCGGGATGTGACCCGATGTGACCCGATGTAACGAGACCCCTTGCCGAGCACGAAACACACCAGACGTTCTACCAACCTCTGGGCGCTCACAAACCTGCGTGGGATTTTCAGATCAACTCTTGCGATTGGCAAGCGACGGGAGCATCAACTCCGCCTGCCCGAGTCCTGCGAGGGCTTTGTGAGCGCACGAGGTGTCCTGTAGAACGTCTGGAGCCGAGACTAAATTAATGACAAGCGGGGATATCAGAATGGGCGCTCACGGCTCGCCCTGCGTTGGCCCTTGGGGGCTTGCCATCTGGATTTGGAGGGATAATCTGCTCTGTCTGATACGACGGTCGGTAATACGATCTTTTCTGGCTGTCTGGATAGTACGCTCTTCAACCATCGATTCCAGGCGTTGGGCACCCAGGTAGTGCTCGTCCTAGAACCGGTTCATGCTGGAATGCAGCGCTTCCCGCGTTCACAGGACAAGCATGTGGTTGGCGCGGCTTCTCGACCCTGCGGTGAGAACAACTCGCGGTCCCGCTCCGTGATGTTCTGCAGTCGCACAGAGGCCGCGCCCGAACCATTGTCTGATGATCTTATCTCAAGCAGCGGAAGATGACGACGTCACCACATTCTTTCAGGTTGTGAACCAAGATGTCACCGGTCGGGGTGCGTGGTACAGATATAGAGACAGCGCACCCATGGCGCAGGGAGTGCAGCATGGCACCAAGCGCGTCCTGTTCGATAAGAACGGGTCAGAGTTACGACACACGTTAGAAAGAGCGGCTGGACCCACGACGGACCCACGACTAGTACGGCTTGAACTTCCGTGACTGCTTCAGCTTCTCGATCTTGGCCTTATCCTCCTCAAACTTCTTCTTCAGGTCGATGATTTCTGGGACGCATACACAGATAAGCACCCTTCCAATACGGTGACCCACGACGATCGCGCGACCGCGAGCACGACAGTCAGAGAGGAGTTGTGCTCACCCTTCCGCTTCTTCTCGTGCACCTGGAACGCATAGAACGTCTCTTTCTCCTTCTTCTCCTTCTTCTTCCTGTGGCGTTTCCCTCCGGCACCGGGAGCGGCCTGCTCGTCCACGAACCGCTTGCTCGCGACGCCCACTCCACCTCCAAGGGTCTTGCCGTATGCGCCTCCGCGCGTGACGAGCGTGAAACCGTCCTCGTCCACGATCGCCTCGCCCTTCCGGTACTTGCTCTCCTGCCGCTTCTTCGCCTGCTCGTGCTCGAATGCATCCATCCAAGTGTCCGCATGCTCCCGTACGACGTCGAGGGGCGGGCGAAGGGCGGCGTACAGCGTGGTGTAATGCGCAAGCCCCAACGGGGTCTCGGAATCGGTCGGCCATGTGTATGGCTTTTGTGGGGGCTTAAGTGCGCGTGCGAGGGAGGAGTTGTCGAGGAAGACGACGTAGGCGGTGTGTCCTGTCTGTCGCAGAGCTCGCAGTCGTACTGCAGGTAAGGGCACGACCTTGGGGCCGTCTGGTTGTGCGACCTTCCGCTTCTTCTTTGGCCGCACGTCGTCGTCTGCTTCGCTCCCGGATGCCTCTCCTTCATCGCTGCCTTCCTTCTCTCCAGCCCCTTCCTCGTCCTCATCGCTCTCCTCATCATCTAGCCCCTCTTGTTGGGCTGCAGTCCCGCTCCCAGTACTGAACACCACCCTTTCCACCGTCCCGCACGACTTGAAGAGCACTGTGAGCTCGCGTTCGGTAGCGTCCGGTGGAACGTTCACGAGGAAGAGTGTGCGGCCCTCGGGCAGCTCTTCCTTGTGCTTGCCCTTCCTGTCCTTGTGCTTCGGCGCAGAGTGCGCACGGGCGTATAAAATATGCGTAGCCGATGGTGTATACGCGATTGGGAGCACGGTGAACCCAGAGATCGTCGTTGGTAGCGCGTGAGAGGTCGAAGAACTAGACGAGGTCGCTGCGCCGGCCGCGCGTTTTGTAGAGGAAGAGCCCATGATAGTGCGTGTATGTATACAGTACAGAAGCTCGAGGCAGGACGGCAACCAAAGGGTGAGCTTGAAGCTTGAAGGAGCGCTGCTTGGAGAAATTGTCGCGGGCGAAAGCGCCTTCCTGATTCGGCCGTTTGTTTGCCAAGAGCCTCTGGGACAAACAACCCGATATTGCCAAGCGCGCGAGCGATGGGTATGATCTCTACAGCTCATCGACACAACAGTCTTCAAGCAGATACACCATAAGTACTACGGTCTCTTGATTTTTGTGCAACCAACACGTCTCTGATTGTCATGGGCTCCGTGAACGGTGGGGACGAGGCGACTCGGAGTCTCGACGTATGAACCATGCCATAAGGTGTCCGGCTCTATACCAGGGACACCCATATTCCCTCCGTATCATGAGAGCGAGTTGGACTACAACCTCGGCTGTAGGGACTCCAAACAGTTGATAATATTCTGAAGGCGCATGATAGTATTCGTAGTGATCATGGAATACAGCAGTGTGGACGTACCTTCGCGGAGTAACCGGGCCCTTCGCGGCACCACACGCCGGCCTGAAGAGCCGCCTTGCGAGCTCAGCTCTTGCATATCGTGCCCAAAGTTGGGAGACGTTATCGGTCTGTGCGAGCTGGAATGCCCCGTATATACTCGGCCCAGACCCATCAGCCAGTGATATCATATCCGGGACGAGAGTTCAAGCTATGGCTCTCCAGGAGGGCTTCTTCTCTGTTTCAAACCGCAGAAGGATAGATCACCGTGAGTGCACGTTGCTCTTACCCTGGGCACGTGTAGCAATCAGTACCATACGAGGACTCGACCCTTGATAACCGCCCTAACCCTCCCTGAACTCCAAAATCGACAGCTTCTGCCTGGAGTTCCAAAAAATTACTTTTGGCGCAGCTCATATGCGACGCCGGACACGGATAATACATCTGCGATACCACAACCGGGGTCTCCCAAGCCTCATTCCTCGTCTTCTAGGTCGACGAGCTCAACGTCCTTGTGGAACTCGCACGGCTCCCTCCCGATCGCGATCCCCTCGCCCGCCTGCACCTTCCTGACGACCCACCGGTCCTCGACCTTGACCTTCACGCACAGGTCGTCCATCTCGTCAACGAAGTGCAGCTCCCCACACGCCCCGTCGCCAAACGGGTGCGGGACGTGCTCGTCGTCGTCCGGCGTGCCAGGCTCGCGGAGGAAGGGGTGGTACAGCGCCGCGCGCGGCGTCATCCGCCGGATCGACTCGGGCTCCATCGCCTTCTCGAGAAAGTCGAGCGCGACGTCGATGTCGGCCGAGTAGCGGTCCACGTCGGACGTCGAGGGCGAGGGCTCACGCTCGGCCGAGGACGAAGACGAGGACGAGCGCGGGGGTGAGGATGACGATGAGGGCGGGGGCGGGCGTGTTCGGACGGCCGAGCGGTGTTCGGGTTGGTTGTACGGGAAGAAGCTCGGGTCTGGCGAGGGAGGGACGCGGAGGTTGGGGTTCTGCTGCTCGACGAAGTCCCGCCATGGCATACCATCTTGCGTGAGGGTGGGGATGTTGGACTGGAACAGGCGACCTGGGAACGTGTCAGTCGACGCGGAGCGGGTGAACAGTGACGGCGAGCAGGTGCGCACTATGGAGAGTCGCGGTCTTCTCCATTTTCCGCCGGCCGATTATCATGGCGATTTCCATCAGGGCTTCGGTGTCATCGTTGGACTGGAGAAGCGGGAACTTCTTCGTGAGGAAGAAGAGGAGGATCATGCCCGCCGACCAGACATCGATTGCTGCGGCACCGGCACGGGTAAGTAGAGTCAGACAGGACACGACTTCACGCGAGTCATCGTTACGTACCTCCAGTCTGTTCGCCGCACTTTAGCAAGACCTCGGGTGCGCGGAACCCTCGGGTGCCCGCCCTGTTCGCTTTCGAATGTGGTCTGCGACACAATCCATCACGGAGCCGTTGGACGTAATACGCAGAGTCACCCACCGTGTATCCTTCACAGGATATCCCACTTTGTCGGACGGCCCGGCACTTCTTAGGCGACCCTCCTTCTGCATCTTCTTGATATGGTCGATGTCGAACTCGGTCCGAGCCTTTAATCGACCGTGCGGGAATTCTCGTGTCGGTGTTGTGTGTAGACATGCACCGAGTGTGGGTCCTCGCTCTACGCGCTGAAAAGGTCCAAGAAGTCAGTCGGACGTTGCACAATTGTCGCACAGTGGTTATGGTGACTCCAAGCATTCTTGATGTACGTACACATGCTAGTCCGAAGTCACACAGGGTGCCAATCCCTGTTCGAGGATCGAAGAGGAAGTTCGCGGGCTTCACGTCTCGGTGGATTATTCCCCGAGAGTGGATGTCGCGTAACGCGCGGAACATACACCGGAAATACGCCTTCACCCCTTCTAGCGGAAGATACTTGTAGTAATCCTGCATCAAGGCGTCAGTACGCGAGAAGGCGTATATATGCGCTTCTACGACATGACGAACTCACGCGGAAATCCTCGTTCTTGTGGAACGGCATAATAGCCACGATCTGATCGTGATGTCGGAATGCGGTGATTAGTTGTGAGACGTGCCTGCAGCCTCTGCAGTCCTCCATGATGGCAATCTCGTTTCGTATTCGTTCGGGCCCGCTGGTGACATATATGCGTTTGATGGCGACGAAAACTTTGTTCTCTGGTGGATGTGGAACAGTCTGGTAGTGTGCTGAGGAGGTCGATGGGTGGTGTCCGTGCCATTCCGTGTTGTCCCACTTCGTGTGGTAGCCCAAGTCGATAGCTTTGTAGACGGCGGAGAAGGTACCTGTTCCAAGCCGGTCTATGATCTTGTAGTCCTCCGTGAGCTGCGGCACGGCGGTCTCGAGGTCGAGGATCTCCTCCTCGATCTCCGCCTGCTCCTCGCGTGACTTCAGCTGGATGGTCAACTCCTCGTCCGTCTCGTCGTCTTCATCCTCTTCCTCTTCTGACTCCTCCTCATACTCGACTGCCTCCTCTACCTCATGTTCTCCCGGATCCACCTCCACCACCTCTGCGCCATTCGCCATCTCTTGGTCCTCCATCCCATCGTCGCTAGCCATGTCCTCGTCCGCGTTCTCCGGATTGTCCGCGGCCTCGACGCCCTCCATCACCTCCATGGCGACGTTGTTTGTCGAGGAGCCGTACTGATATGACTGCGCGCTGACGTTCGGGTAGAGCTGGGCAAGGTGGGTATGGTACTCCTCCATCTGAGGGAGGTTGTAGTGGCTGAGGGGGTCGTCAGACGAGAGCTCGCCGTTGGCGAACTCTTGCTCGACTTGCATAAGGGTCTTCAGGTAGGCCTTATTACGCGCGTCGGAAGAAGAGACTTCCATGGGGTTGGAGGAATGGCGCGAGAGGAGCGCTGTGGCGGCCATTTATCCAAGAAGCACCGCAGCCCAAGAAGCGAACTGCCAAAATACAACGTCGTGCACCACCCAGGTAAGAGTCGCGAGAGGATTAGCAGGGGTTACGTGTAGTTGTGAAACAGACAAGGACGTGCGGCATCAGTGTCGACTGGCGAGCAGAGAAGCACATCACACTGAACAAAACACTTGAACAACGCCAGCCACAGACGCGTTTCGGAACAAACGCGTCGGGTACGCGGTGAGCGCGTGCTCGCATGAGGACAAAAAATTGACCACCGCAGGACTCGAACCTGCAACCTTTTGGTACCCCGGTCACGTGACCCAGGAAATAGCCGCTGGCGATCGAAGCCAAACGCGCTACCATTGCGCCAGGTAGCCATGCATGTTTGTGGCGGCATACTATATATGACACAATGCAGCACGATCAGGTAATCCTCTGTAGAGGTACTAGAGAGACATGGACTTCATTCCCTCGTCCATGTCGTCGGTAGAGAGCTCTCTCTCTCTGTGAGCTAAATGCTGTCGCACGACGACTTCCGCTACCAACTCTACAGACTCCTCGCCAGTCCTGCTTTCCAACAAGTCGCGCCGCTGGTCATCCTCATCCTCGTCCCCACCCTTGTTCTCTTCTTGAACTCGCACAGACACTCGATCGCCGCCACCGTCTTGATGGTCTTTGACAGCCTTGCGCTCATCCTGCCCTGGAACTGGTCTGACGCCTCCTCTACTGGCAGTGGCTCTTCAGAACGAAGGAAACTCAGACGCAAGCACCAGACGCGCTCTCGCGATGACCAGGGAAGCCGGACGTACAGCCAAGGTGCGCCGCGAATGACTGGTCCTCTCAGACAGCCACGAACCTTGTCGCAGACAGCTCTTACGACAGCGCAAGCGAGGATGGCTACTATCCTGGCTTGGTCAACATATCTGGGACTTATTGTTTCATGAACTCGACCCTACAGGTGCGTTATACTGCTGTCTCGTCCATCGGAGTCTTATCCTCCCTTCAGGCTATGGCATCACTTTGCTACCTTCAACCTCAACTGGAGAAGATACATGCAAAGGCTGAGGCACTAGATGTTCCTACTCCAGTCATCGACGCTCTGCGAGACCTCGTCCGTCGTCAGTAGACTCCCGCGCATTACGTGTACACGTCTCATTCCAAACACAGAACTCAACAGCCCCTCCTCTTCCTCCCGCGCCATTCGTCCTATTGAGATCATCAACGCGCTCTCAGCACACAACCCTGGCAAGCACAATTCATTGTTCTCGTCGCGCGAACACCAGGACGCGCAGGAGCTGTTCCAACTGCTGTCGGAATGTATCAAGAGCGAAGCCCTAGCTGTCGCAAAGGAGATGCTTCGAGATCGAGGCTTGGGCGGGTTGACGCAGAAGGACGACCGCACCAGTCGCGACCTCAGCAAGACCGTCTTCGATGGCCTCACCGCCAACAGACGCAGTTGCGTCGATTGCGGCTACACCGAGGCCGTCATGCATTTCCCATTCGACAATTGGCAACTGGCGCTGCCTCGCATGTCGGTATGTACCTTATGACGCTTCGCCTGCTTGTGGACTGGACTCTGATGTCATATCAGGCTGCGTGCCGCCTCGAGGACTGTCTCAGTGATTACACAAGGCTAGAACTCCTTAACGATTGCATCTGCCGAAAGTGCTCGATGGTCGCGACATATCGACGGTTAGAGCAAGAAGCGGAGAAGCATACAGAAGCGGCTCAAGCGACAACCGATCCTACGTCCTCGAAGAAGAAGCGAGCACGGGATAGCAGGAAGCTGGCCGCGAGAGTCAAGGCGGCTATAGACGAGGGTCGCATTGAGGAGGATATCAAGGGCGTCAAGCTAGAGAAAGTCTTCAGCAGCGCCTCTACAAAACAATCTATGGTCGCACGAGTACGTCCCAACAACCCTGCCCTCCAGCGCGTTTACTTATCCGATCTAGCCACCACATGTCCTCGCCCTCCATCTCAACCGCTCAATGCACTACGGCCATTACGCCGCAAAGAACAACTGCCGCGTCGTCTTCCCCGAGATCCTCGACCTGACGCCCTACACAACCTCCGGTCAGCTCTCCCTCCAACCTTCCGCACCCATCTCCTCACCCCCTCCTCCGCTCCCCGTCCAACGCTCCACGACCCCCACGCCCTCCACGTGCGCAGTCCCCCGCACGCTCTACCGCCTCGCCGCCGTCGTCTGCCACTACGGCCAGCACTCGTTCGGGCACTACGTCTGCTTCCGGCGGAAACCCCGCCCGCCCGCCGCGGGCGACCGCCGCTTCGCCCCGCCGACGCTCGCGTGCCCGCTCGGGTGCGACTGCGCGCGCTGCCAGCACCACGGTCCCGTCCGCGACGACGAGTGGCCGGACGGGGCGCGGGCGGGCACGGGCAGGGGATGGCTCAGGATCAGCGACGACTCGGTGCAGGAGTGCGGGATCGAGCGCGTGCTGCAGGAGGGCGCGGGCGCGTTCATGCTTTATTATGAGCGTGTGCTGCAGCCGCGCGCGTGGCCGTCCGTGTATGCGGCTGCGGCCGCGGCCTCGCCCCGCGCGTCCGAGGAGACGGTGCGCCCGGAGGAAGGGCACTCGCATGCGTTTGTGTCTACGTCTGCGTCTGCGTCTGCTTCACCGGGTTCGACGGACGTGTCTGGTGGGAAGGCCGAGACACCTTCAGTTCCAGTCGCGGCTGGGCCTGTGCCCAACGGAGATGTGGTGCGGGATCGCGAGCGCGAGCGCAAAGACCGCCGAGACGAGAAGGAGAGGCGGGAACAGCGGGAACAGCGGGAACAGCGGGAACAACGGGAGAAGGAGAGGGAGCGCACGGTCGACCCGCGCGTCGTGCGGCGCGTGTCCGCGGGGTCGGGAAATCGGTCGCACCACAGGCACGCCGCGCCGCCGATGTCGCGGTCGACGAGCGCGAGCTCCACTACGAGCACGGCGTCGGCTGTGACGGCTGTCTCGAGCTTCAGCACGAGCAGTACGAGCAGCCAGAAGACGGTGAATGGGGATGCGGCTAATGGGCATGCGCATACCCCTCCGAATCCCCAATCCCCTTCACAGTCGCATCCGCATCCTCAACAGACGGTGCAGAACGGGAGCGCGGCGATGATGCCGCCGCCGTCGCCGTCAAAGTCGTCGCGGTTGAGGAAGACGCGGAAGTCTGTGTCGCATGCGGACGGGGCGCCGGGGCAGTCTCTGCGGGCGTAAGGAGCTGCAGCCTGCCCCGTCTCCGTCGTTGTCCGTTGTCGCTGTCGTTGTGTTTTTAAGTGTTATTGGCTTACTTACTGTATGGATCTCCCATCTTACTGCACATGTATCTTCTCCCACACTCTGCTCCGAGGAATACATCCATAATCGTGTACACGGATGGTGGGGTCTCCGATCCTGAACAGGCAGGTTGAAGTGATAGAATATCGACCGAGGTAGGTGTACAAGTGTCCAAGAAAGGGTAGGAAAACAAGCTTCAAGGCGAGAGAAGTCTGAGAAGAGTCCGTCGTCCAGACGCGACACGACACACCGTTCGCGTTCCGTTCCGTAAAGCGATCAATGAGGAGGCGTGTCTATCTACATACATATGTGTGTACGCGCGGAGGCGACAGGAGGAGGAGATAGAGAGAGCACAGAGTCAATCGAGGAGAGAAACCCGTCCGTTCCATGAAACAGGGAAAGCGCTCCCGACCGTTGAACCGTCCTACATAGCTATGTCACACACCACCACACCACCAGGGGGGGAGCAAGCACCGAGAGAAGTAAGTACAACTACAGACAGGGGATGACGGCAGGAGAGAGTCGTCCAAACGGTGCGTGGGCTGGGTTGGGTTGGGGCCATGTAATCGTGAGTCCTGCGGTTCCCGATTCCTGGACGCCGAGCGCAAAATAGATGAATACTGTACAGTTGCGGGAGGCGAGTGCGTTGCGGGGTGGGTCACCGATCATGGCGGTCACCAGTAGATGGTGCGCTCGATGGTGCGCTTGCGCTGCGGGGCGGGCAGGTACGAGACCGTGCGGCGGACGCGGGTCACGGTGGGGTACCTGCAGATGACCGGTCAGCGGGGTCCGTTTTCACACGGAGGATCGAGACCGGAGAGAGCGCGGGTTCTGGAGAGAGGTGAAGAAGGCGCGGGAGGAGGAAGGGGGAGACGGAGATGGAGAGTGGGACGCACCATGCGTGGTAGACCTCACCGGGGTCGAGCTGGACCTCGACGATTTGGCGGCCCTGGAGAAGGGAAGAGATGTATACGTCAGCGGCGCGTACGGGGGAAGGGAGGCGCAAGAACGGAGGGCCTCGCGTGAGGGACGCGGTGCGAGGATAGCAAAGGAAGGATGGAGAAACGTACCGCATAGTCGATGTGGGAGCCAATGACGAGGCCCTCTCTCCGGCCGGTCGTGTGCTGGACTGCGACGATGTCGCCGGGCTGTAGTCGTCCCCGTTATGTCGTTGCGGTGCGGAATAGAAGGGTCGTCCGAGGGCGAAGACGCGCGAAGCGGGAGGGCGACAATTGGTCACACAATAAGGTGTGAAGAACGCGGAAAATCAGACATGGTGAGACGACGCGGACGCAGCGGGGCACTACAGCGAGCACGTACAATGATCTCCTCAGAGTAGGAAGACATGTTCTCTATCGCTTTGCGGAGGGTTTACTGTTTTACTGGCTAGTGAACGAGCGAGGTGTGGGCGTGGGTGCGGGCCGAGGGCGACGGTGGGCTCGGAAGGCTCGGAGGGCTCTGGGTGCAGGAGCGGGTGCGCGAGGGAGGAGGAGGCGAAGAGCAGCGAGCTCGGGGTCGACGACGGCGGGGGCGAGGGGGATCGCGGTGTTGAGGATGGAGGGAAGAAAATGGGCGGAAAAGGAGGGGGGTTTTATACGAAGATTAGATGCGCGGCAGGGCTTCGCCTTCGCTTGCCCGCGCGAGGCAGCCATGAGGCGGCCCCTGGCAGTGGTCCGCGTCCCGTGCGCTCGCATCGGGCTGCGCCATTATGCTCTCTTCAGCACCTTCTTCCGCTCTCCCTCGCTCGCTCGCTCCCAGTGACGCGCGACAGCCATGCTATTGTTTTACGGACGCCCGCTCGGACGCTCTGCGCGTACAAACCCCCGCCGCACTCGTCGCGTTGGTGAGGGCGGGGGAGAAGACTCGGAAGGCGACAGGCACATCGATGTGTTTGTGTTCTCTGTTTGTGCATGACGTCCGCGAGGGAGCGGGGCGGGGACGCACTCAGCAGACGCCGGCGATCAGACGGTCCGTGGCGTCTGCGAAAATGCTTCCGTCAGAGCACGCACCGAAAACGCACGCCATCATCTGCCCCCGCCAGCATGCA
Organism: Earliella scabrosa; assembly: GCA_022605405.1. Lineage (NCBI taxonomy): Eukaryota > Fungi > Basidiomycota > Agaricomycetes > Polyporales > Polyporaceae > Earliella > Earliella scabrosa. The sequence continues at coordinate 122,652 of JABYQQ010000037.1, forward strand.
CACCGCGATGATCAATGGAAGGCTCGCATCTGGGAACGCACTCAGCGTACACGACGGTGGACCCCTTCGCAGACGCGGCTCGCACAACGTGCGCGACGCGAGTTACAAGACAGAAGAGCACGCGGGCGAAGGGCGTTATACACGGTGATAGACTGCTGATCATGATCAGTCGCGCAAAGGCTCCAGCGTGGAGGGTTGCGGAGCTAAGTCTACAGATCCTGTGCATGTCTTCTGACGATACAACAGTGAAGTGTCCGAGGATTCCGGGGCTAGACGGAATCAGGACATGTGGAAGACGTCAACGCCGTCCATTTACCCAGGTGCGTGGATTCCACAAGTCAAGGCGTCCGACACCAGACACCCTCTGATCTCTCCTCGCCGCAGCAATCGCCCCAACCCCGTGATTGTAACCACACACAACATGTATGGCCTTAGAAAGCCCCCGCTCCCCGCAGCTCGAATCCGGGTCCTAACCGACATACTTGGATCGAAGGACCTCGTACAGGGCCCGCTAACATCTTGCCCACCAGTGGATTCATCGTCCGACACAAAAGCTCGTCCTGCCATGTGCGTGGAGGGTCCGGATCCTGGCACTCGAATGCCAGCGACACGAACACATCGGCCAGAGTGCAGCGGGAGTTTATCCTGTGCAAAAACGCTTGCTCGACTCTCAGGGTGACAGGATGCGACTTGCTGTTCTTCCTGAAGGACTGGATCATGTTGGATCATCGGTATCGTTCCTGCTGGACTAGTATCATTCAAGCACACCTGTCGGGACCACCATTCGACAGCTCACTATATGGATTGTACGTTGCGCGATCATCCCCTTGCATGCAGCGTCCAAGCTTGGGTAACTGACCATGACCAGATCAGTACCTTGACGGCACACACTTCCCTAGGCGTGTTCCTTTGGCGTTTCTTCATGGGAGCATTGGTCCTATGTATGGCAATGTACATGAGTTCCCGATGAGCGACCGTTGTGCTGTCAAACGGAAGGGACAGAATCCTAATCGCACGCGGACAAGAACGCCAGAGCGCTGTGGTCCGAAGTACTCTCCCCGTTGGACCATTGGACCGAACATGGCGGACATATACCGTCGACCATCACTACGGGCAGGTCTGGGCCTCAAAACCATCTCGCAGGACCGAAGTTGCCACCTGATCCCAGATAAATAAGTTCAAGAACTTGCACTTCCATTCCTCCTTGAGAGGATAGCCCTGGCGTCTGAGCCTAGACGTCGCAGGGCATTCCATACTGTCATCCCGCCAACTTCAATGATTTGTAGACATCCCCAATCGCTGCGTCCATGCGATGCGAAAGTGGCAAGGCGTACACCGCACGGAGAAATACAACATCAAGCAATAGGTTGAGCTGAGTCAAAAGTACATCCGTGTGCAAGCTGAGCGCTGAATCCTCGAAAGACAACCACAAGCAGACGAAATCCACGAACATCACAGCACCAACCGCACCTGCCCCACCGCCCGTTCAACCTCCTCAACAAGCCGGTCCACGTACTCCTCAAAGCCAACCACGAACGTCGTCCGGCAGCACGCGCACTCGAGCGCCCTCGCGACCGCGCGCTGGCGCAGGCCGCGGTCGCGCGCGACCGTGCGCACCGCGGGGCGGTGCCGGAGCACGAACGCGAGCTTGTAGACGTACATGATCCACCAGCGCGGCGCGCTGTGCGTCCGGAAGTGCGCCCACGTGGGTGCGCTCGTGTCGTCGAGCACGACGTGGCACGTCGACGTGTGGCCGCGGGCGGAGGCGAGTGCGGTGACGTGCTGCTTCCCCGGATAGGCGGCTGGATCTGGAGAGGAGCCGGAGGGGCGCGAGCTGGTGGTGCTTGTGGCGGACGCGGGTTGCTGGCCGCGGTTTGGGGAGGTGGTAGGGGAGGCGGGTGCCGCACCTACGGAGCGAAGGGCGTGCGCGAGGACGCATGTCGAGGCGGTTAGTCCGCACCTGTCGTGGTACTCGAGCAGGCGGAAATAGGCCGCGGCGGTGATGTCTTCGAGCTCGGGAACGTAGAGCGCGCGCAAGGCGTTGCTGCAGATCGTATCGACCAGGACGCGAGCGGCCAAGGTGCGTGCTTCGGGGAAGGCGTAACGGTGGGCGAGACAGAAGACGCGGAGGGCAGTCCGCGCTGAAGGCTCGCCGTTGGGTTCTGGTGAATGCGGGGCTGAAAGAAGGGAGAGGAGGTGGGAGCGGAGCGCGGAGAGGACAGCACCGAGCTGATATTGATCTGCCGCGGCGAGCAGGGTCTTGAGTGTGGTTAAACACGAGGGCAGCGTTGGGCGCGGGAGGGGATAGATGTATTGAAGGAGGATCGAAAGCGTCTGGCTCTCGTCGTCGAGAATGATGGGCCCACAAGGCGTCTCTGCAGGTGATGCATGGTCCGCAATCGTTTGTCGTAGTACCGGTGAGGCAAGAGACAGGATATTGGAGTGTAGGTAAAAATTGACCCCATCAACAGAGCGGAAGATCACATCTGCGGTGGAAGAATTGAGCAGCTCGGGGGGTACCAGCTCGACGGATTCTAGCGGAGGTGAGCTTGCGGGACTCGTCCGGTTTGAGACCACCGTAGGGGATCCGAAGCGTGCCTTCGTACCCTTCACTGTCCCGCCGTTCATCTGCATTTTGTGGTTGACGACGCGGTAGTACGCTCCCGCAGGAATACTATGTAACTCCTCCACGAAGACGTTGTGCACGGTATGAGCATACGGCGCGAGCAGCTCCGCGTCATGCTCAAGCTCAAGGGTGCAGGCGATGGCAAACGCACGCAGCGGTTGCGCCTGTCCAAGCTTGACGAGCCGTTTGCGGAGCAACGTCGTCGCCTCCTGCATCATGTACTTTGTCGCCGCGGCAAGGACCGGATGCAGCTCGTCCAGCGAGCCAAAGTGCGGATCGTCCGTCGGATAGCACAGGCGGAGAAGCTTGTCGAGAGTGACGCTGTCCTCGACCAGACGGATGACAGGGAGGCCGTCCTTGAGTTCGTCACAAGCGAGTGAGCCCGGAGATGGTTGGGGCATGTTGAGCATGTCCTCAAATATGCATGACGCTTCGGCAAGGATGCTCCTGCGTACCCAGAAGTCGACATTGTCTGACGAGCGGAGGATGGCGTCCGCCGACGCCTTGTTGAACGGAGGGCTCGCGTTTGTGACGGTCGTGTTAGCAGTTGGGGGCGCTGGGGTAGACGACATGACGGTTACGGAGAGAGAAGGGAGAATAGGGGCCCATCTTTCTCCGGTGGTTGAAAAGGAGGAACGGAGACAGCCACGGCAAAGCGTCAAAGGCGCAGGTCATAGGAACGCGTCTTTGCCACAATCGCGTCTGACATACCACGTGACCGTGTCGCCTTATGATTCGTCATCTCCTTTCGGCGTCTCCTTGTGCAACAGCTTTTCGTCCTCGACTTGCATGACCTCTGCCTGTACCCGCGCCGTCCTACGTTCTCGCGCTTCTGCTCTCGCTCGGCCTTCACCATGTCTCTCGTCGCACACTAGAGGTTACGCACAGAACTCGGCCTTGCATCGTCCTGAGCCCGACCGCACCGCGAGCTCGAAGCTCTTCGAAGATGCCGCCCGTGAGGAAGAAGCCGAGGCCGAAACTGCACGCAAGGCCGCCTCCGCCCTCTCCACACTCGAGAGTCAGAACGAGAACTGGACGGGCGACGAGCGCATCGAGCACGCCGTCCTCCGCATGCTCGTCGACAAGTACAAGCCGCTCCGGGGCGGGTCCGTCCGCTCTGCCGACGAGAAGCTCAAGCGTGCCCCGCCCCAGGTGCGCACGCCAGACACCGCTGCGTATGAGAGCTTCGCGGGGGAGTCTGCTGCGAAGCTGGTGAGCGTGCTGGAGAAGGAGGTGGAGGATGCTACTAGTGAGGCGGAGGATCCACCCGTGCGCCAGTACGTCCCCGGAGAGCCGATCTTGCCTGGGATACCAGGGCACCAGCCATGGCATACGACGTTCACCGTGCCCTCGCACGCGACATCGAATGTACGGTACGGCAACATTCCGCCTCCGAAGCCGTTCCAGCCTGGCTCGTCCGCGTCCTTGCCCTTGGACGACAAGGCCAGAAGGAAGGAAAGGGAGACCAAGCGGCGCATGCAGCAGGGTGTCAGGCTGTCGCAAGCGCGAGAATCTACGCTGGACTATCGACTCGGCATCAAAGGGGCCGCTGCTGAGCAGTTCCGGAGGCCTAATCCCGTCTCGATGAAAGGGTGGGCGAGTCTGGTTGAGGACCGGATAGAGGTACGTTCTGTCGCATTGGATCTGATGTTGCGCTCACGTACAAGCAGAAAGCCCGGCTTGCAGGGCACTTCAACAATGTGAAGGGCCGTGGCAGGCCCATAGCTCGCGCGGCGGAGGACAAGAATCCCTTCATTGGTCGGGAGGAGTTTCTCATGAATCGCATCGTACAACGGCAAGGCGCCGCGCCGCCATGGGTCGAAATCCAGGGAGGTATGTTGTCGCTTACTTCATCCGTCTCCGGAACCCATCGATTAATGCCTCATCCCAGAGCTTGAGAACGCTGTCAACACCTTCCGCGAGGTTCTCAAGCAATCCTGGACACGGCGCGCTATTCGCACCCTCACCGCCATGCATCCCGCCGCGCTGCTCCCGAAGCTCACTCTCGCGGACGTCACTACGATGCGCGACACTGAGTGGGAGGACAAGGAGCGTTCGTACCACGAGACCGCGCTCGAGGAGGTGAACGCGCTCGTGCGCAAGTACAATGGGCTCGCCCCGTACGCCGTGCGCCGCGCATATTACATGCGGAGGGCGGAACTGGAGCGTGTGTACAAGGAAGCTGGTGAAGACATATTGCAAGGACTTGAGGAGCGCGCACGGCAAGGGTTCAGCGTTGGTCCCAGGAGAGCTGCATCGACAGCGGACGATGACGAAGGTGGTGGAGGGGGTGGAGGGGAAGGAGTGAGTAGAGGAGTCTTCGGGTTGCGGGCCATGTTCAGTGAGATGGTGGCTGCAATCCGGGGAAGATAGCGACTCTTTAGATAGGAGCGCCGCGAGGGGATAGGCATCAAACAGCATCTGTGTCCTCTCTAGTCTACTTATACTCGTCTTCACCAGGTATACTCTTGGATTTGAAGTTGATAGATACTCGCCGCCTGCACTCTAGAGACATGGGTCTGCCCACATGTAGCGCTACGTACAACCATGGATGTATAGCAGTAATCGATACAGCATATTATTTGATTCTTCTCCTCACACAGCTTTGGTTCCACTCTATCCAAACCTCCCCCCAGATTTTCGCACCCCCTGGAGTTCACGCGAGGTTCGACGGGTAGAGGTAGTCCTCGAGGCCGACAAAGTTCTCCTTGATGCTCCGCGCGGACACGAACCGGTAAAAGATCGAGATGCTGCCCGCCTTGTCGTTCGTCCCGCTCGCGCGCGCGCCGCCGAACGGCTGCTGGCCGACGACCGCGCCCGTGCACTTCTCGTTGTAGTACACGTTCCCCGCCGCGTTCCGCAGCCGGTTCGTCGCGTGCAGGAGCGCCTTGCGGTCCGCCGCGAAGCTGTATGGGGATAGGTCAGACAGTGCTGGGTGCATGCGGTTGAGGTGGGAGGGTAAAGAGGACGGGGACGTACATGGAGCCGGTGAGGGCGTAGGCCGTCGTCGTGTCGATGAGGTCTAGTGTCTTTTCGAAGTCGCTGTCGTCGTAGACGAAGACCTGGAGACGGTTTGTGAGTGTGCGTGGTTGTGCCGGATTCATGAGACTGCGTACCGTGAGGACCGGGCCGAAGATCTCCTCGACCATCGTAACAGATTTCGGGTCCGTTGTCAGGATGACCGTGGGCTGCACGTAGTACCCAGTCGAGTCATCCCCTGCAACTCAACATGAGCCCACACATTCAAATGTGGTATAGTGGGATCGATGCGTACCGCTGCCGCCAATGAGGATCTCAGCACCCGCATCCTTCGCCTTCTGGATGTAGCTGGTGATTTTGTCGAACGCAGCTTTGCCACTGTTCGGGACGAATTAGGTTCCAATCATGTACTGTATATAGGCGACGCACATGACAGGACCAACAAAGTTCGTGAAGTCCGTCGGAGGGCCAACCTTGAGCTTCGCGACCTCGTTCAGAAGCTGCTCCTTGAACCCAGCGCTCCACACGGACGAGGAGACGTAGAGACGCGAAAGCGCAGAGCATTTCTGACCTATATGCCGTGTGAGTGGTATAGGGAGAAACGCGAGCCAGATGCCGACCTTGGTACTCAAATGCAGCGCGAACGGTCTGGTTAACGGCGTTCTTGATCTCTGCCGAAGAGTGGACCAAGTGGAAGTTCTTGCCACCTGTTCGTTCATCGATCAGAACAAGCTCACGACAAATCGTTCCCTGCTATACGATCGTACCGGTCTCGCCCACAATACGAGGATAGCTCTTGTATACGTCGACATTGGAGGCAATCTCCTTCCATAGCTTCTTGAATACGAAGGTGCTGCCGGTGAAGTGTAGGGCCGCGAAGTCGGGGCTTGCGATCGCTTGACCAACGACCTGTTCGGCGGGGCCGGGGACGAACTGGATGACTCCAGGAGGTACCCCAGCCTCGGCGAGAATCTGGTAGACGATGTAATTCGAGTAGATGGCCATGGGTGAGGGCTTCCAGACTACGGTGTTACCGACGAGTGCGGGAGCTTCGTGCGATCATGTTAATACGTGACAATCACGGCCACATGGAAGTAACTCACTTCCGGGGAGGTTCCCCCCGATAGCGGTGAAGTTGAATGGGGAGACAGCCAGAACAAAGCCTTCGAGCGCACGGTATTCGACACGGCTACACGAACTCGCCTTCAGATGGAACGAATAATGATACATATAGAGCTACGCACTTCCATGCACCAGGCGCGTTCTTTATGGGCTGCTGAGAGTAGAGCTCTTCGACATACTTGACTCCGAACCTGAAGAAGTCTGAGAGCTAACATACGAAGGCGCGATGTCAGCATCTGAACACGTCCCATCGAACGGCATTGCGGATCTTGGCGAGGGACACACACCTCCGCGGCCGCGTCAATCTCAGCCTGCCATGCATTCTTTCCTTGACCCAGGATCGTCGCAGCCATGAGCTTGTAGCGGTAATTGCCGCTGACGAGGTCCGCAGCCTTGAGGAAGATGGCTGCACGATCGTTCCACGGCATGGCCTCCCACTCCTTCTTCGCAGCGAGCGCACCCTCGATCGCGCTCGCAACCGTCGCCTCGTCCGCTTCGTGGTACGTGCAAAGGTGTTTCGCGTGCTCCGCGGGAATAGGCTGCTTCGCGAGCTTGCCGGTCTTGACCTATATGTGAGGATCTTCTCAGATCGACACGAGCATGCGGTGATCGACCGGGACGTACGGGCTTGCCGTTCACGACGCAGGGCACTTCGAAAGGAAGCTCCTGCTGCATCTGTGTGATTGCCTCGACCAACGCCTTGCGCTCTGGTGAGCCAGGTCCATAGCTTCGCTGTAGTTCGGCTATGTGAGTCGTTTTCTGGTGGTGGGATGGTGGTGGGACAGACCATGGGTTCATTGTCAATGGCGGGGACCTTGAACGCAGCGAGCTGGGGTGTGTATAGAGCCATGGCAGAGATGGTCGTCGAGAACGAAGAGCGACTTCAAGTTTGCAGATGCCATATCGTTCACGGCCCGGGCAGTTCGGAACGGACCTTGGATGAAGTCACCGAGGACAGCGTAGATTAGATAAGATCGTCGCCTGGACCTAGATAGACGCCTTCGTTTCTTTTGACTCACTTCAAGTTGTCAACCCAGCTTCAACCTCTTCTCCGGATCCACAGGTTATCCACTGATGTGAGTACCCAGTACCCTTACCGACTATAGGTACAGTTTGATAAGGCATACCCAACGACTGACTGGAATGCGTGTAACATAGGTAATTGTGTTGGAAACAATGAGTCGGGTGATTCACGTACAGAGTCACGTAACTGACGGAGCGTGGTGCCAGACAAAGTGAGACAACGCAATATTGCACTACGTACGATTGGATAGACTCAGGATGAACTTCTCCGTCGCGGCGACGCGGTCAGGCCAGGCCTGTTATGCATTCCCGGCCCGTCAAATGACAGTTGCGTACGAGCCCAATGGCCCGCAGTTGCAAGCAATTGAATCTCCCATCAACGGGAAGCAACCGTGACGGGACCGGTAGAACCACTACCCCAAGACCATCAGAGAACCACCATCTTGACACTGCCGTCGGACTTTAGTAGCGTCATTCCATCACCGACTTCCGCTATCATTCATACTAACCGCCCATCCTTCACCAGTATATATGCCCCCGTAACTGACCCATGCGGTCCCCAGCTTCGGAGTCAGACGACACCTCTGGCCCGACCATGCGGTCTCTCTCTGCCTGGCTTCCTCTCGTCCTCGCCGCGGTTGTTACTGCGATCCCCTCCAGGGACTATGTGCACAAGGTGAAGGAGAACGTCCCCCACCCTCAGGGATGGTCCAAGTCCAGGCCGGCACCGGCCGACCATGTCATCGAGCTCCGCATTGCACTCCCCCAGTCGAACTTTGCGGAGCTTGAGCGGCATCTCTACGAAGTCAGGTGAGTCCGCTGAACTCTATCATTGGACGATGATCTTGAACGTTTCCAGCGACCCGTTCCACGACCGTTACGGCGAGCACCTCACAAAAGAGGAAGTCGAAGCACTCGTTGCCCCCCACGACGAGAGCGTCCACCTCGTCAACGAATGGCTCGCGTCCCATGGCCTCTACGAGGATAGCTTCTCCCGCTCCCCCGCTAGAGACTGGGTCGTCGTCAAGGTTCCCGTCAGTCTGGCGGAGGAGATGCTCAAGACGGTGAGCATGCTGATGTCGAGCACGCGAATGACGCGTTCTAACGCGTTTCTTTAGGAATACCACGTCTGGACTCACGATGCCAGCGGAGACGTGATCGTCCGCACGACCGCGTACAGCCTCCCAGAGCACCTGCACGACCACGTCGAGCTCGTCCAGCCCACGACGATGTTCTCGCGCTTCAAGGGCCTTAAGACGACGTTCCACTTCGAGCCCGAGACACTCGCAAAGACCACCGCCCTCGCTGACGTGCCCCCGATCAAGGTGCCCTCTGCGTCGAACGGGGAGGTTGACGCGTCGTGCAACGGGACGATCACGATCTCGTGCCTACAGCAGTTATACAACGCGGTCGGCTTCACGCCGTCTGCGAAGGACGGGAACGGAATCGGCATCACAGGCTATCTCGAGCAGTATGCGAACAACCAGGACCTCCAGTCGTTCTACGCCGATCAGCGCCCTGATGCGCTCAACTCGACGTACAAGGAGATCCTCATCAACGGTACGTGCACATCTCGTGGAGCGTGGGCGTAATGACGTGAGAACGCGTCGATACGGGCACACGGGCTGACCGCGACATGCACATTGTTCAGGAGGCGAGAACCACCAGAATTTGTCCGAGGCCGGCGCGGAGGCCAATTTGGGTAAGTGTTGTTCACCAGACGGTTTGATCGCAGCTGCGCCCGCCGTCTGACCGCCCTTGCTATTGACAGATGTGCAGTTCGCGTTCGGTCTCGCGCACCCTATTCCCGGCACCTTCTACTCAACCGGAGGCCGCCCGCCATTCAATCCTGCCATCGGAACGGAAACTAACACGAACGAGCCTTATGCTGAGGTATGGACCGTGACAAGCGTGCGATCGCGCATGTTAACCTGATGACGATATCTCTGTAGTGGATTGACTACATTCTTCGCCAACCGCATCCTCCCTACACTGTCTCCACCAGTTATGCTGACGACGAACAGACTGGTATGCTCTCATTTTCTCCCATGTCTATCCACCTGCTCACCGGCCTTGCTCGTAGTTCCTGTCAGCTACGCAAAGCGCGTCTGCGCCGGGTTCGCACAGCTCGGTATGCCCCTTCCGCGATTTACGCTGCCACTCCCTGCGTGACATGGTCCTACTTAGGTGCTCGTGGCGTCTCTTTGCTGTTCAGCTCTGGCGACGGCGGTGTCGGCGACGGTAACGATGATCCGGAGACTCAACAATGCTTCACCAACGACGGCCGCAACATCACCCGCTTCAGGCCCCTCTTCCCTCCCTCGTGCCCATAGTCAGCTGTTTCCGTTTGCTCACATATAGCGGAATGCTGACGCCATCTTGTCGGCAGCGTAACATCAGTCGGTGGTACCATCTTTGTGCCTGAGACTGCTGTAGACTTCTCCGGTGGCGGCTTCAGCGACGTCGTACGTCTCCATGCTCGCTCATTCTTCAGGTACATAGTTGACACAAACATCTCCCCGCTGTCCATACAGTTCCCGCGTCCGCTCTACCAGCAGCTCGCCGTCAGTAAGTTCCTGAAGAACCTCGCGCCAGGCACCTACGAAGGTCTCTACAACCCCAAGGGCCGGGTACGTCTCTACCCCACAGCGCTCTCACTTCCCCGCACGATCAGCTAACTCTGACCCTAACGCCGTGCCCAGGCCATCCCCGACGTCGCCGCCCAAGGCCGCTTCTTCCGCATCTTCTTCCGCGGCCGCATCGTCTCCATCGGGGGCACCTCCGCCTCCGCGCCCGCCGTCGCGGGCATCGTCGCGCTCCTCAACTCGGCGCGCTTCGCCAAGGGCCTGCCCCCGCTCGGCTTCCTCAACCCGCTCGTGTACACGCTCGACGCGCTCGTGCCCGGCCGGGCGTGGAACGACATCACGACGGGCAACAACCCCGGCTGCGGCACGCCCGGGTTCAACGCGACCAAGGGCTGGGACCCCGTCACGGGCGTGGGCACGCCCAACTTTGGCAAGCTCAAGGAGATCGTGACGGGCGACTTTGCGCACTTCAAGGCCGAGTAGGGGTAGATACTTAGTGCTCTTGTCCCGCTCTGTTACCATCCTAATTCATACCGCATGGGCAATGTCACCCGCGTGCATATAGCATGTAAACGGAATGCTCCGTTCCAGTCTCCCGAACCTCCCGGGTTCGAATGTCTGATAATTTGCGAGGGTTGTCGATGCTCACCGTGCGCGGACATGAAGGGCGGGACATGGTGGGCGAACACCAATCCTCGGGAAGCCCGAAGTAGGGCAGCAACAAGTACAGAGGGCAGCCCGGAGAGGCCGGACTGGGGTGAATCGGCGGTGCGGCGGAGAGCTCCATATCTTGCGAGGGCTAGGAACTTTCTGGACGCGTTAATTCTACGCACAGCAACAGTGAAGTGTTTGCAGCAATGCATTGCACACAGAACAACAGGGCGGAAAGCGACAGACATGCTAGACGAACACATATAGTACAATCATATGCACCAATGGCGGCTTCGAGGACCCAATCAAGTGAACGCTCCCCAATGCTCACTTGCCAGAGTCCGGTCTGTCAGTGTAGCAGAGTCGACACGTGACAGACAGGCCGGGGGTTACGACGATGGAAGGACACAGCCCCAGACGTTCACCTCCTTGTGCTTCCCGAGAGTCAACTTCTTCGCATACTGCACCGCAAGCCGAGAGGCCAACGTCTCAGAGTCTGTGACGAAGACGACGTGCCAAACGCGCTTGTCCCGAACCTCGTGGTCGAAGCCTCCCAAACCTTCTGAAGCCCCTTCACAGGGCTGCGGTGTTCATCGGCTATCGTGGCCTGGACCGCATAGACGTTATCGCGATCCGAGAGGACGCCGTCGATGCCCGGGAAATTGGACGACGACGGAAGCCAGTAGAAGGTCGGGAACTCGCTGCATCGTGCAAGTGCACCAGCCGTGCCGGCGAGCAGCCGTTGTGATGGCGCCATCTTCAAGGTCTGCTGCGCATTGAAGATAGTGAGGGGCTGAGAGTTGCTGCACAAGTAGGCGTGCATGCGCTTCTCGAGGTTCCAGGCTGGGCCGTCTCTCGTCAATGCATGTGAAGCGAGCATGTTGAAAAGTTGTAAAGCTTTCTCATTGTCCATCGACTGGCGTGCGGAGTGGAAGATCTCGGAAAGGTGAGGGGTAGGGATGTGGTAAAACGACTTGGCGGAATTAGCGACCGACTGAGTACCCGGGGCCAATGGGCGATGAGGCTTGATGAAGATGGACTCCCCTGTGCTCGGTGTTAAGCTTGTCTCAGGCTTGGCGTATGCGGCAGGTTGAGCGCAGATGTCCGTCGCCGCGCCTATGGCTGCTTCAGTGAATTCTTCTTCGAGGGAGGGGCGCAAATCGGAGGGTTAACTCATGAGATCTAGGATCTTTCGAGTACACGGACCCCACTTGCTGATGTAACCAAACGTCTCGGCCACGTTCATCTGCAGCTCCTTCCTGCATGCATGATCAGTAAGCATACACTGGTGGGAGGAGTATGGAATCCAATCACGTACGCAATCGCCCCTATCTCGAACGTGCTTGGTAAGTCTGTGACAACGATCCTGGCCTTGCAGTATTTCAACCAGTCCTTGCACCTGTCAGGTCTCGGAGATGAAGCTTGGATGAGACGTGCGGTTGATCTCCGGAAGGCCGGACACGGCTCCTTAATGATTTGGTTGGAATCCGAGAGAGCCCAGTAGTCACTCGTCATTGGTATTAGGTCGTCCACAGTCCGTATTGTCCGAGCTCCCTCGTCGTTGAAGACGACCAGGTGGTTGCTCCAGAGGTGAATGGCGGTAGGAAGCCTTCGCTCGAGACGGTACAGCAGCAGGTACAGGAGGAAGACGGTCTTGCCTGCGCGATGCGAATACATCAGCACAATCAGGAGCTCGAAGAAACAATGCACGAACCAATGCCCGGCGGACCCATGATCACAATTGCCATGGTCATCCTCAGATAGCCCTTTTCAAACGTCTCCAGGAGCCAGCGGTATTCAGACCGAATTACGAGGACGTTCTCGACTGAACGGACTTCTCCAAGGCAGGCCGTTACGACCTCGTGGATATTATGTAGGCAACGGTATTCCCAGTTGGTCGGCGTTTTACCCCTCCTCCTCCTCGACGTCGGTCTCAATTGACATCGATACGTCGTTGTCGGGGGAAATTTCGGATATGGAGACCTTTCCTAGTGACTGATGGGGCCAAGGCTTGCCCCAAGCCTTGTCCCATAGTTGTCTAACGCATGCGTCTGGGTCAGCCATCGAGAGTGGGAGTAGGTGGGAGTGAGGGAGAAGAGACTCGGAGTGGGGCTTGGCAACGCAAGCTCAAGCGCTCAACGAGCTGTGAGGGTTGCCGTCGACTCGGATCCCGTGTGCATCCGCCGAAGCTCGAGGAGTCGAGCAGACGGAGTGTCCCACAAGGTCAAGCTTCTCGTGTAGTCAAGTTGACCCACCCGCGCATTGACCAAACATACATCCACTGCGAGCCACTACGCGGTGCTACCCTCGTTCCGACTCACAGCCACGCCACAGTCACACAGTCGCAGGCAGCTCGTCGATCTTGCACCTCAAATCCTCAAAGAACCAAAACGACGCGAGGATGCTCCCCGCACACCGCTCGCACCCCGCCACGCGCGCGGCCTGCTGCAAGAACGCAAGCGAGCACACCACCGCGGACGTCGGCCGCGCCCGCAGCTCCTCCGCCGCCGCCGCCCTGTACCGCTCCCACCACCTAGGTGGCTCATCCAGTGCGCCCCGCCGGCCGCTGCACAACATGCACGAGACCTCGCTGGGGCGCTCCAGGAGCGCGATGGCCGCCTCGGTGCGCCGCTGGTGCAGGAGGAGCAGCTTGTGGTAGGCGTAGCCGGACATGCTTTGCAGGTCGTCGTGGAGTGGGAGGGTGTGCAGGCCGACGGCGAGCGTGGCGGTGGACGCGAGCGCGGCCTCCTTGTCGAGCTCGAACCGGCTCGCGATGGCGTACACTCGTAGGGGAGACGCCTTGAGAAAGTCAGGTGCTACGAGGCGTCTGCGGAGGCCCTCGGTGGCGGCTGTCATGTCGTACTTGCGGGCGGCTTCGAGTGCGGGGACGAGCTCGTCGAGCGTTGCGATGTGGGGATCGGGGATGGGATATACGTAGCGTAGGAGGGTCTCAAGGACCGGTGCACTCTCCGTGAATGGGATGATAGGGTTGTTGCTGGTATGTTCAGCACTGGGCTGGGGTAGGGAGAGCATCGCCTCGAAGAAGGGGGAGGCGGCTGACATGATGCACCGGTGCACATGGAAGTCGATGCTATTGTGTTCACCGCACGGCTGTGATTCAGAGGCAGCCGAGCGAAGGACAAGGTCGGAGTCGTGGAAGATGGGGAAGGAGGACATTATAGCGCGATGTATCCGACTCACAGACGGATGTCAAGTATATATGGCATACGGCTGGGTGCACTGGCTGACGCAGTTGCGGCTGACACGAATATGTCCCGCTGCATCCATCTGATTGTACAAGATCCGGGTCAACATGACAACATGGCTCACTGACTCGGAAGAACGCTGGGCCTTCGGGCACTGGGAACGCGCACTGGCTCGTATCCAGGATCGTCAGACGGGGTGCTTCAGCGTCTGCGGTCATAGCGTTCTCTAGATCGCCGGTCACGACTCCGGCTTCGACGCCTCTCGCGTTCCCGGTCATCGTCCCGACGGCGCTGACGTGGAGACCTTGAACGCCGAGAACGCTCTTTGTGGGGCTCTCGGCGACGAGGGCTGCGGCTGCGGCTTTTGTGTCGACGCCTCCCTTCGGGTACGTCGAACACCATTCCATACTCATCGTCTCGATCTTCGGACTGGTCCCGGTATCGGCGGGTGGCCTCCAGATCTTCGCGGCCAGCGAAGCCACCGCTGCGACCACGACCGCCTCGGGGACCCAACTTGACATTGTTGGACCAATGAGTGTTGAGGCGGGCCACTGATTGAGAACTACAAGTCGACAACATCAGTCTCTGTCAACCTGACCATCCGGCCGTGATGACTCACAAGTCAACCCATATTCGACGATCATCCACCAACACGTTCTGCATCTTGAAGTATGCCTGATAATGTCACAGACTGGTCAGCACTGCCTGAGCTGTCATGGTGCCACCCAACGAACCTGTTCTGCATCCTCTCGCTTATCAAACTCGATGAAGGCGTATTGCAACGAGTCGCCGGTCTTCTTGTCGCGGATGACTTGACAGCTCATAATCGTTCCGAACCGGGAGAAGATCAGCTCCAGGTCCTCGTCCCGTGTCACTGGGTTCAACTTGCAGACGAACAGCACGTTCTCTGGGGGGCGAACGTTAGCGAACGGCAAGTCTCCGACCATCTCCAGGGTCAGGGCCGACGCCTGAGCAGCCTTCTTCCGACGGATAGCTTCCGCCTCCTCCTCAGGCAGGGTCTCCAGTGGATCTTCGTCTTCAGCTATACGCGTGGAGTTGTCTGGGGGACGCGTGGGAGGAGAGGCCGGTACCTCCAAGCCTGAGGGATCGTCATACGGGTCCTCTTCGACGGACATGAGCAATGCAACGTATATCAACACGAATATATTACGCACCAAGGATTTCAACATGCCTGATCCTCACATCCTTGAACGGCCGCCCCTCCTGGTCCACGAACACCTCGTTCAGCTTGTCCAAGGTGTCCAGCCCCTCCACGACGTGCCCAAACACCGCGTGCTTCCCGTCCAAGTACTCGATGTTGTCGCCCAGAGTGATGAAGAACTGACTCCCGCATCCGCCCTTGTGCTCCTCTCCGACTGCTGGGGCTACGGCCATCGACACGGTCCCTCGTTGCTTGTGCTTCAGCCCGGGGACGAACTCGGGGGTGAAGTACCGAGGGGCTGACCCGCCCTTCTGGGAGGCTATCAAAGACCAGATAGACTCGCCTCCGGTACCTGTAGCTGTAGGGTCACCGACCTGAGCCAGAAAGTCCTTCGAAACTACAAGTGGTTCCGATTCAGTACGCGCGTCGAACGAGACAAATGGCCTGGACTGACCATTGAAGAACGCGTTGAGGTTGTAGTAGTACACTTTACATAGCTTGAGGAAGTTCTGGCAGGTTTTGGGGCATGCGTCGGTCTCAAGATCTATGACAATGTCGCCCAGAGAGGTTTCGAACAGCACCGACATCGCAGTCGGCAGCCAAGGGTGGTCGGCTACAAGCGCCCGTCGGGTCAGAGGCTGAAGCGCCTTTGGGCGGACGCCAAGCTGGCATGGCAGAGCGACTTAACCACCAACTCATTCGCTGACCATTGTCAGATATACAGGATATAGTCCGGAAGGAGCGACGGCAGCTTGTGGTATAGCATTAGCATGTGGAGTAGGGTATCCCAGCTCGCGATAATTTACACCATGAATATACAGCACTTAATCCAAGCTTCACTCCCTCGCATATCCTGTCACCCATTCATCGTCCGCTCGCAACAGTCTAGTAATCGCGCGGCCGCGTCCAGTTTCGTTGCATGAAGGCCTCCTCGCGCGGGCTGCTCGCATAATACGGCCCCGGCACACTCCTATCCACGTCGTCCACTTCCTCGAGCGCCGCTGCCCACGACGACAGCCCGAACAGCGTCGTGCTCCTCGCCTGCTGCGTCTGCGGAATAGCCCGCGGAGGCGACCGTTTCGGAATGACAGGCTCCTCAGCCGTAGCAGCCCGAGCCCTGCTCTGCCCTCGCGCAACAGGCGTTTGCGGGCGCGACGTCGACTCCGTTGCGCCCGACGCTTCAGGTGGAGCAGGAGTACCAGCAGCGATGAACCGGAACGCTTGCACCCTCCTCGACAGGGCCTGGAGCACCGACTCCCGATCCGCCGGCTGCGACGGGCCTGCACCCGAGCCCGCATCCAGGTGCGGCTCGTCCCCGTGCTGCGTGAACGTCGTGTGTATCGACGAGTCCGACAGCCCACGTCGGAGCGCACGCTCCAGCGCCGGTGGCGGGCCGTCGTTCTCGTCTGAGCCCGATCCTGACCCGCCGACGTCGACGTCGCCCGAGCCAGGCTGCGGCGAGTCAATGACCGCATCGACGATGCGCGAGAGACGCTTCCCAGAGGTGGCGTGGCGGAGGGAAGCACGGCCTATTGTTGCAGATGCGGCTGCCTTGCTCATCCCTGCCAGGCTTGTCGTTCGGTTTACCTGTCGATGGCTGCTCAGGGGTCGGGGCAGGATCACCCAAGGGTCACCCTCCGCCGGCTGCGGTGCGCCAGCGAAGATGCCCATGACGCTCCTCGAGAGGTCTTGTCGGGGCGCAGGTTGTGCGATCGCAGGCCTGGTCGCGCTCGCTGCTGTGCTCGGAGTGGTGAGCGCGCTGAAGTCGCCACCTCGACTGGGATGTGCCGAATAAGTGCTCGTGACCGCACGACCCACGGCAGTGCCGCTGAACTCGACGTTGACCGTCATCGCAGAGGCGGACAGCGCAGGCTGGAGCTTGGGCGCGATCCGCGGCGGCCTGCCACGGCCAATGTTCCGTGCAGGCGGTGAGAGCGCACGAGACGCAGCTGTCTCTGTGGATGAAGCGCCACCACCAGGTAGGCCAAGGAGTTTCGAGATGGGCGCGATCCACGAAGGCGCGCTTGGTCCGGCCGCGTTGTCACGGGAGGTGGCTTCAGTGTTCTGCGCTTTCGACGGGTTCATTGCCATCTCGCTGACCTTCCCCGCGACCGTGGGGTCGAGAATGACGTCGTTAAGCGTGACCCGCATCTGACCCAGCTCTGCAAAGACGTCCTTGACGAGCTTCAGGAGAGCGCGAAGGTCGCGACGCGTGCAAGTGGTGACCGTCTTCTCATCCTCAAGGAAGGCACGGAAGTGGCTCCGCAATGCGGCAGCGTCGTTAAGGATCGCATTCACGGTCGTTCGCGAGAGGTGGCTGACATCAGCACCGAGGAGATGTTGGCGTTTGAGCCGGTTGGTCAGGGTGAGCGCGTCTGCTTGTGCCATGCGATTGAGCAGAAGCGCAGCGCGCTCAACCATTGTGCCAATCGCGGTCGAGTGCACACCATCGGTGAGCGAAGAGGACTCGGACTGGCCGTCGTGCGCCGAGATGTGGTCTCCGAACCCACGAGGGATAGGAGAGGGAGAGAGCGCGCCGCCGCCGTTCCAAGGAATGTCGGTTTGCACGGCGCGGTCACGGGTGAGCAGTAGCAGGGGCTTCTGCGCGCGAGGCCGTTCCGGCGACATGATGCTGCTGTCCGCCTCGTCCATTTCAGCACTAAGATGTGATGGAGCGTAGGCGGGACGAGCGAACGATGTCCACTTCGTGCCCGCAGGTATGTGTGAATCTGTTGGTGAGAGCGGTCGACGGTCGGTCTCAGGGGTCAACGGCTCCTATGAAGCATGTCAGATTTTGCATAGGTCGCCAGGCTGTGGTACCTACGAATGGTCGTCTTGATGTTCGCTCCCTGCTGCGTTCCACGCTGAGCGACCGACGCTCGGTGGCGGCTTTCTCACTTTGTAGCCGCGATCGTAGCACGGAAGCACTCGGCGCGGTGCCCACATGGAATGTCGGAGACAAAGGGGCGGAAGTATCATGGAAGGTGAACGAGTTGCCACTGTGGGTGAAGCGGTGGCCACGCCTGAACGGGGTGTCGCTCGCGCGGCGCTCTTCCAACTCCTCTTGCAATGTATGAAGCTCTTCTCGTTCTGCCGCGAGGAGGTTCTGCAGCTCCGCATTATCGCGCTTCAATGCCTCGTTGTCTGCAACCAAGGATTCGAGCACTTTCGTGACCTCGGCGTCATGGATCTCAGCAGCGTGCCCGAGTTGCTGCAAGGAGGTGTGAGCCCCGATAGGGCCAGGAATGAATCTGCGCACATACATGATACTGGAGCTGTTCGAGACGCTGCTTGGCGTCGCTGAGAAGCTCCTCGGATAGTTCGTGTCTGTGCATGCGCTGTGACTCGAGGTCCTTCTGTAATCTCGAAACTTGTGCTTGCAGCTTAGCTGGATAGTCGTCAGGATGTAGCGCATTGTGTGGTTATGGCATCCACACTGACCGCATTTCTCCCTATACGAGATGATCCGGGACTCTGTCATGCGGGCTCTCTGAGTCGCAGAGTCTAACTCTTGTTTGATGTCGTCCTTCTCCTGGAGAGACATAGCGAGTCGAGTCTCGAGGCCGACAGCACGAGCGTTCTGCGAGCTCAGCCGTGCTACATCGCTCCGGGCCTCTTCAAGCTCTTGCAGCAAGGCCTTCTTTGACGTTTCGCTGACTTCGGTGTGCATGAGGGCTTGTGCGAGACGCTACATATGAATGTGAGGAAATGATGGGCTTGAACGCGCCGTCTACACTTGCCTTCTCTAGCAGTGCGTTCTGTGAAGGTCGAGATCAGGTATTGAGTGCGTTCTATGCTCCGTGAGACATACCTGCTTGACAAGCTCTGCGACACGACCATTCACCGACGCGTCCATCGACGCCGCATCGTCACCGCCGTTCGACGCCTTCATGCATGCTCAGCAATGTACAAGCAAACGAAAACGGAACACGTACCTCTTGCCCTTGCCTGCGTACTAACGCTTCATGACGTTCCAACAGTGCCCTTCCCACCTCTGTGAGGCCCACCACGGTAGATGGATATGAAGGGACCTCGTATTGGAAGCTGCACAATCTACGCACCTGCGCTGAGCACCAGCCTGCTCTCTAGCTTCGCCTTCAAGGCTGCCCACGCCCTGCTTGTCTCACAATCCTCCCTTCCACAACAACACGTACAAGCGTGCTCCGGATCCGGCGACGAGAGGCGCGAGGCATTAGTCAACGCATTGGTGAGGTCGTCGATGTTCGCCGTTGCACGGTGCAGGCTGCTCGTGAGCTGTGAGTCCGGAGTGAGAGGGCGCGAGTCGAAGGACATAGCAAGCCAGGATTGTAGGATGGGAAGACAGGAACGCGAAGGTCGAGCTGCCGGCAGCGAGAGGGGTGTATAAACGGTTTCGCCTCGATGCTGAAGCCCTCCGCGCAGATGTGCGTTAGAAACCGGCCCTTAGACCAAGATAATTAGCGTAATAGATAGTTGAACAGGAGATGCAAGACAGGCAGCAGAGGTGTGAACGAGAGTAGATCGTGGTCGAGAACAAGTCCCAGAAGGGGCAACACTGTCTCAATAATGCTGCGCGACCGCACCAACGCGACGCGGTCACAATAGGCACAATAGATGATCTAATAAAGCTCTATTCAATCCGCGTGCCCTTCTCTCAAAGATCCGTGAGCTGCAAGACACAAAAATGAGAACAAGTCATTGAACGCGAGGTTCAAGTATCCTGAAAAATTCGTAATGTGGCATTGGGGTGAGGGTGGTACACGGAATCCCCTAGTAAAAGGCGAGGGGATTGTTTGTTGTACCGCCCTCTGCCACCAGCTAACCAAGTATTCTACGCGTCTCCTGTAGCCGAACTTATGCATTTTGTTCAGTCTGCGGGTGAGTGATGTGTTGATGTTGGCGCCGGCGCTCCTCTGGCGGCTGAGGTTTCTCAGCTTTCTCGCTCTCCACCACCATCTCCAGAGATACTTAGCTCTAGGCAAGGATTCATACGGTGCGCGCTACGCTACAACCAGCCCAATGGACTGGTCATGACAAAGCTATAGATACCAGCGAAAATAGGATACACGCGATTCCCAACACACGAGAACACCGTCAGGCTGGTCAGATCCGTCCGGCATACATCCTCCAACCTGGCAGATGGCCTGTAGAGCGAAGCAAAGTGTCCTCCTTCCAACCTCATGCACGAGAGCAAGATGTCATTAATCTGCCGTGTACATAGGCGGGACCTCAGAGATTGCAGACGCGCTGCAAGACATGCGTTGCGGCGTCAACGTGATCTCGTCTCTCTGCCTCTCCTCCTTCTCCATCACGCTCTCCCGCGCAGGAATCGCGCCTGAAACACTAGGTACAGGCGTTGGTAGCGGCCTACTATACCGGAAGCCCGAGTCCGAGTGGTATGTCGGTTGCCTCTGGATGCGGACATCCGGTGGCAATCGCATCTTGCTCGGACCTGCGCGGGCCATGAGCGAATCTGGTGTCGCAGGGCGATACACGACTCTTGTCCCTCGATGGTAATCGGCCGTGAGCCTTTGGACGACTGCAGGCGGCGTCGTCGGACGCAGCAAAGCGGCAGTCGAAGGACCCGGGGTTCCTGGACGTGTTAGGAGCCCGAAGGACGAAGTGGATGGACTACGCGTTGGAGAACGATGCGTCTCGAGGCCGACATGCGGAGAGTGTGTGTTGGGCCTCGTATATGATGGGGAAGAAGGGCGTGTGGAGGGTGGCGACTCTGCGTCGCTGACGGTGCGTAGATACCTCGAGGACCTCTCGCTCTCATCGTGCAGGAGACACTCCGTGCCTAAGCTTGGTGAGCGGGTGTGATACCGTGCATCCTCCGCGTCGCCGGCGTGGTACGTATATGAGGATCGGACCTCAGTGGGCACGCCGTATGTGTAGGAGGACCGGGCTTCTGTTGGTGTCATGTAAGTGAGTGCCGGTGATTGAGGTGCGGAAAACGTTCCCGCGGCGGGTGAGTACGGCGGTGACTTCGGCTCTAAAAGCAAAGGTTCATATATCTGTAAGTTTCTCACTGGCGAGTGATGGAGAAGCTAACCTTGGTCCAACAGGTCCACTTTCGCTCCCGCAGACGGATGGATGAATGCCTCGCGCTCCCTCTTCGGCTTCATTTTGGAATTGACATAGTGCCACACAACTGCGGCTCCGAGCAGCACCACCACAGTCCCCACTATGCCTGCCGCAATCGCCGCCGTTCGCGCTTTCGAACTATGCGCTCCGCCGGCCTGAGTTCCGCCGTCTGTACCCGTCGGCGGCTGTTCGGACAAGGGTATGTAGTGGATGTAGTCCAGGACGAACGGCCAGTCCGGCGCGCCATGCGTGACGTTCATATGCAACACGTGCTCTCCTGGTGAGAGCTCGCGCGAATTATAGAACTGGTGCGCATATTCCGTCTCTTGCAGATCGGGGTTGCTCACGGCTGTGATAGGGATTCCGCCATCTATCGAGAACGTCATCGAAGGTGGAATGGCGCTCTCGTTATTCAATGGTTTTGGCGTGGCGACTCCGTACACCATGACGCTGGTACCTAGGTCCACGGACGTCGCGATCAGCATTTGGCATAGTCCCAGTGGGCTTACTGGTTACAGATCGGGGCACGCACCGTTGAATCTGAACTGCGCATACGCGTCCGTGAAGCCCTCCGTGTACGTCCCTCCTTGGAAGTTGGGCTGGTTCTGCTGATGCGTCCATAGATCACCCGTCTTGTACGATATGTCATCAACGTCGCTGTCATCAATGTCGATAGGCTGTGGTCTGGTGCTCATGGCAGCTAGGAACGAACGTGGGCGAGTGGGCGGGGCCTGCTAGACGACTCGATCTGTCACCGATCGCGCACACAAAACGATTGGAGGCCGTCGCGTGCGTACGAGCTGGAACACAGAACAGCCGGGGCCAGCGAAGAAGAGAAGAGAAAAGGGGAACGATGAAGGCCAGAGAAGAAGGAAAAAGAGAGCCAACTATGAGAGCGGACCACCCGCCAGGGTAGGTAACCTGTCCACACACAGGAGGTGCAGTCATGCCATGCACACCGCACTACCTAGCTACTGATGCTCATCCCGGCGGTCCGCCCTCAGCGCGTGCACCCTTGTCAGGAGCCGGCTCTCGCTCACTGGCACTTTGCGCGTCGGTTGTGCGCCCATTCTGATGGTGCGCCCACAAGTACCGTGTCCTGACCAGTGAGCTCTCCCCAAGCGTCCAGCGCGATGGACGATAGGAGGCAGGGACAGGGTTGCGTGCGCCGCTCAAGGCGACAGCACCATACCGACGCCCGCGCCGGCGTGCTCTCCACGTTTCGACTTATTGCTTCACGGTCCCATGGGACTGGCGAGCGTCAAGCAACACGATGGACGCGTAAAGAGAAAGTAAAGACATTTCGGTCGACAACTCAAGATCCCCAGATCACCGGAGGACATAGCCCCCATCTCAGCGATCATTGACTCGACGGGAGGCGCTCCTCAACATATGGAGTCGACTACCCAGTGCGGCCTGGCGACTGACATTGCCCAGCACACCCAGATGGTCGCGCACTCCAGCACCGTTTGAACGAGCTCTGATCTCTGTTGCTTCCGCATCCGGGAGCTTCGGAGCAGACCTGCCTCTGTTCAGACTTGATGCCTGGAAGCTGTTGACACCGATGATAGCGTTTCGTGACAACCTATGTCGCCTCGAACTGCTGACTATCTGCGGATCAGGTTTTACTAGCAAAGACATAAGATGGCCCTCACTGGCACTCTTCACTCACTCCGGGTCTCTCCACGCCCCAGTGCCAGCATTCCCTCACAGCCGCCCCTGCCATGTCAATCCGACTCGACGATTCAGATCCACGGGTCCACTATTACCCCGACTATATGTGGACAGCCGATGATCATGTAGAAGGATTGGTAGTAGAACAAGGAACGAGGCACGGCGCTAGATTTCCTGGCATGCAGGTTGGCCTTGATTTTCAGGGTAAGCACGCATACTTGTAGGAGTGCCATCAGTATTGTAACTGTTTGCAGGCACAATTCTCGATGTGGTCGGAGTCCTTGATTCGAGGAGCGGCCAGCCGACGATTCTATGCGTCTTGGACGGTATTTTGCGTAGTTACTATACCGCACCCCTCCCGGATAGCACGGCCAACGGTACACGGCCTGAAGGTTCTACGACTTTTTTTAGCTTCAACGAACTCGCCCCAGGTTCTCATACTGCACTCCTGACAAACATCAACGGGACTAGTCCCAATATATTCTGGCTGGACTTTTTCACGGTGGAGGATTTGGCCCGGGAGAACCAAGTAAGTGGCAGCTCTAGGTGCGTTCACAAGCCTCCGTCCCCTTTCAGCTCACCTGCATCCTCCCAGACAATGAGAATCTCGGTTACTCTCTCGTCTCCAAGCTCAGGCTCACACCCTTCATCCCGGACAATCTCGGTTCCCCTATCCACTGCGAACTCAGGCTCACCCCCTTCCTCGCAGACTATCCCGGTGGTTATCCTCCCCTCTACAAGCTCCCCCCGCTTCCCACAGGCAATCTCGCTTCCCCTCTCCACTTCAAGTTCTCATGCTGTGACTTCTCAAACTATATTCTCCTCTACCATCACCGACGTGGCTCCCGTTCCGTCGGTGTCTCCCTTGTCTAGTGTGTTGCTGCCTTCTCAGACCGTCTGTGGTTCATCGTCACGCTCCCGCCGTGGCAACGTGGGCGCAGTTGTAGGGGGCGCAATCGGCGGTTTCGTGTTCTTGTTGACAATCAACATATGCTTGTGGAGGGTACTAATCAGACGCGTCCGAGCACTTGAGGGTGAGTTGTAGTCTTCTCTGACTTGCGTGCTTCACGAGTGATAATTGCAATCGTAGGCACTGCTTCACCAGTTGAGCCATCAAGCTCGATGCTCGGGATACCGAGCTCCACGACGGTCACTACCGGATCTTTGACAGAGCCCGAGTCACGCCAACGGTATGTACGCGGCGTTCGAACCCTCACTTGCCTGAAGCTCACTCTCTGCCACTTGTGACGTAGTCCAGATCTGGCCACGGAGGGCAACAACCCTGACAATCCTAAATTCCCAGGCACACCCCAAAATATATCGCAAGCAAACCCAGGTAGTCCCTGCACAACTGCATTCTCGGCAGAGTCATCTACCACCGTTCCATCTGCCTCTCCATCGGCTCTCCTGCGCTCAGAGGTTGTGCAATTACCGTGGTCTATCGCACCAGACAGGCTGCCGGGAGCCCAATCAGTCTTCCGCTCCTTCCTAATGGCACGAAATGGCACCAGCGTCGGGACTTCCCGTCAGGATCCAAGACGGGCTCGTGAAGTCGATTCGGGACTTCGAGTGTACAGCGAGAGTGTGCTGCCACCTCCGTACACTGCTGATTGAGATTCTGAGTTCAGTGTAACGCATGGCTACCAGGTCGCGAAATGTCATGGTTCTGAGTTGCGGACACAGACGTTGGTTGCCCGCAGTTATATTCATTGATGTCACCCGAGCGACATGCCCGAGAGTTAACGTTCATCACCGTGTCTGCCAGCGACGTTGAACCCCTTTTGGGAGATCCTAGACCGGTTGCGAAAAGAACCGGGCTTCAAGTAACACATCCAGGTTGCCGTCTCTTTCCGCACGCGGTTCGAGTTAGGTAGCGGGATGCCCCGAATGAGCCGACTGCAAGGAGCACATCTCTGTTAGCCCAGATAACTATCAGGGATTCAGTACCGGCGCTGCAAAGAGCAAACCAACGCGCACCCACTCACTTTACAACAACAACAAACAGCCAACAAAGATCATACATCTGAATCGCACCCGGAAGCATGACAGAGTATACACGTAAAAGGGTCCGTAAGGTCGTGATCACCCGCCGGGGGAGAGCCATCCCATCGACGTCCTCCCACCACGGCAGGCCGCAGCCCCGCTCAGTTGGGAGTATACAAAGGCGGCACGTCCGAGATCGCCGACCCCCCGTACGACACCCGCTGCAGCTTCTGCCTCAGCCTCTCCCGCTCCCGCTCCTCCTCCTGCGCCCGCGCCTGCTCCTCCCACTCCCTCGCCGCGACCTGCTCTGCCAGAGGATGATGATGAGGAGGATAGTGCGACAGCTGCAATCCAGACGCTCCGGGCTCAGCAGGCAGCGCGTCGCCCGCGCGGAACCGCACGCCCGAGTCCATGTGGAAAGTCGCGGGCCGATCAGCGGCGTCGAGCCCCGCGAGCCGCGCCTTGCTCGTCGACCCTGTGCGGGCGCTGGAGGCGATGGACGAGCCGGAAGGCGTCGACGGGCGGTGCATGATCGACGGGGGGTGGAGCATATCTGGAGGGTATCCTGAATAAGTCGAGGGCGGAATCCCGCTGGCCGGGCGGTGGAAGTCGAGCGAGGACGGGGTGCGCATGATGAAGGACGGGTCCGTGTATTGCGCGACGGAGCGCTGGTACCCCGAGTTGGAGTACATGTCGGACCCGGTGAACGCGGTGTGGGAGGGCGAGGGCGGCCGGGTGGACGGACGGGAGTCGACGTCGGTGAACGGGGGTGGGTGGTGCGGGAGATTCAGGACGGACCCGTGCGCGCTGTTGGCGTACAGGAGGTATCCTGTTCCGACGCTGTGCGTGCGGCTGTAGGTGCTCATCCCGTCCGCGCCGTGTCCGTACGCCGACCCGGCGTCCGAGGGCGGCGCAGAGGGTGGCACACCCAAGAGGTACGGCGAGGGCGGCGGAGGGAGGTCTGAGAGAACGACACGCACACGGTAAGAATTTCATCCTGCAGAGGATTCAGTCAGTGTTGGACTTGTAGAAGCTCACCTGGATTGAGCAAGTCCCGCTTCGACCCTGAGTAGTGGTTGGGACCGCCCTTCCACTGCCTATTCCTCCTCCAGCGCTTGAAGAACCCCCGATATCGCACCAACCCTGCAATCACCAATAGCAGGACCGCACCAGCCACGGCAGCTGCAACAATCGTCATCGGCGACCATGTCGTGCCCTCTTCTGTATCAGACTGAGCAGAGCTCGCCCCCGCCGTACTTGAGCTCGCCGCGCCCGATCCCGAGCTCGAGCTCGTCGCCGTCGTCGTGGGACCCGGGTCAGAGCTGACTGTAGTGGTGGGCACCTCAGCGGGCGGGTCGGGAAGGGGAACGTAGTGGATGTAGTCAAGAATGAAGGGCCAGTCGCGCGCAGCGTAGATGAGGTCCATCTGCAGCACGTGTTCTCCGGGCTCGAGCTCCTGCGAGTCGAAGAACTGGTGCGCGTACTCGGGTTCGCGCAGATCCGGCTTGCTGACGACTGTCGTGGGCCTCCCGTCGTCGAGCGCGAACACCACCGAGGGCGGGACGACGCTCGTGTCGGACGGCGGCTTGGGCAGCGCCACGCCATACACCATCACGCGCGTGCCTTGCTTCGGGGCCGGGATTGTTAGCTAGGGCTGTGGCGAGCGGGGGTAGCAGGAAGCTGCAGAGACGCACCGTTGAACGCGAATCGCGCGTGTGCGCCCGTCAGACCCTGCGTGTACGTCCCATCCTGGAGACTGGGCTGGTTGTCCCTGTGGTTCCATAGGTCAGCCGGTGTGTATTCAATGTCGTCCACGTCGCTGTCGTCTACGTTGATGGCCTGTGGGCCGGTGCCCATAATTATGTGGTATATTAACGAGAGGAATTATGAAGGAGTGTCGATGCGGCACTTGAGAGAGCCGATCGTCGCAAGTGCACACCAGAGCAGGAGAAGGCCCAAGGGGAGAGTCAAGGAATGAAGGAGGGGGGCGATAGAGAGGAAGGGAAAGAGGAGGTCAGCGGGATCAGAGACTGAGACAAAGAGGACATATGTCCGTCATTACGGCACGCGAACTCGACAGGTCCGCTCGGCTACTGCCAGAAGTCGACAGTTACCAGTATATAAGACGACCACCAGAGCCCTCGTCGAACTGATCCCCTCGGCGATCGACCGTCGAGGAAAGTCCAGGGACGGCTCATAGGTTGCAGCGCCCGCATGTGCGCATCAGGCATATATGAGACGCCACGAGTCACGAGGGAGGGCGGGGAGATATGCATCCTTCAAGCAAGTCCGCCAAACGTCCGCGCCTGTCGTCGGTGCCGACGTCGCGGCGAACGTTGCTGAGTATGCATCGCGCCGTCGTCTGCGGACGAAGGTCAGAACCCGCGGGGGATGCAGCTGTACAGCCTCAGAAGCGGGGATATACAGATTGAAATCGTCATCAGTCTCATTTGCACTCGTTTGGGCGACATGATCGTGATCACACTAGTTACTAAGTTAGCAGTAAGTAGTGGTACTTACCTCGACGGACCCGTCCGCTGATGTGGATCGCTGGAGACTCACGGGAATGACCACCAATCAAGTGAGCGGGCCCGGGGAGCAGGAGGAACCTCAGCGAACATTCACCTCAGCGAGCCTCAGTGCGCACTGGCAGCCTGGCTGGTCGAGAAGCAATAGTTTGATGATGAGTTGGCTGTGTTCGCAGGATCTGTCAGCGCCCACCGAAACGTGAGTCGTGATGCATGATGGGTCTTTCAAGATGGCCGGCTCGGATGGTCTGGCTTGGTTCAAGCTCGCGACTCGGTGTTTGATCACTGCAAAGAAGGTGACCGGAGATGAGCATTGCAGATCCAGAATAGCGTCACCGGATCGTACCTGGTACGTATATGTTGCGGAGGTCAGCGAAGTTTGGGTATAGCACAGGCATGGTAGCCTGATGATTATATCCGTTACATGGACTAGCTAGATAGTGTACAGGGGTAGGGATCGTAAAGCAAAGCAAAAGGGTAAGCATGCAGCGATCGAGAGCGGGAGGAAGGACATAAATCGGATCGCAGATGTCGCTATGGGAAGTCGTCGAGGAAGGGGACGTCGCAAGTCGGGCAGAGAATGTCGAGACGAATACAAGCACTGTTTCCTCCATATCAGACCGCGCTCACTCACATGTGCTCGACGCTGTTCAGCAAACCAGCGCGAGCAACTCCCTCTCCCGCCTCCTCCGTGAGGGGATGCGACCCCGACCCGGACGCCGACCCGGACGCCTGCATCTGCTGCGACACCTGGCCCACAACGTCGCTCTGCAAGTTCATCGGCACAAACACGACCTTGCTGTTCGCGTTCTTCGCCATGCTCTGCAGCGCCTCCAGCTGTCTGATCTGCATCGCCGCCGGGCTCGCGAGGATGTCCGCCGCCTGGCGCATCAGCCGCGCCGCGTCGACCTCTGCGCGCGCCGCGATGACCTTGGATTCTCCGATCCGCTTCTGCTGTGCCGCGGACGAGAGCGAGGCCGAGACCTCGGGCGAGAAGATGATGTCCTTGATGAGGATGCCCTCGATCGCGACGCCCCACTTGTCTGCGACGTCGCCGACGATCTCGGCGATCTCGAACGCGATCGCCTCGCGCTCCGTCACGACGGACTGCACCATGCGCGCGCCGACGACGTGTCGGAGCGTGGTCTGCGCCCGCTCAATGAGCGCCTGGCGCAGGTCTGAGATACCGAATGCGGCGCGGTATGGGTTGGTGATCTGGAAGTAGATGACCGAGTCGCTAAAGGGCATACAGACGTCAGTATGATTCGTAGCTAGGGGAGACAGCGGGGGACATCAACTTGTGAAACGGTCGATACCTCCGGCCTCTACCAGACCGCAGCACCGCGAGATGATGACTATATGCGCCTCCGACGACGTGAACGCGCGCGAGCTGCACACTGCACTAGGCAGTCCCCGATGTGGAGGGGGACTGTAACTGGGTAATCCATTATCCTACACCCGAGCTAACCCATAGGATGTAGCTAGGAAAACGGTAAGGAGTCCATCGAATCCTTTATTTTCGAGGGCTTATAGGCCTCGATGAGGAAATGATAGGTGCCTCACCGCTCTCCTAGCTGTCATCTCACCGGTGGAATGGAGCATAGTGGAACAGAGGCTTTGTCCGTCATGTAGGGGTGAAAGAGAATGCAAGCCGGTCGACGCAAGGAATGTCGTAGTGTAGGCAGCATGTAGCAATCAGGAGAAACTTGCGAGAGAGTGCACGATGGAACGGCACGTCTTACGATCCAACGCCCCGTGAGAGAAAGAGAGACGTTACGCACATTTCGACATCGACATTGTCGCGCGTGATGACCTTCTGCCTGCCAATGGGGCTGATCTGGATCTTGACGTCGACGATGCGCAGGGACTCGGTGCAGACGTTGACTTGTACGAGACCCGGGTCTACAGACTTGTAGAACTGTCCGAAACGCGAGACAAGACCGACGGAGCCTGTGGGGTGGAGCGCATTGGCGCGGGAGGGAAACAGTGAAGAAGTAACGACAGCACGCACCTTGGTGGACCTCGCGGAACGGGTTCGGGCACGGGCAGCAGGGAATGGCTCCGAGGAAGCCGATACAGCTCCCGAAGACCTGAAGCATCGAACCGTATATGCCATGGGTAACCTTGCACGCATGTGAGACACGGCGAGGACGGTGGGATCGCAGACACGAAGGCACACATACCTCTCCTGTTCCAAGGTCCTGCGCGTAAGACGGCTATTACGGTGCGCACCGCGAATGAGAACGAGGTCGATTATAGCTAGAGCGATGACGGAGCGGAAGACGAACCTGCATCTCGCTCCGCTTGAGGGGTTGGACCTTGATGACATGCTCGCCGTTGGGCCGCTTTGCCTTGCTGGGGCCGGCGGAGTACGAGTTGTCGTCTGTCACTTGGGGAGCCGGCGCGTTAGACATGGCGCAGATGGGCGTAGGAGGAAAGGAGGGGGAAGAAGGCGAGGGGAGGACATGACGCGGGGGTATGTAATGGACCAGGACACGGGCGGCTCACCATTGGGGGCATTGTGATCGACTACGTTCTCACGAGAAGAGTCGCTCGGGGGGCGGTACTTGCTGTCCAGGTTGCTCATCGCTATCGTCTGTGGGCCAGAGGCTGGCATGGAGTGTCCGTCGTGGGCTCGCTGCGTTGCGCGTGGCTGGGCGAAGCTCACCTTGGCCGTGCTCTTATATGCGGAGGTGGTGAGACAGGTGAGAGCGACAGTCACCTGCAGCTCTGCGCAGCCACATCTTGTCCACTCCCCACGTTCTCCCACCCGTCTTGGACAGCTCCGCAGCTCCTCCTCACACGCATGTCTCTCTTCCCTCCGTCCGTGCCGGACTGTACGCGCTCTCTCGCTCCTTCTACTCCCAGTCTAGCACCAGCGCGACCGGTGAATACAGTATACAGTACGATTCAATTGCTCCCACAGCAGCCTCCTTTCGTCCGCAATCCTAGACTCTTGCGAACGAGCGCCTGAGACAATGTCATCATACGCTCACCGTGCTCTGGACAGCCATAGCCAATTACATCCGTCATCTATCGCTGCACGGTCTGGGCATAGTAATTCAGTACGAGGCCGGAAACTGGCCGGGATCGCATCAAAGACATTGACGGCTCCTCCGACCCCACCCGCATACTTACCCACTGCGCGCGCGTTGAAACGTTGTCAGCTTGCGCTTTGGTACTGCCACCTATGTACCGGATCCTCGAGCCACCTGACATGTCAGTATGTACTCTTGGAGCGTCAAGCACCCTCAAGCAGCCCACACCTACTTACAGGCTAAGTAATACGAGGCTACGACGTCGCGTTATGAAGATGCCGACATGCGCCAAGTGTAGGTCTTCGACGGCATACATGCGGCATTCAAGATGCCGATCGAGGTCGGTCCTGGTCGGTCCTCTCGGGCATCTCGACGATCTCAAGAGTCAACATCGAGGAGGATGTGCCTCAGGGCTGTGCTCTGTGTGCGCTGTGATTCAGCTGATGTAACTTCCAGTGCGGCCTACTACTTACCAGCGCGGGTCTCCGGATTCAGAACTCCAGATATGACGTCTGAAACATACAGACATACAGTAAGTACTGTATGCACACCTGAAGCAGCGTAAGCTCAACGAATATCCCCGTAAAGTTCGAGCCACCTACGCAACATCACCTCTGCTCACCTCTGATCAACGATTGCCAAGGCGCGTATGACTCACTCTGAGTCTCGACTCTCTACTCTTGAGCGAACTTACAGTACACTGCCTACGAACCTTCGATCGCTACCCCTCCGGCATGGACGGCACCAGAGCTGTCCCTCTCGGACGTCGTCTTCCGATTCGAGCAACCAAAGGAGTCATAACCAAATATTGCCGCTCCATGTGCACGGCTGGACCAGGTGCGCCCCGGCGACACGCCCGAATGACTGCGCACATTGACGGCCACTATTGTACGAGTAATAGACCATCTACCACGTAGCGCTGCGCTGCGCAGACATTAGAGTTCTGCCATGCACAAAGGACAACGTTCGGAACTATGTATGCACTCTGTTATCGCCCGAACGCCCTGGTGTGCCGCCCAGGACCCAGGTACAACCTCCACTGCTGCGCACTGTCGATAGCAGACCTCGTGGTACGTGCACAGTTGCTTCGAGTCAACGCTCGTGGCAGTGTACAAGTATGCACACTGAACCTGTGACCCGCATACGCTGTATCTTCCTCCGACTTACCCCGGTTGCGGTGACGCACGAGTCAAGCTCCTCGTTCTCTAGTGATATATTGTGGACTGCGCTTTGTCTAGGTCGTACAGCACTGATGATGGTACACTTCTCGATGGTCTTCATGTTCTATCATGGGCTCGGGCGATGAACCTATACCTACTCGCTCTTCGCGAGCAGCGAACGGCCGGTCATCTCTGTGGGACAACAGTCAGAACAGGCATACGAAGCTGTACAAGAAAACTCATACCATCGGGCTTCGGCAGACCCTGCAATGATGAACTGAATGAGCAAAGAACTAACATAGGACGAGACACGACGAGCCACTCACCATGATCTCGAGCACAGTCGGCGCGACATCACACAGCGCGCCCTCCTCCTCATCCCCGCCCTTCTTATCCTCCGCAAACGTGAGCTTCTTCGGGTCGCCCGTCATAATGAACGGCACCGCGTTCGTCGTGTGCGCCGTGTGCGGCGCGCCCGTCTCCGGATTGACCATCTGCTCCGCGTTCCCATGATCCGCCGTGACGAGCAACACATACCCCGCCTCCTCGCACGCCTTGTACACGATCCCCACCGCCTCGTCCGTGTGCGAGATCGCCTCGACCGCGGCCTCGTACACGCCCGTGTGCCCGACCATGTCCGGCGGCGCAAAGTTGCACATCACGAACTCGTGCTTCCCCGCGCGCACGACCTCCGCGACCTTCTCCGCGACGCCCTTGACGCTCATCTTCGGCTCCTTGTCGTACGTCGCGACCTTGGGCGAGGGGATCATGTGCCGCTCCTCGTCCTCGAACTGCTTCTCGACCCCGCCGTTGAAGAAGAACGTCACGTGCGCGTACTTCTCCGTCTCTGTGGCAACATGGGTTAGAGAGGAGGGGCGGAGGTAGAGCGGGGTGGGCTTACCTGCGATATGGGCCTGCTTGACTCCTTGCTTTGCCAGCCATTCCGCGAGCACGTTCGTCATCGCTTGTGGCGGGAAGGCGACGTTGAAGGGGAACTCCGCGTTGTAACGCGACATCGTGGTGATGTGCTGAGTGGCAGGATTAGCGCGACACACCGACTGGGTGCTTCGAACGGCGCACCAAGTCCTTAGGTACATCGACCTCCATGGGCTTGTCAGGGAGACCAAACACAGAGACAATTTCCCGCATACGGTCCGAGCGGTAGTTGAAGAAGAAGAGGGTGTCACCGTCTTCCATGCCATGTCAGCTCACGATCAGGCAAGAAAGGATAATGACATACCCTTGATTCTGCCAGCATCGCCGTTGACAATGATAGGCTTCAAAAACTCATCCGTCTCGTCCTTCTTGTACTTCTCCTCGATCGCCTTGACCGGGTCCTCGCCCTTCTCGCCCTCGCCCTTGACGAGGCCGTCTACTGCGATCTTGACACGCTCCCAGCGCTTGTCGCGGTCCATGGCGTAGTAACGGCCGACGACGGTGGCGACCTGGCCGACCTTCTCCTTCTCGATGAACGCGAGGAGGTCTTTCATGTACCCTGCCGCAGAGCGGGGAGCGGTGTCGCGACCATCGCCGAAGAAGTGGATGTAGACCTCCTTGACGCCGACCTCCTTTGCGGTCTCGAGGAGCGCATACAAGTGGGTGATGTGGGAGTGGACACCGCCGTCAGAGACCTAGAGATAGGTTGGATGGGTGGGTGCTCGAGAGAGGGATATACAGGACGACTGGTGCGGTACTTACGAGACCGAGGAGGTGGAGACGGCCGTTGCCGTCCTTTGCCCTGTTAAAGCTCTCGAGGATGGTCTCGTTCTTGTGGAACTGCCGCTTCTTGATCGAGACGTCGATGCGGACGATGTCCTGCCAGACGATGCGCCCGGCACCGATGTTCAGGTGGCTGATCGCATCGCGTCAGTCGCGCATACAATCACGCCTCCGAGGGTGCAGCATCGCACTCACCCTACTTCCGAGTTTCCCATGAGCCCATCGCTCAGACCGACTGCCAGCCCGTGTGCGTGCAGGGTGCGGTAGCTGTGGTCCTTTGCGATCGTGTCCATGTTCGTCGTGTCTCCGGCCTCGATCGCGTCTCCCTTCATCCCCTTCTCCGGCGCGATGCCCCAGCCATCGTGTACGCTGCGTGTAGAAGGTTAATGCCGCACATAAGTAGGAGTAGCATATGCAGCATACATGAGGCAGACCTTGTTCTTGACCTCGACCATGGTGAACGGAGCAAAAGTGGATGGATACTGTGCTCGGAGTCGAAGCGCGTACCAAGTTTCGCTCGTTCGATGATTTCATCGAGATTGCATCGAGATCGGCCGAGTCCCAAATTAGATTATCGTAAGTAGGCGATAATCAATCGAACCTTGGCGCTTCGACGGCTTCTGCCCCCTGCTGCAGATACTCATCTCTACAGTGAGCAGCGAGAGGAGAAACGAGAGCCTGAGATTTGTTCTATACTGGTACATGCACAATGAGAAAACCAAGACACGGACGACACACGAGGGTCGCCAACGACTATCAGAAACACAAGCACCGCCACCGGGCGTAGTGAAAGCAACGAGGATATTACGATGGATACACCGAAACGAACACGAGTACGCCCTATAGCTGACAGCGGACAACAGACAGACAAGCAGCGATGAAATGGGATGTAGGAGGGGAACATGGCATGGTTGCGAGCATATGGATATGGGATGGGGGGGCGAGGGGGAATAAAGGTTACTATGAGACATGTTGGATCCGCGGGTGGATGCAAAACAATACGGGGGGATGTATGGAGATACGGGAATATACCTGTACAGAAGGTGAAGTAAAGTAGGAATGCGTGTGCACTACATACAATGCCTAGGAATCTAGATGCTCTGTCAAACACGGGATACAAGACACGAAACACCAGCACCACGAACGCACGACGGCTGGACAGCGACCAGGACCAGCTCACTCGATCATCTTCATGACGAGCTCCGATATCCATTGGATCATCTTCGTCGCGTGGCCACGGTTGAGCGGTAGGAACTGGAAGCTGTTGACGAGGCCCTGCATACCCTGCTCCTCGAGCGCGTTCAGATGACGTCGCCCAGGGCCATGGGCGATGCCCTCGTCAACCGTGCTCAACGTCGATGCCGAGCCCGCACCCATGGGACGAGACGGCAGCGGCGCCACACGATCCATCTCGTGCGTCGCGACACGGAAGACATTCGATACCGCGAGCAGGATCGTCGGGCTATTCGAGTTCGCGAAAGCCTCCTTGATCTTGTCTTGCAAGCTCTCGTATCTTCAGAATCACAGGTCGCTTCAGTGCCGATTCCCGCACATCAAATCAAACATAAAACTCACGTCATTCCGATGATCTCTGGCCATGCGTCTGCAACGTCCGAGAGGATGTTGTACAGAATGGCGGACTCCACATCGTCTCCCTGAGCAGTTGCGAGCATCGCCGTGACGAACGACGTGACGAGGAGCGCCGTGTTGCTGTCCCCAAAGCCGATGAGGCCGAACGGCAACTTGTAGATCGGGTCGTCCTCATCCTGGGACATGAAGGTCTCTGACAGCCACGACGGGTCGACGTTCGCCTCTTCGAGTAAGCGTTTGAAGCTGCGGACGCGTGTGGACATCGGGATGAGGGCAAGCACGTATCCGAGAACATCTTGACATATGGGTGCCCCCGGACCATCGTCGGCGTGCTCGACCCCGGTGCAGAATCGTACGGTGATGCTCAGCAGGCTGCGCAACGCTCCCTCGGCGGAGTCCCGGAGTGCGGAGTGCCTGACACCTTTGAATATCGTCGCAGCGAGCGAAAACGAAAAGTCAGAGTCGAAGGAAAGGCCGAGAAGATGGTCGAGCTGGCAGGCGATGTCCTCGAGCGCCACGCGGCCGTCCAGCAGAGTAGCAGTGACACCACGTTCCTTGAAGTGGCCATGCTCCGCCATGTTCTCGACAGTGACTCGAAGCAAACGGATCGCCTCGACGTACAGCGCCATGTGACTTGACTGCAGAAGCGCAACGGCTAGCCAAAACAACTGCGCAAGGTAGCGAGAGTTGCCGTTCGTGGCGGGTACAACGTTGGTGATGCACCGGAGCATGCTCACGACGGATGTCGTGTCCGTCTCGCTAGCTTGCGATAGGGCTGTCTTGAAGGCAACGAGCATCTGGTAGAGGAGATCGTCATCGACGTCGGACGTGGCCAGGACCCCAAGCGCGACGAAAGCTCGACTCTGCACGGCTGGTGATAGCTGGAAGGCGGACGACGTGATCAAGCTCATCCATCGAGCGCGCCACACATTCAGGAGACCTTTAAAGGAATGAGAAGTAGCGTCACTGGAGCCAGAGACTAACTGACCTCTTGTCACGGAGATTGTCTCCATGATCCGCAACAGCAGCCTGGTAAGATTCTCGAGGTCGTCGATCAGAGCCTTGCCGTTCGGGGGATCGTACAGGACGAAGTCGCTCGTTGGAGAGGGCTTGCTGAGACCAAACAGCCTCAGATTCTCCGGCTGGCAACACTCCTCCAGCATGATCTGTATCTCCGGACTTGCCG
This sequence comes from Earliella scabrosa, assembly GCA_022605405.1. NCBI lineage: Eukaryota > Fungi > Basidiomycota > Agaricomycetes > Polyporales > Polyporaceae > Earliella > Earliella scabrosa. The sequence goes on from JABYQQ010000037.1 coordinate 158,950, forward strand.
TCGCGTCAGTCAAGCGAAGCGAGTACAGCGCGTGCAGCATGTGAGTAACGATGCCGTAGACCGTCCCGCGCACGTAGAGTTGACCTGTGGCAGCGATGAGAGTCACAAGATGCATGACCTCCGGTACGAAGAGCTGGCTCTGAACGACGTTCTTTGCGGAGTTGCCGACAACCAGGATGAGGCGCGTTAGGCATGCGATCTCGTTCCAGTGTACGTTGTCCGCAAGATTCCTTGTCGGCTTGATGGACGTCTTGCCAATGACCTAGACGACAGTCAGGATACGTTGAAGAGTGAATTGGTCGTGAGAGACACTGGCCTTGCGGACGCGGGCCAATATACGACCACGGACGTTGATGCTGCTGACGGCGCTCATCGTATCAGCCACCTTCTCGCACCGTTGTGAACCCATTCCGCCGTCAACGGCAGCACGCATGAGCTCATCCAGAATGATGTTGACGGTGGTCGTCTCGAGCTTGCCGATCTCCGTCCAGATATGCTTCTGCACGTAGCTGACGAGGTCGTTCTCGGCAGTGGTGAGGTCGACGAGCATGCGTATGCAATCGCGGAAGCGAGTGCCAGAAGGCTCGTATAACTTGCTGCATGGATCAGTGAAGAGTGGCAGGTTCTTCATCCAAGGTCCCAGATACTGCAGAGTATGGGCGCGTAGAGGCACGTTGAGCTTTCCGATGGATCCAGCCAGTTCTGAAATGAAATCCATGGTCAAGTGAGGCGCATGAGAGGCCAGTCCCTCGCTGACTTGCGTCAAGAAGGCTCCTGGATGGCCAGTGCAATACACGCCTACGATACTGTTGTGAGACGAGGCATGACGTCGTAGAAGGGGCAACGTACCCTTCGAATGCACTGCGGGTCGTCCCTCGAAATCCAGGTATGTGCAGATGGCTGATAGCAACTCGAAAGAAGCCGTTCGTGGCTCGTCCTCTTCTCCCGTGATGCCCAACAACGCTATACGAAGGAGCGTAGTGATGATGTTGGACAATCTGCCGTGTCGTTCGGCAGTAGGTAAATGCAGTCCCTGCATGAGACCTTTGGCTGCCCGAATCGCCTGTACAGAGTTTAATTGTTCGCATATCTTACGCGAGATCATAGAGCAAGAGACCCACTTTGACGATAGCGTCCCGATGTGGCGACGAGAAGTACAGCGTGACGCCCTGCCGAATCTTACGGATGATGAACTCGTGCGAGTCGTGGCCGGTGGACACATTATACACATCGTTGATGTCGCTGAGAGGGATAATCTCCGTCGCTTTGGAGGATAGCAGGTTGGAGATCGGCAAGGCTTTGGTCTATCACACCTTGTGAGAACAAGGTAGCTAAGACGGGTGGTAGACTCACCGTAGTGATGCGAATATGGCTCTGAGCGACCCGCATTGTGACAGGAACCCGCATAGGATGTGTTTGCCTCATCGTCACCTCTTCAAAGTCGTCGCTGAGTTCGGACTCCAATGCAACTAGAGCGATATCAGTGACTCTGTCGGAGGAGCAAAAACAAGAACACTACTAACCAGCATAGCCGAGTGATGACGCAGTAAGGCCGTCAGGATATTGGCTCAAGAGATTGCCGACAGATGTGTGAATAGTGATATTGAGAGAGTCCGTGGCACCTGCGGGATCATGAGGCAAAAGTCAAGAACGGCTCGAAACGACGTACCTGAAGTGAGGTTATTATACAATCTACGAAGGTATCGGAGAGCAAAGGTGTTAGGTGTGAGGAGACGAAGAGTCCTGAACCGCCTCCAGATGTCGATGGGTATAGTCTCTGTCGCGAACTTGAGCCACTGTGCGGGGATTTGAGAGGTGGTTGTGAATCCCGTGTAGTCGAAGATAATATCGAAGTCGCGACTTTCATTCGTCGATGATGTTACACACTGTGAGAAGCGTAAGCATACGAACGCAGGACCACAAGTCAACAGACCGCTACCTTGAAGATGTAGTACAACAACAGCTCGAGGTCAAGAACCTCAACATCGACCTTCGATACAGACAACACGAAGACCGCGTTTGAATCCTACGCACGCGTCAACACTGTCGCCACCGGAAAACTAGAGATGACTTACCGATGGTGTGATGCCTTCAACAAACAATTCCTGTACGGTAGCCGTGTCCCGACGATCACATCTTGACATGAGGTCGAGATATTCTCGATGCTCCCTACTTGTCAATGTAGACATCTTCGGGCTCTCCAGGGGCTGACCGAGTTCGACAAGAGCAGCGCACAACGCGTCCCAAGCCCTCTTCCCATTGGCCGCAGCCGCCTCGGCTTCAGGCGTCATCTTCTCCGCAGACACCTTCGACGAACTGAGGAGCTCCTTGCCAATCTTGTCCGCATGCTTCTCGAAGAACCGGTGAAGGACGATCGTGTCGGTGTCGTCATACGTACGCTCCAACCATTCATCCGCTTCTTCGTCAGGGCCGGGAGGGATGTATTTCTATAAGGAGCTCAGACAATGCATCCTCTTAGTCGGCGGGCCGCTGCAAACTTACGTTGATCTCGCTCAAGAACTTCGTGACCGTGACAATGTTCTCCTTCAAGAAGTCGTTCAGGATGACCATATGGGCTTCCTTGCCGAATAGAATGTTGTTGGCGAGGTTCTGAATGATCTTCGCGATAACCATAAGGCCACGCCGGACGGTGGGATCATTGGGGAGCGAGACATCGACAGTCTCCGGGGTGACGATGGCTGGAGAGATGAACCTTTGGGGCGGTCAAGGAGATAGTGGTGAGAGCTACCACGGGAGAACATACCGAAGGAAGATGAAGGCGCCAAGAGCCGCAAACTTAGCCTCGGGCCAGACCTCGTTACTGATCTAGGTCAGCAGCGAGCATTCTGACAATACAAGATCACTTACACAGCCTTCGCGATGTGAGCGCAGATCTCCCGGATGATGCTAAAGCACTTATTAGCTGGACCAACGAGATGATCCCGGAGAAACTCACGAAGGCAGGGCGGGGATAGACGAAGAGATGATCTCGAGGAACTTCGCGGTGATGAACTCCACCGTCTCCTTGTTCTGTCGCAGCTCCTCCTTGGACACCTTCGTAGGGTCAAGCTCGTATCCGTGACCAGCAGGCATGGAAGTGACGCTCTTCACGAGAGGGACGATCAGGGACCTCAGGTAGTTGTACCCATAGACCCTTGCAAAGGCGGACAAGAATCGCGTGCAGGTCGAGTTGCTACGGAACAACGCCGTGTCGCTCTCTGCACGTAGTTGAGCGAGAGTGAGCGCGTCGGGGATTATACGTATGACGACTGACCTGTCTTCTGGATCTCGAGATCGATCATCGTCTTCAGCAAGTTCATGAGCGACGACCGCGTGTCGAAGAGATTCAAAAGAACTGCATTCATCGAGTCGACCTCGTTCGGTGGGCAGATTTCACAGATCGCAAGCGCCAATGCCATCTGCACACCATTGAGCACAACTTCGCCACGAAGGAGGGGGATGACTTACGTCTGGTCCTTTGACAAGCTATGTATAGCAATGTCAACTCCACGTACGTACCTTCCCCATCCCGGCAATTGACTCACCTCGCAGAGACGACTTTGCTTGACGACGACAGGAGTCTCCTCGTACGGCGCAAACTTGATACCCTCCTTCAGCACCCGGATGAAGACGTGCGCAAAGATCATGCGCTTGATCGGATCGGAATCATACGCGAGAGTCAAACAGTGCTTCACACCGCACTCCGTGTTCGCGCTGACAAGAGACGAGAGCCCGGTGATGAGCAGCTCTCTCAGTTCACCTTCGCGCTGTTGTATGCGCATCTGAGCGCGAGATCAGCATGCCACGCTTCAGCGCGAGGATAACGGCCACATACCTTCGAGAAAGACGACTTCTCAGAAATCCCGTCATCTCTCGGCTGGCGTAGGATGATTACAGATGAGCGGATTGCAGGTTGAGGGTGAAAACGGGGACTCACGTTGCCGTCGTATCGAGTGATCTCCCAAGTCTTCACGAGGAAGGTCGCATACCGTATGAACAATCGCGACACCGCATGCGCAACATCTTCGCCCGTAGTACCATCGGACGGCTCAAGCTGAAGGCGATCGAACAGCTTGACAGCGGCCCTAAGGACCGACACGTTCAGCTCATGCTGCACCATCGATATCTGCCCATCCGCATCGTGGATCTCTTGCACCCAGTCGACGATGATGTCCGCAATGCTCTGGCGCATGTTGCTCTCCTTGTTGCGCATCATGACCGGCTCGGCCCTGCTGAACACGCTGCTGCACAGCGTGCAGAACTTGACCTTGAGCCGGATCGACGCCGCGTCCGTGTCCTCGACGCGGTTGATGAACGTTGCGAGCGTGTAGAGCGTGTTGGGGATGTCGATTACACGGAGGTCTTCTGCGAGGCTGTGCGCGCTCTCGGAGAGCACCTTCAGGATCGCAATGAACTGGTCTAGGAAGACGACGAGGACGGGGTAGTTGACGTGCTCGTCATCAGTAACCATACGGATCACACTGACGACACGTTCAGTGTATGCCCGACGATGAATGGCCGCAAGTGAAAAGAACGCACTCGTCAAGTTGCCTGACGATACGACTGTGCAGTCGGTGGCTAGCCTCGTTGCTCAGCGCGTCGCGGGCGACATCCCGAATCTGCGGAAGGTCATTGACGAGCAAGTTGACCGTCTCAGTCAGGAAGTTCGTCAACAGGTCTGACGGGTCGCGCAACACGCGACAGGTATCCGGGATGATAATCGGAGGGATCAGTCTCGTCAGTGCAGACGGGTCATGGTGATCCCGCGTGCATGCAGCTCCAAACGACGCCAGGAACAGCGTGAGGTTCTGCCATTGCGCCTGACGTTCCTATCGGATGATTGGGTGCTCAGCATTATGACAGGGGCCCAAAAGCGTTTCTTTGACACTCACTTCTGCGCTGAGGGTCTTGTCGCCAACCGGCGCCGTCCCATTGTCAAGGCCGTCAGCGGTCGTCTCAAACGTCAACCGGATGGTCATCTCCGTCAACGAACACCAGCGGAAGTACAACTCCTGCCAAACCGCGACGTGGATGGCAGAGGGGAACGTAATGAGACGCATGAGCTTCCTGATCCGCTTCTGGTGTCCCACTCGGCCTGCAAGACATTAAGATCCTCCCGACTAGACTCCAACGAACCGGGGGGGGGCACGCACCAATCATGGAGACCTTCGGGTCACCGAGCTGCTCGTAGATGGGGTGGCGCTTGAGAACCTCTTCCTCGTTGAAGCCTGAAGCCTGCGGCGCATCCGGTTGTCTCTCTGCCTGTGCAAGGAGCCGCAGACAGTTGCACGCCGTAAGGGAGACGACGCCATCGAGGGAGGACAGCGACACGAGAAAAGCGATTTCCGCCAGGGCAAAGGCAGATACGCGCATCGGAGCAAGGCGCAGCGCTTCCTGCAGCTCGGTTCCCTAGTCGCGCATCGTCGGCCGAGTGATTGATAGAGTGGACAAGGGAGACGTACCTGACGATGCTGGATCGCATACAGGTGCATGATCTCGTACGCCTGGGAGATGAGCATGCGCTGAGTCTGCAGATCCGTCCGGGTACTGAGCAGGAGGTTGGCCACCGAGGATAGCACCGCCGGACTGAACCACCGGGCATCAACAACAATCTCCGATCCGTGACGACCGAACCACATACCCGACTTCCGTCACCCACTTCAACAACAACGGCCACTTCGGGTTGTCGATCGGGCACTGTACCACAGACTCGATGAAGTACCGGAACGTCCTCCCGAGCGACCACCTGACGGCAGGGTCCGCAGGGGACATGTAGATGCTGACGCACGACGCGAACACGCTGCCGACAACGTCCTCGTTCAGGCAGTCGTGGTACCACCAAATGTCCGCGCGCCAGACCGTCAGCATGCCGAGGATGAGCAGGTCGCGATCGGGCAAAGTCTCCGACGTGTACCGCTTCGCCCGCGGCCGCAGGTTCACCTTGCGCGACGCGCCGTGCATGTCCGTCTCGCTGCGGCGCGTGTAGACGCTCTGAGGCAGGAGGGTTAGTGGACGCGCAATGGTGGTTAAACGGCAGACGCACGTAGAAGATGAGGTTCAGACGGTCCTTGAGCTTCTCCTTCAAGGGGTCCATGGATCGCTGCCACGGGAGCTTCCAACCCTGCGACAGTGTCTCCGTCAAACCGGCCCATGAGATAAGTAGATAATGAACTCACATCGACGATCAAGGTGAGACAGGCCTTGACAGCGCAGATCTTCACCGCCTCCGAGCGCTCCGGCTCTACGCACTGCTGGAAGATTGGAATGGACTCCTCCTCTGGCAGGAAGCGGTACAGGGCAGCCATGACGTCCGCCAACATCGCGACGTCGATGTCGTCAGGGCACTCCCAAAACGGACGGTCCTTCGTCCACTTGAGCAGCACCACCTGTGGTGCGCAGCCGTCAACGCCGCCCGGGTCCACATAGGATGAGTGTTCAACGCACCTTGAGCTCATGCGCGATGTCAAACGCCGTAGAAATGAGCGGCGCCTCGTTCTCGCTATCCGCGTGCGGGCGGACGCGGGACGCTGCTCGGCAGATGTCGACCGCGCAGACAATGGCAACTTCCGAGTACTTCGAGGCGTAGGGAAGGTTCCGGATGATGAGATCAGTGATATTGCGGTCCTGCTTAGACAAGTCAGACGAGGGTACTGCGGGACTCCAGACACGTTAATAACACACTTTGCGGTAAGGGCCCTTGTGACCCAGGGCGCTCTCAAACTCCCCCTTCAAACGATCGTGGCTGATACAAAGCAGCACAGCGAGCGTCGGCCACGCGCCAGCCTTGTCCCTTGAGTTCTCCTGCAAGTCAAAGAGGAGATCGAAAACGCGCTCGGGGGCGCCTTCCAGACGGCGGTGATATTGGAGAGCGTCGTTGTACTCGTCAGGACAGAGCTCGATCCAATTCCAGATTGCCGTACGAAGGGCGATCGAGACCGGGATCTGCGCGTCCTTCTTGAGGTTCATGAGAAGGGAAGATAGCTCTGTGACGAGATCAGCCAATATGAATATGAACGCGGGGTATGATGCCGATAGCAACGTACCTTGCAACGATTGGACGAGCTTCGACCGGTCCAAAGCGCTGTAAGTGATCAACTGGAGGTCAACGGTGTCTGGCTCCGGCTCTGCCGAGCTAGCGAGGGTGTGTATCCGTTGCCGTATCCTACTCAGGACAACGGCCCAATTGGACGCGGACAAATGGTACACTATTCGTCCGGTGTACTTGGCGATGGAAGAGTGCAACGACAGCACCGACTTCGCGACAAGGAAAGACGTCTTCTCATATGCCACCGAATGTTGCGGTAGTCGACTGGATATCGAACTGGTCACTCCGGCGGAGTTGAGGGATGTTGATGACGGGTGCTTGGCGCGGTTCATGGACCGCGGCGGCGCACCTGAAACGATGGGCGGAGGGAGCGTCACTAACGCTTCGTCGGTCACGCTGAACTCGTGAGACTCGACGGACTCGAAGTCCTGGAATGATGCATCGAAGCTCATGCTTGCGGCCGATGTGAGACGGTGTTTCCGCGGCGCGGCCTGTCGGAGTAGGAGAACCATGACACTGATGATATAACGCGCACAGTTGTCGTCAAGGGCGGGCGGCTCGACCAACGTGGCGGAATTCGATAGCTGTTCGGAGGACGCGTGGCGGCCGCGTCCGGGAGTAGGAACGGATGTGTCTGGGGTCGTGGGCTTTGAGCCTGCACCACGCTTGCTTCCGGGAGAGTTGGGTCGCGTCTCTTCTGCGCGTGACCCCCAACGGGATGCCATGGCAAGAGAGAGGACCTTCAGGAGGAACAGTTGGGACTGGAGGATGTCGATCCCGCGGAAGCCTGCGCTCTCGATTTGCTGCGAGACGCTTAGATAGCAGCGAAGACAAGACAGAATGCGACGTACCTTCGCCAGCTTGTCCAACTGCTCCGTCAATGCTAGTGATATCATGTCGAGCGAATCCCGAGACAAGTCCACCAAAGCTTCGACTGTCTGCTGCATTGCATCATCCGCCTCCAACTCCGTAAGCGATATCCCCGAATTACATGGAAGCTGTGTGGATTTGTTGAGACACACATCGACCGTGAACGGTAGACCATAACACGAGAACGCGTACCTTGTTTTTAAGCCTGTTTATGAGGACTTGCACTACTTTTTGCTGGGGGGATGCGGGGATGTTTGTCGAGGACGCATACGGCAGATTGGATGGCTGTACGATAGGAGATTGAGCCGATATGCTGTGATTGGAACCATTGCTCCTGTGAACACGAGAGGTGCTCGCGATGTTGTGACTGGCGGAAGCACGCCGTGCGGGCATTGCTCATGAACCGCCGTGTATCCGGACACGAGATGGGGAGATATGGGGGAGCAGAGACCCGAGTTACGAGTAGGAAGTGTGCGGGAGAGAGAGGGATGGGAGGAAGAGCCTCTGTCGACTGCACCGAGCAGTGCGCGAGACTTGTCCAGGGCAGCGACTCCGAGCGACTTCCAATCGCACGGCGTTACCCGCTTACGTATGCACCCAGTTAGGCAGTTCCTGCGGTTCTCCCGGGTTCTCCTCGGCAAAGGACGCTAGATTGACGCCACCGCTCGCCCCTCGATGCCGCCGCTCGACGCATCCGTGTTCTCGACTCGCCGTGTCATCGTCTGAGTCTGACTCTGTCGAGGTGTGCAATGCGATGGCCCCCTCGAGGGGCCGGGCTTCCCGATCGCGCGCGGACGCAGTCCGCGTTCTCCTCCAGACGAGCACTCGCACTCGACACGGACTGTCCGATGTCGATGGACCGCCGTCTGCGTCCCCAGCGCACGCGTACGCTCGACCACTGCCCGCCCTCTTCAGCTCACCAAGGGCACGCTCCATGCGCATCCCTCCCACGCATGCACACGCACCCAGTCGGCCGTCCTCTCGCTCTGCGCCGCCCGGAGTGCTCTCCTCTCACTCGCATCGCTCCTCGCCGCCTTCTGCAACAGCGGCTGTGCCGTCCCCGCCATTGTCCATGGCACCGTCCGCTCCCTGCTGTGCTCCGCCAGCTCTGCGTCTCATTGCGACTCCCGCCGCGCTCTGCGCATACAGCCCATGCATACAGCCAGCTACCTACATCCATCCCCGACCTGCGACGCTTCTCCGGCCTCCCTCCGCAGGCGCCCGACTCCCGTTTGCGCACACGCGCGCCCCAGTCCTGCGCTCCCCTGCAGTACCCTCCTCGCCCTCGTCGGTGAGGTTCGTGTCCGTGGTGCGCCCTGCTGCTCGATGGGATCGAGCCGATTACTGACGTTGTTCATGCCAGTTCCCCCGCTCGAGAGCTGCACGTCTCGAGTCTGAACCGCCGGCGTGTTCATCCGACACGGGCAGCTCGTCAACAAGCGACGTCCAGCCGTTCTACGGGCACGGTCACCATTCCTGCAGGACGTGTCTGCAGGACGACCGCCCTTTGCTCTGGTCGTCCGCACTCGACCCAGCACGCCCTGCAGACAAGCTCACACCGCGATCAGCGGTCAGCAAAACCGCACTCGAGACTCACCTCCGCTGTCTCCCACCGCGGATGGCGACAGCGACGGCGATGGCAAACACGACGGCGATGGCACATACGACGGCGACGGCGACGGCGGGCACCACGGCTCGACACGCCCCTACACAACGATGCAGCCGGGGGGCGAGTCAACGCGCAGTTGAGAGGAAGCAAGCGGAGACCGAGCACGAAAAACGCTGCATCCTCTCCTCCTCAAACACACGGATATATGTGTCCTCTCAGCGTGCACCGCCCACGCTGCCGAACGGATACTTGCGCGAAGTGTTCCACCGCCCCCGCCGCGCTCCGCAAATTGCGCACCTCGCTTCGCGCACAGGTGAGTTTCAGACGAACGCTCGGGTCCTCGCGGGCACGGACCTGCGCTATGCACACCCACTAACCTCGCTCGCTAGGCTCGCCTCGACGGTCCGTCCACTCACTCGATATTGCTCGTCCCCGCGTGCGAGCTCACTCGAGCTCCGTCCGACTTCTCCGTCCCCACACGGCTGCTGCGCATCGCAAACTGGGGCCGGGACGGGAGCGTGCAACATTGCTCCGCAATTTACGCTCGGGAGCCTCGCGACCTGCGTTCCGTCGGGTGCACATCCTGAGCATACTGCATGACTGTCCGTGCAGCGCACTGCCAGGCGCGACACCAGCCTGAGGACCTCGCAAGACGGACGAGACGAAATGCGAGCTGTGGCGGGACGCTGGGCTGGGACGGGAGCGTGCGACGTCGCTCCACGATCTACGCTCGAGAGACCTGCGTTCCGTCAGGTGCACATGCCGAGCATGCTGCATGACTATGCGTGCAGCGCACTGCCAAGCGCGACACCAGCCCGAGGATCTTGCAAGACGGGCGAGACGAAATGCGAGCTGCCGCGGGACGGACGGCCACGTTCCGTCACTCGGATGGGGTTGCGAATGACGAGACAGACGGCCACGTTCCGACACTCGGATGGGGTTGCGAATGACGAGACAGACGGCCACGTTCCGACACTCGGATGGGGTTGCGAATGACGAGACAGACGGCCACGTTCCGACACTCGGATGGGGTTGCGAATGACGAGACAGACGGCCACGTTCCGACACTCGGATGGGGTTGCGAATGACGAGACAGACGGCCACGTTCCGACACTCGGATGGGAGTGGGTATGACGTCCGACGCCTCCCAGCTGAAGCGTCGAGGCCGGGCCACGATCGTGTAGACTGGTGAGCACCCTGTTTCACGTTAATGTTCGTCTCTGTCGACTCCGGGGCCGCACGATGTCGTGCATCTCGTTGTGATTTGTTGCGGGACGATTCAGGATCCTCAGGCGAAATTGGGCGGCGCGCGGAGGAGCAAAGAGCGGTCTTCACTCTCCGCACGCTTAGCCTCGCGGCGCTCCGCCTTCCCGTCTCTCGGGCCCGTCTTTCGCATCGCATGTGCGGATGATGGGCATGGGAGATCTGCGACCGTCTCGAGAGCATACGCAGGGTGGTGCACGACCACCCCATGCGCAGACTCGAAGGCTCGCAGACGGGCATGTCTGAGTATGCGTGCCCGTTCCAAGAGCATCCACAGTCTGGAGCTGCAGAGTCCAAACACCTCCTAAATCGCGAGTACGAGCCCGACGCACGGCGGGTTGGCCGTGAGGACCCACATGAGACGGCTGTGCGTCATTGCGACGGGCTCGTGGCAGGCTCTGGGCCTGCATGAACGTACCCGCCATGCATTGTACGGCTCGCGAACGCCAGCGAGTCCCACATCAATAAGTATCGATCGTCGTACGCGGAACTTTCGACAGACTCGGGCCGTGCGCCTCGTCCTTTGTTCCCTGTAATGTCGGGCGCACGCACATTGCAGCGAAGCTGGGAGCATGCGGGGCTGGCCCCGTTCAGGGAAGTCGGGCGCAACGTACGAGCACGGAAGCAGGTCCGGGACTTGCACGTTCCTCGACGTCGACGCTGCTGGCTCAGACCCTCCGCTCGGGAGCCCGAGACCCGATGTCTGCGTATGCGGACGTAGCCCTGGGTCCCATGACTCGTGCGCATACCTCGGATCGCGCAGGGAAGGGTTCGCACTAATAACCCCCAATCCTAGATTCGTCTGGCGTCGACTGTCCATGCGATCCGATCGACACCCCGTCTGGGCTTGCGAGCTTCGTAGAGCTCCGTCAACATCTCTTCCGCACGCTGAGCAGCACGGCGGCGTCTGGCACGACTCAAGGACGGGACGTCTGCCGCTGTAAGCGTCGGTTTCGCGCAATCTGGGCACGGATCGCGGATGCGGACCCGAAGCTACACGCGGGACAACGCGCTGTGGGCAATGACGGGGGATGCGCCGCGCTGATCGTCGCATCGCCGGAGACGACTGTCTGCACGATGATGGCGGAGAGCCGGGACGTCCGCCGCCCTGAACGCGGTCCTCATACGAAGCCGAGCAAAGGTGCACGCACGCGCAAGCAGGACGACGTCGATCCGCCGTTCGACGTCTCGGACCGGTCGCGACTCAAGTTTCGGACACACAGGTGTGGCACGAGCGATCGTTCGAGCACGCGAGGCTACGAGGATGCCTTGCAGAGCCGATAAATGAGGAGCGGCGGGTCAATGTATCGTCGACGGCCGTCCTTGCTGGACGTCGAGACTCTGCTGCAGCGACGCGGTCCAGTGACGTCCGGACCATGCACGGCGATCCCCAACGAAGTCTCGCATCCGCACGCGGTCTCGGACGGGCTTAGGATGGCGGGCAGGAACACGAGGATGTCCTGCGCTCGAACAATGCGGTAAGCACCTCATTTCGTCTGAATACCTATGTCGACTAGTCCGTCTGTATCCGAATCCGAGCCCGTGGACATGGGACCTGTCGTCCTCGCTTGCTGTGGGAAGCCTGAGTCGCAACGCGAGATTGGGCGGCGTGCGGAATTGACGATAATGCTCATCATACACTATCCTCGCGCCGCGCTCCGTCCGCATGTGGTTCGTCCCAGTCCCGCTCCCGTCCTTTGTGTCGCATGTGCGATGCAGGCGCAGGAGATCTTTGACCAGCTCTGTACATTCATCCCGTCAGACTGAGGTCTGAGACGAGCGCGGTGGGATGCCCGCCCGGGACGTGACTGCAGTCGTTCAGAAACCTCTGCAGAATTTCGTCGTGCCCCCTCATTTCATGCTTCACGCTTACAGACGACCCAGCTCTACGGAAGCTCGCTTCTGGGTGCGTCCTTGGCGTGCCTGCAATGAGCCTAGTCGAAATCTGTTGAATGTCAATCAGCAAGTTGCGACAGGCTGCCGACTCCGCAGTGTGCAGGCAAATCTTGCGGGCGCACTCGGGCTCCCGCTCGTCATCCGTTCCTGCAGCGTCGGCGGAGCATTCCGTGAGGGTGGGACAGTCCAGACTAGCTGTCCTCGGTGTCAGAGACGTCAGGCGCACCACACGAGCACGCCATGGAGCAGGACTCGCTGAGTCGGGATGGACGAGCCGAGCTGCTGTAGACGGGGCCGAAATGTCCGCTTGCGAGGTTAAGAGAGAACGCTGAGCATACGCCGGAATCACCGCACATCGTGTCGGCCGTCGGCTGCTTGAGGCGCGAGACTTCTCGAGTTTCTTTTCTTGCGCTTCCGCCTTTTTGGGTCGCCGTTGCGAGAGCGGCCAATCCTCGAGAATTGTACTGAGATTTCCATTCGGACAGGCAGGGTTGGAGAAAGCAGGTTATACGACTGCACCTGGTGCTTCTGTCTTCCTATGCTCGTGAGGGCCATCGACCGCGTGGTGCCCGCACGAGTCGAGAACCACAGGCCGCACCCAGTCCGCTATAGCAGGTTTGGCGTGAATTTGATTGCGTCGCGAACTACTATGTGACTATCGCTTTCAAGGAGCGACCTGACTAACACAGATCGTCCTTGCATCGTAAGCGGTGCATGATGTCGTCACGTTCGCGAGATCTGTCCTCCTGAACACAGTATGTGGCCGCGAATCTTGCCTGAAATGAGACTGTTACTGACCTCGTGATATGGTAGGAAGCACAACGGCTATGGGACGCGATTGGCTCCTGGTTCTGCTGCGACCTGTTTCCGAGCCATGTACAGTAATCCTGCATAGCTGACGAAGGCAGGAATATTTGTGAAACCTGAAAGACCCCGATCTTGTCGACTGACCGACACAAGCCGACGGACAGCATTCGGTATAAAACAAGAAGATGCACACTGCAAGCTGCACGCCGCACAGCATGGTGTCTACTCGTCCATCGCGTTCTCACCGACCGGACGTCACTCCTCTCAATCTCGCTCCCATGCATGCGCCTGTCAGGAAGGCGTGCTCTCACCCCTCGCACCCCGCTCGTCCTGCTCTCGCGCAGCCTCACCGGCATGGCCCGCTCCTGCCATCTCCTCTGCGCATCACATACACGGACGTTCGTCGCGGGAAGCTCGAATTCGTCCCAGGCCCCGCATTGTCCAAGCATGCGCTCTCACCCCAGCCGATAGCCCAGACCGAAGGGAGCGAGATTCAGCTCTACGCGACCGCTCACGGCGACATCCGGGGTAACATCCGTCGGCAGCTGAACGGTTTGGCCGGTACGAGTGTTTCTACCGTATCTACCGCTTCCCTTGGTTCCTGCTTCTCATCTTCCTCCGCCACAGCTTCCGCACTCAAAGACCCGGCCGCAAAAATGAAGTACACCGTCGATGAGTTCTACGACACATTTGTGGACCGGTATGAGCCCAAGCTTCTTCGTGGATGGACGAGGACGATCCCGTTTGTCAACCTGAGCGACAAGAAGATCAAGACTTGGCACCTGAAGCTGCTTCTCAAGCTTCTCGAGTCCGGGAAGATCGTCTTCTCCGACGCAACGGCTGACGAGCTGCGCGCGGTGCGAGCGTTCGGCAAGTCCATTGTGTGTCCTGGTACCGCGCCCATTTCATCCGCTCCACGCTTCGAGAACCGCAACATCGGGCGACGCGCTTGCACACGCTTCAAACGGAATGGACCGAAGAGCGCAAAGGAGGTTCCCGAGGAGTGGGATGGGCCTTCGCGTGGCTTGGAGGATCCGTACGACCCTATTGAAGAGTCAGACTAGCTAGACGTCTCATCTTGTAGTCACTGTTCCGTCGTCCTCTGTAGTCCATCCGATATTGTGTGCACTTGCTCAGGATACATAATTCTATCGGTTCAGATGTGTGGTTCTCTCATTGAGCCTAAGTATTTGGTGACGGTCCTCCTTGTGCTCATGATCGGAGGAAATGAGCACCAGAACAAGCTCACATTGAGGGCGGATGCACGCAGGAATAGGAATTTGAGCAGCCAAATTTCTGCTGCACGCTTCAATATTTTGTCGTGCACACAGCACATAGCCGAGCATTAAACTATTGATACCCGTCGCCTTCTCCGCCTGTTCCATATGACACGGTTACTGTTTACGCACTGTTCGCACGCCTAGGGAGATCGCTTGTGGTGTGAAGGTCTGCACATTATTGTACACTACTCCGTCCTCCAGACATCGGGTCTAATCTCGCCCTCCTACTCTTGTACTCTCGCCATCTCGACGTCCCGGACGCGCAAGTGTCCCCGCTGCTTCTTTACGCATTTGCATCTCCCCTTCCGTGCAGACTACTGTCTTGCCTCAGGACGCCAGTATCCGCACCGGCTTCCTCCCAAAACGGGTCTGTGCGTCGAGCGTCCTTCTGCAGCATGGTTAGTGTTGATGTACCCCTCGATTTGCCAAAGCTCACTTGCCCGTCGTGTCGTACTGCAGGGTCTCACAGACGACTCGGACTTGATGCATGCCCTTGCTAGGACCCGCCTCCACCGCGTTCTCCCCCCAATTTGCACCCAGATGCGACGAGGCCCGCAGCGCGTCACAACGCTGCCCTGGCACTCACTCCTCGGGCGTCCCTCTCTCACGACACACGACACACCTTGCAAGACGCGCAGCACCGTAACACCACCTCGAACACCGCCGTGTCGTGGGTCTACGGCTGGCTAGCCACACGTTGGGTAGAATGCACGGTATGTGAGTACCCTCGGCTCATCTGTTCGGCTCCAGTGCTCAAGATGTGCTCCAGACGGCAGCGCACTGTGCGGTTCTTACCGTGGCCGTACACGACACAAAAATTGCGGCTGCAGCTTAGTGGTGCTTGGAGGAAACCACACTTCCGGACGACCTCTGAGTCACGCCGCCAGACTCCAACCTTACGCTCCAGGCTCCCGGACAGCCTCGCACTCCTGGACAACCTCGCACTCCTGGACAACCTCGTGCTCCCGGACAGCTTCACGCTCCCGGATGGCCTCACACTCCCAGACAGCCTCATGTTCCCGGACAGCTTCACGCTCCCGGATGACCTCACGCAGGCTCCCAGGTGTGTCTTACCACATGGCTCGCTCACAGACATCGAGACGCCAGAGCATGCCGTCCCGCGTGGTGGAACTCACCTGGAAGCTTCATGTTCGTCTCGATGACTTACCTGATGCGGAGATGCTATCTCCTACCTATGGTGAGGCCGCGGGTTCATCAGCATGCGACGGAGACTGACACACGACCGACCGTGCCTCCGGATCCATGGTGGTGCAAGCCTACATCCGCTGAGGTGCCAACACTGTAGCCGAGATGCACCTCCAGTGCGGTGCGTTCGCTCGCGCCCCTGTTTCGTGAATGTCTGTGCTAACGAGCAGTGCAGCCCTAGGTGGGCTTATTCGGTTATGCCGTCCGGATAGTGCACGTCGTTCTCTGTCGTGTCCCGGGGCATACAAGTATCTTGCGGTCCCCCGCACGTCTGCCAGAGTTGTGCCTCAGTGCTCACATCCCAGCTCCGCGTCGTTGAGGACCAGGTGTCGGGTAGTGCCCGGAGACGGTCCTAGCGTCAACTCGGCGCAGGTGCGCGCGCGAGTGCAGAGTGACGACGGAGAGAGATGGTGGGAGGAGACAAGACGCGTCGGTGGCGGAGGACCGCTAAGTGCGTCATAGGCGCTCTCGGTACCGGAGGCTCGGAGCGGCAAGTTGTCGCATAGTACCGTAGTATGTGCGTACTTGGTGTCTGCAATGCATGTCCGTATCTCTGCGTCCTCAATTCCTGCGCGCGCGTCGGCCAAGTGCGGCTGTATATATTCTTACTGGAGTCCGTAGTCTGGCTCTGTACGACACGACGATTAATTTGTGCCGCTCGACGCCGTTGAGCCGGCAGTGCACATCCGGGGCTCTCAGCAATCCGTCTGCTGGTTACGAGAGCAAGTATTCTGGAGTCGCACACGAGAATCGCTCTGCTGAGCCCTCTCGTCCTCGCCCGTCCCTGCGGAGCGGTCAGGAGCAGTCCCCATGCCGTGCAGAATGCCGCCTCGTACGCATGCCGCTATGTCCCCCTCCTCGTACTCAGTTATACCCCCGCAGCCCCGTACTCAATTATACCCCCTCAAACCACCCTAAGGCATTTGATCGATCCGGGAGATCTTGCTCGACCGTCGCGCTCGCTTCCTCTAGCCGTGTCGCACCACCCGCCGACATCCAAGTCTCACTCGGACTCGGCCTCTCCACGTCTCCTCGCCGTCCCTCCCGCATGCCTTTACACATCATCGTCACACACACTTTACGAGTCCTCAGAGGCACCACACGCTTCAGCAATATTTATTAAGTCTGGGCATTCACATTCTTCATAACATACAACAACGTCGGGCACATGTTCGTGCACAGTAGACATGCGTGAGGATGGGAAGTGTAGACAGCGAGAGCACGACTAACCTTCATCCACTTCAGCAGCACCACCTACCGTCAACGCCACCCGAGTCTACATGAGATGAGCGGTCAACGCACCTTGAGCTCATGTGCTATGTCGAACGCCGTAGAAATCAGGGGCGCCTCATTCTCGCTGTCCGCATGGGGGCGGACGCGGGACGCTGCTCGGCAGATGTCGACCGCGCAGACGATGGCAACTTCCGAGTACTTCGAGGCGTAGGGAAGGTTCCGGATGATGAGATCGGTGATATTGCGGTCCTGCTTAGACAAGTCAGACGAGGGTACTGCGGGACTCCAAACACGTTAATAACACACTTTGCGGTAAGGACCTTTGTGACCCAGGGCGCTCTCAAACTCCCCCTTCAAACGATCGTGGCTGATACAAAGCAGCACAGCGAGCGTCGGCCACGCGCCAGCCTTGTCCCTTGAGTTCTCCTGCAAGTCAAAGAGGAGATCGAAGACCCGCTCGGGGGCGCCTTCGAGACGGCGGTGATATTGGAGAGCGTCGTTGTACTCGTCAGGACAGAGCTCGATCCAATTCCAGATTGCCGTACGAAGGGCGATCGAGACCGGGATCTGCGCGTCCTTCTTGAGGTTCATGAGAAGGGAAGATAGCTCTGTGACGAGATCAGCCAATATGAATATGAACGCGGGGTATGATGCCGATAGCAACGTACCTTGCAACGATTGGACGAGCTTCGACCGGTCCAAAGCGCTGTAAGTGATCAACTGGAGGTCAACGGTGTCTGGCTCCGGCTCTGCCGAGCTAGCGAGGGTGTGTATCCGTTGCCGTATCCTACTCAGGACAACGGCCCAATTGGACGCGGACAAATGGTACACTATTCGTCCGGTGTACTTGGCGATGGAAGAGTGCAACGACAGCACCGACTTCGCGACAAGGAAAGACGTCTTCTCATATGCCACCGAATGTTGCGGTAGTCGACTGGATATCGAACTGGTCACTCCGGCGGAGTTGAGGGATGTTGATGACGGGTGCTTGGCGCGGTTCATGGACCGCGGCGGCGCACCTGAAACGATGGGCGGAGGGAGCGTCACTAACGCTTCGTCGGTCACGCTGAACTCGTGAGACTCGACGGACTCGAAGTCCTGGAATGATGCATCGAAGCTCATGCTTGCGGCCGATGTGAGACGGTGTTTCCGCGGCGCGGCCTGTCGGAGTAGGAGAACCATGACACTGATGATATAACGCGCACAGTTGTCGTCAAGGGCGGGCGGCTCGACCAACGTGGCGGAATTCGATAGCTGTTCGGAGGACGCGTGGCGGCCGCGTCCGGGAGTAGGAACGGATGTGTCTGGGGTCGTGGGCTTTGAGCCTGCACCACGCTTGCTTCCGGGAGAGTTGGGTCGCGTCTCTTCTGCGCGTGACCCCCAACGGGATGCCATGGCAAGAGAGAGGACCTTCAGGAGGAACAGTTGGGACTGGAGGATGTCGATCCCGCGGAAGCCTGCGCTCTCGATTTGCTGCGAGACGCTTAGATAGCAGCGAAGACAAGACAGAATGCGACGTACCTTCGCCAGCTTGTCCAACTGCTCCGTCAATGCTAGTGATATCATGTCGAGCGAATCCCGAGACAAGTCCACCAAAGCTTCGACTGTCTGCTGCATTGCATCATCCGCCTCCAACTCCGTAAGCGATATCCCCGAATTACATGGAAGCTGTGTGGATTTGTTGAGACACACATCGACCGTGAACGGTAGACCATAACACGAGAACGCGTACCTTGTTTTTAAGCCTGTTTATGAGGACTTGCACTACTTTTTGCTGGGGGGATGCGGGGATGTTTGTCGAGGACGCATACGGCAGATTGGATGGCTGTACGATAGGAGATTGAGCCGATATGCTGTGATTGGAACCATTGCTCCTGTGAACACGAGAGGTGCTCGCGATGTTGTGACTGGCGGAAGCACGCCGTGCGGGCATTGCTCATGAACCGCCGTGTATCCGGACACGAGATGGGGAGATATGGGGGAGCAGAGACCCGAGTTACGAGTAGGAAGTGTGCGGGAGAGAGAGGGATGGGAGGAAGAGCCTCTGTCGACTGCACCGAGCAGTGCGCGAGACTTGTCCAGGGCAGCGACTCCGAGCGACTTCCAATCGCACGGCGTTACCCGCTTACGTATGCACCCAGTTAGGCAGTTCCTGCGGTTCTCCCGGGTTCTCCTCGGCAAAGGACGCTAGATTGACGCCACCGCTCGCCCCTCGATGCCGCCGCTCGACGCATCCGTGTTCTCGACTCGCCGTGTCATCGTCTGAGTCTGACTCTGTCGAGGTGTGCAATGCGATGGCCCCCTCGAGGGGCCGGGCTTCCCGATCGCGCGCGGACGCAGTCCGCGTTCTCCTCCAGACGAGCACTCGCACTCGACACGGACTGTCCGATGTCGATGGACCGCCGTCTGCGTCCCCAGCGCACGCGTACGCTCGACCACTGCCCGCCCTCTTCAGCTCACCAAGGGCACGCTCCATGCGCATCCCTCCCACGCATGCACACGCACCCAGTCGGCCGTCCTCTCGCTCTGCGCCGCCCGGAGTGCTCTCCTCTCACTCGCATCGCTCCTCGCCGCCTTCTGCAACAGCGGCTGTGCCGTCCCCGCCATTGTCCATGGCACCGTCCGCTCCCTGCTGTGCTCCGCCAGCTCTGCGTCTCATTGCGACTCCCGCCGCGCTCTGCGCATACAGCCCATGCATACAGCCAGCTACCTACATCCATCCCCGACCTGCGACGCTTCTCCGGCCTCCCTCCGCAGGCGCCCGACTCCCGTTTGCGCACACGCGCGCCCCAGTCCTGCGCTCCCCTGCAGTACCCTCCTCGCCCTCGTCGGTGAGGTTCGTGTCCGTGGTGCGCCCTGCTGCTCGATGGGATCGAGCCGATTACTGACGTTGTTCATGCCAGTTCCCCCGCTCGAGAGCTGCACGTCTCGAGTCTGAACCGCCGGCGTGTTCATCCGACACGGGCAGCTCGTCAACAAGCGACGTCCAGCCGTTCTGCGGGCACGGTCACCGTTCCTGCAGGACGTGTCTGCACGACGACCGCCCTTTGCTCTGGTCGTCCGCACTCGACCCAGCACGCCCTGCAGACAAGCTCACACCGCGATCAGCGGTCAGCAAAACCGCACTCGAGACTCACCTCCGCTGTCTCCCACCGCGGATGGCGACAGCGACGGCGATGGCAAACACGACGGCGATGGCACATACGACGGCGACGGCGACGGCGGGCACCACGGCTCGACACGCCCCTACACAACGATGCAGCCGGGGGGCGAGTCAACGCGCAGTTGAGAGGAAGCAAGCGGAGACCGAGCACGAAAAACGCTGCATCCTCTCCTCCTCAAACACACGGATATATGTGTCCTCTCAGCGTGCACCGCCCACGCTGCCGAACGGATACTTACGCGAAGTGTTCCGCCGCCCCCGCCGCGCTCCGCAAATTGCGCACCTCGCTTCGCGCACAGGTGAGTTTCAGACGAACGCTCGGGTCCTCGCGGGCACGGACCTGCGCTATGCACACCCACTAACCTCGCTCGCTAGGCTCGCCTCGACGGTCCGTCCACTCACTCGATATTGCTCGTCCCCGCGTGCGAGCTCACTCGAGCTCCGTCCGACTTCTCCGTCCCCACACGGCTGCTGCGCATCGCAAACTGGGGCCGGGACGGGAGCGTGCAACATTGCTCCGCAATTTACGCTCGGGAGCCTCGCGACCTGCGTTCCGTCGGGTGCACATCCTGAGCATACTGCATGACTGTCCGTGCAGCGCACTGCCAGGCGCGACACCAGCCTGAGGACCTCGCAAGACGGACGAGACGAAGTACGAGCTGTGGCGGGACGCTGGGCTGGGACGGGAGCGTGCGACGTAGCTCCACGATCTACGCTCGAGAGACCTGCGTTCCGTCAGGTGCACAGGCCGAGCATACTGCGTGCAGCGCACTGCCAAGCGCGACACCAGCCCGAGGATCCTGCAAGACGGGCGAGACGAAATGCGAGCTGCCGCGGGACGGACGGCCACGTTCCGTCACTCGGATGGGGTTGCGAATGACGAGACAGACGGCCACGTTCCGACACTCGGATGGGAGTGGGTATGACGTCCGACGCCTCCCAGCTGAAGCGTCGAGGCCGGGCCACGATCGTGTAGACTGGTGAGCACCCTGTTTCACGTTAATGTTCGTCTCTGTCGACTCCGGGGCCGCACGATGTCGTGCATCTCGTTGTGATTTGTTGCGGGACGATTCAGGATCCTCAGGCGAAAGTGGGCGGCGCGCGGAGGAGCAAAGAGCGGTCTTCACTCTCCGCACGCTTAGCCTCGCGGCGCTCCGCCTTCCCGTCTCTCGGGCCCGTCTTTCGTATCGCATGTGCGGATGACGGGCATGGGAGATCTGCGACCGTCTCGAGAGCATACGCAGGGTGGTGCACGACCACCCCATACGCAGACTCGAAGGCCCGCAGACGAGCATGTCTGAGTATGCATGCCCGTTCTATCCAAACACCTCCTAAATCGCGAGGACGAGCCCGACGCACGGCGGATTGGCCGTGAGGACCCACATGAGACGGCTGTGCGTCATTGCGACGGGCTCGTGGCAGGCTCGGGGCCTGCGTGAACGTACCCGCCATGCATTGCACGGCTCGCGAACGCCAGCGAGTACCAGATCAATATCGATCTCCGCACGTCGTACGCGGAACTTTCGACAGACTCGGGCCGTCCGCCTCGTCCTTTGTCCCCTGTAATGTCGGGCGCACGCACATCGCAGCGCTTGAAGCTGGGAGCGTGCGGGGCCGGCCCCGTTCAGGGAAGTCGGGCGCAACGTACGAGCACGGAAGCAGGTCCGGGACTTGCACGTTCCTCGACGTCGACGCTGCTGGCTCAGACCCTCCGCTCGGGAGCCCGAGACCCGATGTCTGCGTATGCGGACGTAGCCCTGGGTCCCATGACTCGTGCGCATACCTCGGATCGCGCAGGGAAGGGTTCGCACTAATAACCCCCAATCCTAGATCCGTCTGGCTTCGACTGTCCATGCGATCCGATCGACACCCCGTCTGGGCTTGCGAGCTTCGTAGAGCTCCGTCAACATCTCTTCCGCACGCTGAGCAGCACGGCGGCGTCTGGCACGACTCAAGGACGGGACGTCTGCCGTTGTAAGCGTCGGTTTCGCGCAATCTGGGCACGGATCGCGGATGCGGACCCGAAGCTACACGCGGGACAACGCGCTGTGAGCAATGACAGGGGATGCGCCGCGCTGATCGTCGCATCGCCGGAGACAACTGTCTGCACGATGATGGCGGAGAGCCGGGACGTCCGCCGCCCTGAACGCGGTCCTCATACGAAGCCGAGCCAAGGTGCACGCACGCGCAAGCAGGACGACGTCGATCCGCCGTTCGACGTCTCGCATCGGTCGCGACTCAAGTTTTGGACCCACAGGTGTGGCACGAGCGATCGTTCGAGCACGCGAGGCTACGAGGATGCCTTGCAGAGCCGATAAATGAGGAGCGGCGGGTCAATGTATTGTCGACGGCCGTCCTTGCTGGACGTCGAGACTCTGCTGCAGCGACGCGGCCCAGTGACGTCCGGACCATGCACGGCGATTCCCAACGGAGTCTTGCATCCGCACGCGGTCTCGAGCGGGCTTAGGATGGCGGGCAGGAGTACGAGGATGTTCTGCGCTCAAACAATGCGGTAAGCACCTCATTTCGTCTGAATACCCATGTCGACTAGTACGTCTGTATCCGAATCCGAACCCGTGGACATGGGACCTGTCGTCCTCGCTTGCTGTGGGAAGCCTGAGTCGCAACGCGAGATTGGGCGGCGTGCGGAATTGACGATGATGCTCATCATACACTATCCTCGCGCCGCGCTCCGTCCGCATGTGGTTCGTCCCAGTCCCGCTCCCGTCCTTTGCGTCGCATGTGCGATGCAGGCGCAGGAGATCTTACCAGCTCTGTACATTCATCCCGTCAGACTGAGGTCTGAGACGAGCGCGGTGGGATGCCCGCCCGGGACGTGACTGCAGCGGCGGAGCATTGCGGCGTTGTTCAGAAACCTCTGCAGAATTTTGTCATGTCCCCTCATTTCACGCTTCACGCTTACAGACGACCCAGCTCTACGGAAGCTCGCTTCTGGGTGCGTCCTTGGCGTGCCTGCAATGAGCCTAATCGAAATCTGTTGAATGTCAATCAGCAAGTTGCCACAGGCTGCTGACTCCGCAGTGTGCAGGCAAATCTTGCGGGCGCACTTGGGCCCCCGCTCGTCATCCGTTCCTGCAGCGTCGGCGGAGCATTCCGTGAGGGTGGGACAGTCCAGACTAGCTGTCCTCGGTGTCAGAGACGTCAGGCGCACCACACGAGCACGCCATGGAGCAGGACTCGCTGAGTCGGGATGGACGAGCCGAGCTGCTGTAGACGGGGCCGAAATGTCCGCTTGCGAGGTTAAGAGAGAACGCTGAGCATACGCCGGAAACACCGCACATCGTGTCGGCCCTCGGCTGCTTGAGGCGCGAGACTTCTCGAGTTTCTTTTCTTGCGCTTCCGCCTTTTTGGGTCGCCGTTGCGAGAGCGGCCAATCCTCGAGAGTTGTACTGAGATTTCCATTCGGACAGGCAGGGTTGGAGAAAGCAGGTTATACGACTGCACCTGGTGCTTCTGTCTTCCTATGCTCGTGAGGGCCATCGACCGCGTGGTGCCCGCACGAGTCGAGAACCACAGGCCGCACCCAGTCCGCTATAGCAGGTTTGGCGTGAATTTGATTGCGTCGCGAACTACTATGTGACTATCGCTTTGAAGGAGCGACCTGACTAACACAGGTCGTCATTGCATCGTAAGCGGTGCATGATGTTGTCACGTTCGCGAGATCTGTCCTCCTGAACACAGTATGTGGCCGCGAATCTTGCCTGAAATGAGACTGTTACTGACCTCGTGATATGGTAGGAAGCACAACGGCTATGGGACGCGATTGGCTCCTGGTTCTGCTGCGACCTGTTTCCGAGCCATGTACAGTAATCCTGCATAGCTGACGAAGGCAGGAATATTTGTGAAACCTGAAAGACCCCGATCTTGTCGACTGACCGACACAAGCCGACGGACAGCATTCGGTATAAAACAAGAAGATGCACACTGCAAGCTGCACGCCGCACAGCATGGTGTCTACTCGTCCATCGCGTTCTCACCGACCGGACGTCACTCCTCTCAATCTCGCTCCCATGCATGCGCCTGTCAGGAAGGCGTGCTCTCACCCCTCGCACCCCGCTCGTCCTGCTCTCGCGCAGCCTCACCGGCATGGCCCGCTCCTGCCATCTCCTCTGCGCATCACATACACGGACGTTCGTCGCGGGAAGCTCGAATTCGTCCCAGGCCCCGCATTGTCCAAGCATGCGCTCTCACCCCAGCCGATAGCCCAGACCGAAGGGAGCGAGATTCAGCTCTACGCGACCGCTCACGGCGACATCCGGGGTAACATCCGTCGGCAGCTGAACGGTTTGGCCGGTACGAGTGTTTCTACCGTATCTACCGCTTCCCTTGGTTCCTGCTTCTCATCTTCCTCCGCCACAGCTTCCGCACTCAAAGACCCGGCCGCAAAAATGAAGTACACCGTCGATGAGTTCTACGACACATTTGTGGACCGGTATGAGCCCAAGCTTCTTCGTGGATGGACGAGGGTGATCCCGTTTGTCAACCTGAGCGACAAGAAGATCAAGACTTGGCACCTGAAGCTGCTTCTCAAGCTTCTCGAGTCCGGGAAGATCGTCTTCTCCGACGCAACGGCTGACGAGCTGCGCGCGGTGCGAGCGTTCGGCAAGTCCATTGTGTGTCCTGGTACCGCGCCCATTTCATCCGCTCCACGCTTCGAGAACCGCAACATCGGGCGACGCGCTTGCACACGCTTCAAACGGAATGGACCGAAGAGCGCAAAGGAGGTTCCCGAGGAGTGGGATGGGCCTTCGCGTGGCTTGGAGGATCCGTACGACCCTATTGAAGAGTCAGACTAGCTAGACGTCTCATCTTGTAGTCACTGTTCCGTCGTCCTCTGTAGTCCATCCGATATTGTGTGCACTTGCTCAGGATACATAATTCTATCGGTTCAGATGTGTGGTTCTCTCATTGAGCCTAAGTATTTGGTGACGGTCCTCCTTGTGCTCATGATCGGAGGAAATGAGCACCAGAACAAGCTCACATTGAGGGCGGATGCACGCAGGAATAGGAATTTGAGCAGCCAAATTTCTGCTGCACGCTTCAATATTTTGTCGTGCACACAGCACATAGCCGAGCATTAAACTATTGATACCCGTCGCCTTCTCCGCCTGTTCCATATGACACGGTTACTGTTTACGCACTGTTCGCACGCCTAGGGAGATCGCTTGTGGTGTGAAGGTCTGCACATTATTGTACACTACTCCGTCCTCCAGACATCGGGTCTAATCTCGCCCTCCTACTCTTGTACTCTCGCCATCTCGACGTCCCGGACGCGCAAGTGTCCCCGCTGCTTCTTTACGCATTTGCATCTCCCCTTCCGTGCAGACTACTGTCTTGCCTCAGGACGCCAGTATCCGCACCGGCTTCCTCCCAAAACGGGTCTGTGCGTCGAGCGTCCTTCTGCAGCATGGTTAGTGTTGATGTACCCCTCGGTTTGCCAAAGCTCACTTGCCCGTCGTGTCGTACTGCAGGGTCTCACAGACGACTCGGACTTGATGCATGCCCTTGCTAGGACCCGCCTCCACCGCGTTCTCCCCCCCAATTTGCACCCAGATGCGACGAGGCCCGCAGCGCGTCACAACGCTGCCCTGGCACTCACTCCTCGGGCGTCCCTCTCTCACGACACACGACACACCTTGCAAGACGCGCAGCACCGTAACACCACCTCGAACACCGCCGTGTTGTGGGTCTACGGCTGGCTAGCCACACGTTGGGTAGAATGCACGGTATGTGAGTACCCTCGGCTCATCTGTTCGGCTCCAGTGCTCAAGATGTGCTCCAGACGGCAGCTCACTGTGCGGTTCTTACCGTGGCCGTACACGACACAAAAATTGCGGCTGCAGCTTAGTGGTGCTTGGAGGAAACCACACTTCCGGACGACCTCTGAGTCACGCCGCCAGACTCCAACCTTACGCTCCAGGCTCCCGGACAGCCTCGCACTCCTGGACAACCTCGCACTCCTGGACAACCTCGTGCTCCCGGACAGCTTCACGCTCCCGGATGGCCTCACGCTCCCTGATGGCCTCACACTCCCAGACAGCCTCATGTTCCCGGACAGCTTCACGCTCCCGGATGACCTCACGCAGGCTCCCGGGTGTGTCTGACCACATGGCTCGCTCACAGACATCGAGATGCCAGAGCGCGCCGTCCCGCGTGGTGGAACTCACCTGGAAGCTTCATCTTCGTCTCAATGACTTACCTGATGCGGAGATGCTATCTCCTACCTATGGTGAGGCCGCAGGTTCATCAGCATGCGACGGAGACTGACACACGACCGACCGTGCCTCCGGATCCATGGTGGTGCAAGCCTACATCTGCTGAGGTGCCAACACTGTAGCCGAGATGCACCTCCAGTGCGGTGCGTTCGCTCGCGCCCCTGTTTCGTGAATGTCTGTGCTAACGAGCAGTGCAGCCCTAGGTGGGCTTATTCGGTTATGCCGTCCGGATATTGCACGTCGTTCTCCGTCGTGTCCCGGGGTGTACTAGTAGTACAACTTGGTATCTTGCGGTCCCCCGCACGTCTGCCAGAGTTGTGCCTCAGTGCTCACATCCCAGCTCCGCGTCGTTGAGGACCAGGTGTCGGGTAGTGCCCGGAGACGGTGCTAGCGTCAACTCGGCGCAGGTGGCCGAGTGCAGAGTGACGACGGAGAGAGATGGTGGCAGGAGACAAGACGCGTCGGTGGCGGAGGACCGCTAAGTGCGTCATAGGCGCTCTCGGTACCGGAGGCTCGGAGCGGCAAGTTGTCGCATAGTACCGTAATACGTACTTGGTGTCTGCAATGCATGTCCGTATCTCTGCGTCCTCAATTCCTGCGCGCGCGTCGGCCAAGTGCGGCTGTATATATTCTTACTGGAGTCCGTAGTCTGGCTCTGTACGACACGACGATTAATTTGTGCCGCTCGACGCCGTTGAGCCGGCAGTGCACATCCGGGGCTCTCAGCAATCCGTCTGCTGGTTACGAGAGCAAGTATTCTGGAGTCGCACACGAGAATCGCTCTGCTGAGCCCTCTCGTCCTCGCCCGTCCCTGCGGAGCGGTCAGGAGCAGTCCCCATGCCGTGCAGAATGCCGCCTCGTACGCATGCCGCTATGTCCCCCTCCTCGTGCTCAGTTATACCCCCGCAGCCCCGTACTCAATTATACCCCCTCAAACCACCCTAAGGCATTTGATCGATCCGGGAGATCTTGCTCGACCGTCGCGCCTGCTTCCTCTAGCCGCGTCGCACCGCCCGCCGACGTCCCAGTCGCGCTCGGACTCGGCCTCTCCACGTCTCCTCGCCGTCCCTCCCGCATGCCTTCACACACCGTCGTCACACACACTTTACGAAGGCACCACACGCTTAAGCAATATTGAAGAACTCTGGGCATTCACATTCTTCATTACATACAACAACGTCGGGCACATGTTCGTACACAGTAGACATGCGTGAGGATGGGAAGTGTAGACAGCGAGAGCACGAGCACGACTAACCTTCATCCACTTCAGCAGCACCACCTACCGCCAACGCCACCCGAGTCTACATGAGATGAGCGGTCAACGCACCTTGAGCTCATGTGCTATGTCGAACGCCGTAGAAATCAGGGGCGCCTCATTCTCGCTGTCCGCATGGGGGCGGACGCGGGACGCTGCTCGGCAGATGTCGACCGCGCAGACGATGGCAACTTCCGAGTACTTCGAGGCGTAGGGAAGGTTCCGGATGATGAGATCGGTAATATTGCGGTCCTGCTTAGACAAGTCAGACGAGGGTACTGCGGGACTCCAGACACGTTAATAACACACTTTGCGGTAAGGGCCCTTGTGACCCAGGGCGCTCTCAAACTCCCCCTTCAAACGATCGTGGCTGATACAAAGCAGCACAGCGAGCGTCGGCCACGCGCCGGCCTTGTCCCTTGAGTTCTCCTGCAAGTCAAACAGGAGATCGAAAACCCGCTCGGGAGCGCCTTCCAGACGGCGGTGATATTGGAGAGCGTCGTTGTACTCGTCAGGACAGAGCTCGATCCAATTCCAGATTGCCGTACGAAGGGCGATCGAGACCGGGATCTGCGCGTCCTTCTTCAGGTTCATGAGAAGGGAAGACAGCTCTGTGACGAAATCAGTCAATGTGAACGTGGGGTTTGTTGCCCGGACATGATGCCGATAGCAACGCACCTTGCAACGATTGGACGAGCTTCGACCGGTCCAAAGCGCTGTAGGTGATCAGCTGAAGGTCAACGGTGTCTGGCTCCGGCTCTGCCGAGCTAGCGAGGGTATGTATCCGCTGCCGTATCCTACTCAGGACAACGGCCCAATTGGACGCGGACAGATGGTACACTATTCGACCGGTGTACTTGGCGATGGAAGAGTGCAGCGACAGCACCGATTTCGCGACAAGGAAGGATGTCTTCTCATATGCCACCGAATGTTGCGGCAGTCGGCTCGATATCGAACTGGTCACTCCGGCGGAGTTGAGGGACGTTGATGACGGGTGCTTCGCGCGGTTCATGGACCGCGGCGGCGCACCTGAAACGATGGGCGGAGGGAGCGTCACTAACGCTTCGTCGGTCACGCTGAACTCGTGCGACTCGACGGACTCGAAGTCCTGGAATGATGCATCGAAGCTCATGCTTGCGGCCGACGTGAGACGGTGTTTCCGCGGCGCGGCCTGTCGGAGTAGAAGAACCATGACACTGATGATATAACGCGCACAGTTGTCGTCAAGGGCGGGCGGCTCGACCAACGTGGCGGAATTCGATAGCTGTTCGGAGGACGCGTGGCGGCCGCGTCCGGGAGTAGGAACGGATGTGTCTGGGGTCGTGGGTTTTGAGCCAGCACCACGCTTGCTGCCGGGAGAGTTGGGTCGCGTCTCTTCTGCGCGTGACCCCCAACGGGATGCCATGGCAAGAGAGAGGACCTTCAGGAGGAACAGTTGGGACTGGAGGATGTCGATCCCGCGGAAGCCTGCGCTCTCGATTTGCTGCGAGACGCTTAGATAGCAGCGAAGACAAGACAGAATGCGACGTACCTTCGCCAGCTTGTCCAACTGCTCCGTCAATGCTAGCGATATCATGTCGAGCGAATCCCGAGACAAGTCCACCAAAGCTTCGACTGTCTGCTGCATTGCATCATCCGCCTCCAACTCCGTAAGCGATATCCCCGAATTACATGGAAGCTGTGTGGATTTGTTGAGACACACATCGACCGTGAACGGGAGACCATAACACGAGAACGCGTACCTTGTTTTTAAGCCTGTTTATGAGGACTTGCACTACTTTTTGCTGGGGGGATGCGGGAATGTTTGTCGAGGACGCATACGGCAGATTGGATGGCTGTACAATAGGAGATTGAGCCGATATGCTGTGATTGGAACCATTGCTCCTGTGAACACGAGAGGTGCTCGCGATGTTGTGACTGGCGGAAGCACGCCGTGCG
Organism: Earliella scabrosa; assembly: GCA_022605405.1. NCBI lineage: Eukaryota > Fungi > Basidiomycota > Agaricomycetes > Polyporales > Polyporaceae > Earliella > Earliella scabrosa. The sequence goes on from JABYQQ010000037.1 coordinate 188,751, forward strand.
GGCATTGCTCATGAACCGCCGTGTATCCGGACACGAGAAGGGGAGATATGGGGGAGCAGAGACCCGAGTTACGAGTAGGAAGTGTGCGGGAGAGAGAGATGGGAGGAAGAGCCTCTGTCGACTGCACCGAGCAGTGCGCGAGACTTGTCCAGGGCAGCGACTCCGAGCGACTTCCAATCGCACGGCGTTACCCGCTTACGTATGCACCTAGTTTGGCAGTTCCTGCGGTTCTCCCAGGTTCTCCTCGGTAAAGGACGCTAAATCTCGCTACATGATCAATGCCGCCGGTCTACGCATTTGTGTATGTTCTCAAGTCGCCATGTCATTGTCTGTCGAGGTGTGCAATGCGATGGCCCTATCCAGGCCCTATCTCAAGTCATGAGCGCTGAGCCGTAGACCGGGAGTGATACAGATAAGTATAGGAGCTGGGGTGAACTGTGATGCAAGCAGGCACTGGATGAATGTTTATCTCGAGGCGGTGAAACGCCCGAGATCAGCCCTCGTTCTCTACGGTACGGAAGTGGTGGACAATAGTGCCGTTCTGTGGGGAACGGGATGCTCATCTGAAACTCACGCATGCCATCAGGTCAAACGTCGCGAGACAAGAGTTCCTTCGCCATTCGGTGTGACTGTCGCACGATTGACAAATGCAGTACAAGGGGACGCACAACCTCGCACGACCGAGACGTCAAGTTAAGGCGGACAATTGGGCTGCGATTTACAAGCGATGCTACATAGAGGGGAGACGTTGATGTTCTCGAGCATTCTTCCGTGCTGATTTGTGCGACAGGTGATCGTAAGGCGGTCCAAGGAAGCATGAGGACGACGGCGCAGGTAACGATGATCTCATTCCATCGATGTGGTATCCAGATGGCGCGTATGGAATCCTGATGCGGGCGTTGAATGGCCGTGTGCGTGCGAGATGATAGGGTGCAAGGGAAACAACGGTGGTTTAGAAGAACAGCGCCAGAAAAAGGAACAACGCGCACCACATGCGCGTCGATGAGAGCGTGTTTGACGCACGGGAATGGTTTGGAGGTCCGAGGAGGACCCATAAGGACCCACCGAAGGTGATGTGGGCGGGTGGAGCATGCGGTTGGAGGGGCAAAGGCCCACGAGCTGGAGATTGCTTTGTTCGAGGAATCAGGGCTGGCAAAGGAGATGCGGAGGGACGATCTGCTGAGCGAGGCTGAGCGGGAGCGTCCACAATGGGCTCTGGGCGGGGGTGTGGACGCAATCAATACTTTGGCCAAGAATGGGCTAGATTGTATCGGCCGAGAGCCGGAGTATGAAAAGCGCCCCCGCCCCTTAGACGATCTCTGGTGATATCCTCGTGGTCGAGCTGAGGGGCTGGGGCGCGGCGTCGCACAAGCTGGAAACTCCGCCGCAATCTATACTCCGCACCTCGAGCTTTCACCATCTTGTTTCCGCCCACTCACCGGCCACCCTCCTAGAAAAACGCACCATCGTCAAGCGTCCTGCGGGACGTCCGTCATTCTTGTCGCATCGCTGTCGAAACCCTGCCTTTATCTTTCTGAATCGCTCTCCACCGTTTGTCGCTGACTTGTCGTTTGCGCATAGCTCTTTCTGCTTGTTTTTTTCTCTCTGCATCGAGTTTCTTGTCCTTTACTCGTCTCGCTGTCGATTCTTGTCAATTCTCGCCTCTGGACGTCGCACGCACCGAGCAGAACGGCCGTCACTCCACACCGAACTTGCGCCAATCGATCTCCCGGACCCTCTCGATCTTCACAGCAAACTCGACATGTCACGCCCCGATGGACACGGGCAGGACTTTGATCCCTCTGCGTTTGAGGGCCGGAGCAGCGGCGAACACGGCGTCGGCGGGCAGGAGTACGGGGGGCACATGCGGGATTTCATGGCGCGGGACGGCCTGCGCGAGCACGGGGCGAGGGACTATGGGACACAGGAGTACGGCTCGAGCACGTTCTACAACTCGTCCTACAGCTCGTCGCCGCCACCCCCGCCCTTCACCGCAGATCGCCGCCCTCTGACGTCCAACGCCATGCCCGGCGCCGGCTTCCCGTCCTTTGTCGCGCCGAGAATGCTCAATCCGGCGCAGGGAATCGGCGTCGGGACGGCGGGAAGCTGGAATTCGAAGCCGGCGTCGTTCTCCGCGCCGCCGGGCCCAGCCAGACAGGCCGGGGAAGGGAGCGGGCCCGCAAACGTTCCTTCACAAGTCCAACCATCCGCCGTCTCGCCCTTGGCTCTTAACCAGCACCATCGCCCCTCTCCCACCCGCGGTCTCCCTGACTTCTACTCCTCTCCCCTCCTCGCCTCCACCCCTCCCTACGCCGACCGCGACAGCCGCGACGCCTTCCTCAGCCAACGCCCTCCCCAGCAGTCCTCCAGCCCCTTGTCTGTCCAGCTTCCGCCCGCGCAACCCCAGTCCCTCCCCTCTCCCAACGCCGTTACTCCCTCTCCGCGTACGACCCTCTGGTGGGGCGAACTCGAGCCGTGGATGGACGAAGAATACGCCAAGCAGGTCTGCAACCTCATGGGCTGGGATCCTCTCAACATCAAGGTTCCCCGTCCTGCCCCCGACCCAATCACCGGTCAACAGGCCAACAACCCGGGCTACTGCTTCCTCACCTTCCCTACGCAGGCGCAGGCTGCAGCCGTCTTGTCCCAGGTGAACAACAGCAGCACGCCTCTGATCATGCCCAATTCGTCCAAGCCGTTCTCGCTCAACTGGGCCTCGTCCGTCCCTTCTGCACCCATGCCACCCTCGATGCCCGGACAGACCATCTCCATCCCCGGCGTGCAGAACCCGCAGTATCCAAAGGAGTACAGTATCTTCGTCGGCGACCTCGCCCCTGAAGTCTCCAACTCCGACCTCGTAGCCGTCTTCCGCAACCCCGTGCTTGGTCTTCGGAACGACCGTGAGCCACGCTTCATCCGTCCTTTCTTGAGCTGCAAGAGTGCGAAGATCATGCTGGATCCCGTCACCGGTGTCTCTCGTGGCTACGGCTTTGTCAGGTACGCCCTTCAGCTGCATGTATGCGCGTGTCTATCATCTCACGACCATCACAGGTTCACCGATGAAGCTGACCAGCAGCGCGCGCTTATAGAGATGCATGGTCTCTATTGTCTCTCGCGTCCCAGTACGCTATTGTTCCCCTTGTCACACATCACAACGCTGACTATATGCGTACAGTGCGCATCTCCCCGGCGACGGCGAAGTTCAAGCCAGCGCCCGGCATGGCTGGGTTTGACTTCTCGCAGATGCCGTTCCCGCCAATGATGCCAGGTGCCGGCCACGCGGGGCAGGACAACTCGGCTGCTCATACTGCGTCGGTTGGCAACGCGCCCCAGACCAAGAGTGTTTCGGCTCCTCTAGCTGGTGGAACGACCGCGTCCAATTCAACCGCTTCCCTCACGAGCTCTGGAGTGTCGAACTCTGCGTCCTCGTCGTCGCTCTCTGCTCCCTCATTGAGCTCGGGCACTAGCGCGGCGTCTTCCTCCACGTTGGCGTCTACGTCGTCCGATGATGCTCTGAAGGCCGGACAGTATGGCGGTTCCAACGGCGCTGCGTCGTCCACGTCATCTGGAAATGTCGCCATTCCTTCGATCACTGCACCGTTCGCGCAACAGACTGCTGATCAGCTGATGGCCCAACGCTATAATCTCTCGGAGGAGTCGTGGAAGCATCACGCGCAGGCTCGTGCAATCCTGTCGAACCTCATCGGTCCCAATGGCGAGCAGTTGACGTCGTCTGATCCCTACAACACGACTGTGTTCGTCGGCGGTCTCTCTCCCCTGATCTCCGAGGACACGCTCAGGACGTTCTTCGCTCCATTCGGCGAGATCCACTACGTTGGTATTCCGTCTCTTCAGATGGCCTTTGTCGTTGACGCCTTTTGTGCGGATAGGTGAAAGTTCCTGTGGGCAAGCACTGCGGGTTTGTGCAGTTCGTGAGGAAGCCTGATGCCGAACGCGCCATTGAGAAGATGCAAGGTTTCCCCATTGGTGGTAGCAGGATTCGCCTTAGTTGGGGCAGGAGTCAATGTACGTCTTCTTTTGTGTGATGATTCACTGTTGCTCATCCTCCACCAGACAAGGCAGCCCAGGCAGCCGCGCAAGCTGCGCAGGCTGCTGCCTTCCAGGCGCAGTATCAGGCGCAGTTGCAGCAGACGCCATTGCCCGGTCAGGGGCCGCAGGCGCAGAACCCACAGCAACCTCCTCCTTCCCTCACGCCCGAACAGGCTCTTCAGTTACTAGAGAAGTTTGGGCTGACGAACCTCCTGTCGAGCGGTAGCGGTGCCGCTGGTAGTGCTATGGAGAATGTGAGTAACGAGCGTCAGATTGCAGCTGCTCTGCTCAACGACGTCAATGGCGATCGCATGGCGTCGTTTAACGCATTCGCTCCTCCCATCTTCGCCCCGCGTCAGACCGGCAACTCAACATCGTCGTCGAACTTCTCCCCCTTCTCCCCCGACCCTGGCTATCTCGCCGACCGCGCGAACCACGAGAGTCCCTCTTCACAAGGGCAATCCATGCCTCAGTCCCAGAAGCCGTACTCTCCTTGGTACAGTGGCCAAGACGAGAAGGTCGCGAGTGCGAACGGGAAGGTTTCGCCCACAACGGCGCAGACTGCGCGTTCTTCAAATGTCTCCCAGAGGTACACTTCCTTCCTCGGTGATACCCCAACGACCGCCAGCTTCCAATCTGCCCGCGCCTCCAGTCGTCAAGAGGCACCCATCGCAAGACCGGAACTCGCTCGACGTGGTTCGCAGAAGGAGGACTTCACATCGCCCGCGCAGGATCAGGACGCTATACGTGACCTTAACGGCACGCTTGCTAGCCTCGCCCTCGACGACCACGAGAACGCCCAATCGCAGACCATCCCACATTAAGTTAACCCCGCATGTCGTCAAGTGTATAACGTCGCAAACACCACTATCCCCCTCTCTCCTTCTGGCTCTGTTCGAATGTTCCGTTCTCCTTCGTCCTTCTACACATCCCTATGGCTATCGAATGTCCCTTCCAAGTTTCCGTGACGCTCTCCCTCAATCGTCGCCTTCTGTCCTTTACCCATCACGTTTTATGTTAGCATGCGGCATCTGTTATATTACAATCCACCGTACGCATCGCATCTGCCTGTCCTCCCACATCTCCCAGTTAGTCTCGAACGTTCGTCGCCACGATCCTCATCCATACGAATCGCGAAGCCCTCATATCCGTTTTCTCGTTTTGTTTACTCCTTAGTTCCTGTTGCATCTCGGTAGTATCTGCTGTCCTAGGGTACCTCCCCGCTCCGTACAATGACACTAATGAGCCCAGGAAAGTTATCGCACGTAGTCCTGAACGCGTGCTTTCCTTCAGTGACTTTGTCTCCAATACATATTGAGGACGAGCTGATCGTAGGCGCTCGCATCTAGACGCTGGTGTCGAATAGTAAACCCTTTCCTAGGGTTTGCCTGACTTGCCCTCGAGCCCAATTTTTCTTCGATCCTCCACGTACCGGACCTGGACACTTGCACATCATGGCTCTCAACGGCGTAAACGGCGTCGGCTACGACGACGAAGACATCGACTACTCAGACATTGAAGCAAAGTGTGTTCGTCCGATACGGATCATCTCCTGCAAGCTCAAATCTCCCCGCGTAGATATCAGGTCCAGTACGATGAAGGTCTCGACAACATCCTCATTGTTGACGGCGCCCCCGTCATCGACAAGTCAAAACTGGACAAGCTGCTACAGAAGATCTCGAAGGACTTCTCGCGCAAAGGGTGCCCCATAAAACCAGAGAACATTACCGTGCCATGGAACGATTCGAATGGGAAGAGCAAAGGGTGCGTGGTCTGTCTTTGGGTGGGTTTGCGGGCTATGTGTGGACTGGAGACGGATATGCAGCTTCCTATTCATGGAGTTCAAGAACGCGGACGATGCGTCCCGTGCGCTCGCGACGATGAACGGCCACCCGTTCGACGCAAAACACACTTTCCTGATCAACCGCTTCACCGACTTCGAGCGCTATCTAAACTTGGACGAGACGTATGTAGAGCCTCCTCCAGAGGAGTACAAGCCCAAGGTATGTCGTCATATCTGTGGAAGTCCATGGGCAATGGTCCGACGGACGGTGTAGGAACATTTGCGCGCATGGCTCGGCGACCCTCAAGGCCGCGACCAGTACGCTACCTACCGCGGGGATGAGGTGGAAATCCACTGGCACGGCAAGCCCTCGCAGTGCGAGGTCTCGTACAGCAAACTCGTGAGTACCTGTTTTCCTTCCTCATGCGTCCGTGCAAGACGTGACCTAATCTCCCAATTCGATCCCTAGAACTGGACCGACCTGTACGTCTCTTGGTCGCCCATGGGCACCTACTTTGCGACGCTGCACCGCCAGGGTGTGCGTCTGTGGGGCGGGCCTTCGTGGGAGCCGCAGAACCGGTTCGCCCACCCGCTCGTGAAGCTGATCGACTTCTCGCCAAACGAGCAGTACCTCGTCACCTGGTCGTACGACCCGATCGTCGTGCGCGAGGGTGCGGAGCAGGGCCCACAGTACTTCTCGCCCGAGGACGAGGGGAACAACATCGCGGTGTGGGAGATCAAGACTGGGAACCTCCTCCGCACGTTCCCGAGCGTGTACCCCGAGGGCGACGACGCGAAGAAGCAGATGCAGTGGCCCGCGCTCAAGTGGAGCCCGGACGACAAGTTCGTCGCGCGTGTGACGCCTGGACAGCAGATCAGCGTGTACGAACTGCCGGGGATGGGCCTGCAGGGGAAGAAGAGCATCAAGATTGAGGGCGTGGTCGACTTTGAGTGGCGCCCGCTTGGCGACAAGGACCGCGAGGATATGGAGAAGGAGGGCAAGGGTGGGAAGACGGTCAAGAAGACGAGGGAGAATATGCTTGCGTTCTGGACGCCGGAGGTGCAGAATCAGCCCGCCCGTGTGACCTTGATGAACTTCCCCGGTCGCGAGATTCTGCGACAGAAGAACCTATTCAATGTCACGGAGGTGTGTGGTCTCGATCGACGTGGGTACGCTGTTCGCTGATGTGCTCTGTTTTCAGTGCAAGCTCTACTGGCAGAACCAGGGCGACTTCCTATGCGTCAAGGTCGATCGCCACACCAAAACGAAGAAGTCGATCTTCTGCAACTTGGAGATCTTCCGAGTGCGCGAAAAGGATTACCCGGTCGAAGTTGTCGAACTCAAGGGTATGAGCAACAACCATCCCGCTGTCCACAATGCTCATCCATGTCTCTTCCCAGACACTGTCACCGACTTCTCGTGGGAGCCCAAGGGCGAGCGCTTCGCACTGGTGTCGAGTAGCGACCCTAATCTTGGCAATCCTGGCCCTGGAGTGACCATCAAGACCGATGTCAGCTTCTACCAACACGAGCGAAGCAAGGGCAATTTCAAGCTGCTCAAGACACTCCCGGCACGGACGAGTAACACGGTCCGTTGGTCGCCGCGCGGTCGTCACGTTGTCCTCGCCACTGTTGGATCGCAGAGCAAGTCCGAGCTTGAGTTCTGGGACCTCGACTTCAGCGTCGACGAGACCCGACGTGAAGGTGCACCATGGGGTAGCGGTATCCAGCATCTGGGAACCGCTGACCACTATGCTCTCACCGACGCTGAATGGGACCCCAGTGGCCGGTACCTCGCAACGAGCGCCAGTGCGTGGAGACATACGGTGAGTCCAATTCTTTCGTCCGCCCTGGGCGTACCTGACCTCCTGCTGTCAGTTGGAGAACGGTTACGCAATCTGGGACTTCCGCGGCCAGGAGCTCGAGAAGCACATCCTCGACCGCTTCAAGCAGTTCCTCTGGCGGCCGCGTCCGCCGTCGTTGCTCACCAAGGAGCAGCAGAAACAAATCCGGCGGAACCTCAAAGAGTACAGTCGGGTGTTCGACGAGGAGGACGCGGCGGAGGAGAGCAACGTGAGCGCGGAGCTCATCGCGCACCGCAAGCGGCTCGTCGACGAGTGGAACGCGTGGCGGCTGCGCTGCCGCGAGGAGGTGGCGGAAGAGCGGAGAAAGCGCGGGAAGAAGGGCGAAGTCGCCAAAGAGAAGGCGCCCCAAGAGGAGGAGAAGGAGGAGATCGAGGTGTGGGTCGACGAGGTCATCGAACAGATCGAGGAGGAGGTTGTCGAGTAGTGTTCTGCGCTTTCTTGATGGCGAGTGGGGCTCTCTGCTGTCGCGCTAGGCTGATTGTGCTCGTGAATAGTTCTCCTTCGTTGTGTTGTATTCATCCACTTGATTGCCTAGCCGCAAACCAGCATCCGTCCTATGATCGGATGGCATTCGGAATCTATGCAAGAAATAGGTACCACTAGGTGACCCATAGCGCGTCCGCGTGACTCGCGAGAGGCTCCACCGCGTCAGTGACGACACCAGTGACACCCAACGCCCGATTCTCGACAGCGCGGAGCCAACGCCGTGCATATGGGCAGCTATATAGAGCTGCCCGCTGTCTGTCGCAACGATCCATGCTCTCGCTCTATCGTTCCGCCATCAGACAGCCTGCCTCTGTACCTCGTCTCTTCAGACCTCAACGCGCGTTCGCGACCACTACCATCACGCGAGTAGATATGACCTCACAAAACTCCAAGTTTGGTGCTCCTCGACTCTTCAATGTCGAAGGATGGGTTTGCGTCGTTACCGGTGGAGGCACCGGGATCGGCCTCATGATCGCGCAGGCCTTCGCAAATAACGGTGCGCGCGTATACATCACAGGCCGCCGACCAGAAGCCCTCGAGACCGCCGTTAAGACATGGGGCAAGAAGCTCTCCCACCCTCGCGGTCAGCTCATCCCGGTTCCTGCAGACGTCACCGACAAGGCGTCCATCGACAACCTTGTCAATGAGGTTTCCAGGAACGAGAAACATGTGGACGTGCTCGTGAACAACGCAGGTATCAGCAAGGGAACGAGCAGCGTCGAAGAGGGCGACAAGAGCGCAGAGGCACTCAAAGATCAGCTCTGGAACGAAGAACTCGCGGATTGGGAGGACGTCTACCGCACGAACGTCATTGGGTACGCAGTCGCGATGCTCGTCGACAATATGTCACCCTGACGCGCATATATCCAGCTATTTCTTTACCGCGGCCGCATTCCTGCCCCTTCTCTCCGCTGCTGCGCGCGAAGGGCATACTGGCACAGTCATCAACGTCACCTCGATGTCTGGTATCACCCGCACGTCGCAGCACCACTTCAAGTACAACGTGTCCAAGGGCGCTGCGATCCATCTTAGTCAACTCCTTGCGCAAGAATTCCGCCGTCCTGGAGTCAAAGTACGGGTGAACAACATCGCGCCAGGCATCTTCCCGAGCGAGATGACAGGTGCGTACCACTCGCTCACATGTCCATTTTACGCATACTGATTGAACGTCTCAGTGGGCGAGTCCGACGAGGCTAACAAATCGTCGATGGAAGTTCCGCCGGACTACGGCGAAAAGAAGGGGATTCCCGCTGGACGTCCGGGACGCGACGAGGACATGGCGCAGACCGCGCTGTTCCTCGCTTGTAATGAGTACGCGTACGGCCAGGTAAGCCAGCTCTTAGTGGTGTACTGCGTTAGCGTTTCCTGACTTCTGGATGGCAGACTGTCGCAATCGAAGGCGGGTATCTCCTCGAGCACCCATAGACGGAAATGGAGTGAAAGTCGCTATCCTGTATTGTGCATCTGCTTTGTATCACTTATGACAACTCATAAATGTAGCCATACGAACGCACCGTCACTATCCTGGTGTCGCCCACGTCGTTGGCCAGTGCTCCATGATAATCTCGACGACGGGACGAGGAAAGCGCTAATTCAATAGTGCGTATTCACCGCACGCCCGCGGCGATGAGTGACAACTATGCGAGGCCGCGCGCATCGTAGTGGTCTTCTAATCTGACCATCTCTCCGAGTGCCTCCGACCCCCGAGTTCTTTCACATGCGTCTTAGCTTCTGGTAGCAGCGCTAGTTCACTGAATCTCTTCCTCCAGAAGCCCCACCGCTCCAGGCTGAATCCCTCGTTGCCCCGGAAGAGGAATCCGTCCACAGCCGAGTCGTCGAGCCAAGACTCGACCTCAGGCTGACCATTGTAGAACAGGTTGTCACGGCAGGCCAAATATACTTCGCGTCCGGCGACCAGGATCCAGTTTGCAGCGGCGGGTACGAAGAGCTCCATGCGACGAACTCCTAGCGGAGAGCTGATGCCCACTTCAAGGGCGCGGCTGAAATGTCAGAGTGCATAGATGAGGTAGGAAGCGCGCGGTTGATCTGGGCGCTCGGGGCCCAAGACACGGAGATGGAGGGCGCAGAAGAGGTTCGCGTTAGTGAATCGCCGAATCTCATCGTCCCATGTAGTGGAGGTGCCCCCGCGCTCGATAAGGTCGGCTGGCGGAGCATCTGTCAAGAGTCAAGAGGCGCGTCAGATAGAGAAGTAGCTGCGATGCGTAGTGCACCTTGTACGTACTCATTAGGTCATGTCGGGAACGTGAGTGCGAAGCCAGGCAAGTCGCGCCAGAACACCTGGCCATTGACATCCGACCGTATCGCTACGCCTGTCGCGTGATCAACAACCTCCGGGAGCGCCACGATGCTCTGGATGAGCAACAGAAGACGGTCGAGGACGGTGCGGTCTGTGCCGAGGTGGTCGATGGCGTTGCTTAAAATCTTCCAGAGACTTCTCGGATGGGAGACGTCACCAGCCTTGATTCGAGGTTCGTATAGGTCTGCAAGACGCCGCGCTGTTGCTGCAGGGGCCTCTGCCGCTGCATCGTGTAGGTAGGTGTAAAGGATGGCATGGCTGCTTGCTCTGTAGCAGCTGGCAAGCGGGAATGTGTGCGTATAGTCGATTACCATGAATCCCGGGACTCCATGATGTTGTCTAGGTTGGTTTCGAGCTCTAGAGCTACCTATGATGCCTTGCAGCTCGCTGAGGAATAGTTCTGCATCAAAGGCATTAAGTTTCAGCTTACAAGCAAGACAACATGCCAGGACTTACCTCAGTGCGCTGTACTCTTGAGTGTTCACAACGTCAAGGTCGTTTCAAACCCGACTCGCAACGTTCATGGCATCGGCCCGGGTCTTGCCGCACGAGCGCGTCACGCGTGACATGTCGCGCCTGTGGCAGCAAGCCTTGCTGCCTTCGCGGTACTCCCAGTCACGTACCAGCACCTCGCTCGTTTCCTCTCCCCCTGCTTCTGGCGCGCTCTGACCAGCATGCCACCCAAACGAAAGGCAGCAGGGGCTGCTAGCACTGAGGCAGCAGTGCCGCAAACACGTCGCAGGACACGATCCACAGCCGCAACCACCACCGATGAACCTGTAGAGTTGCCTCCAGCGAAGAGGACAAGACGTCGGACCAAAACGGAGGAAGAGCCCGCGCCAAATAGCGCACGCAAAGAGGACGAAGAGGAGACCCAGGCTCCGACGAAGGGCTCGTCGCGAGCGACTCGCGCAGCTGCTCGTGGTCGAAAGACGGAGCCTGAGGATTCAGATGCGCCTAACAAGCCGGAGCCGAGGGCTACAAGGAGGACAGGAAGAGCGAAGAAGGTGCGTATACTCATATATGCTATTGGAACCTACCTGGAGACGAGCCGTGGATGGTTGGGCGTAGTCTGAACAGGAGGACATGGATAGTAACCAGCCGGAAGAACCAGATGCCCCCAAACCGCCGTCACCACCCATTGTGCCGAAGAAGCGAGGGAGGGCGGCTAAGGTATGTGAGACCAGCTTGAGACTTCCTGCAAGGATGAGCGTACGAGTCTGCACAGGCCTCAATCGTCGATGAACCTGCTCCCGATTCCGAACCCGAACCTGAGCCCGTAGAAGCTACCGAGAGTTCTCGACCCAAGCGCGTCCGTGCAGCGAAGGCAGCTGTCGACCCACCTCAGGTTAAGGTAACTGCGAAGTCGAGCAAGGTACGTCTATTAGATCTCACTACCACTCTATGAACTTCAACATGAAACGGACGGCCAGAAACTGGCCAGAGTGGACGAAGTGGAGGATCCACAGCCGGAGGAAGCACCTGCTCCCAAGCCGCCGTCACCACCTCCAGAGAAGCCTGCTCCACGAAAGCGAGGTAGACCAGCGAAGCTGTCGGAAGCTGCGCCTCCTGAGGACTCTCGACCGAAACGCGCACGTCGGACGAAACAAACAGACGCGTCACAGGACGAGGTGTCCTCCACGCGTGTCCCATCGTCTGCCGCCGATAATGATTCAGAGGCTCCTGCTCCCGATGAGCCTACACAAAGCGCGCCCAAGACGCGAGGTAGGCGGAAAGTAGCTCCAGTTGTTCCTCCCAAACCCCCACCGCCAAGGCAGGTTTCCCCAGTCAAGAGAGCTCTTACACCTCCGATGCCGGATGCGAGTGAATCGGATTCAGACGATGAGCTTCTTCTGACGTCCGGCCCACCCAAGAAACGACCTGCTACCCCAGCTCGCAACGGTGCGGGTCGCGTAGGCACCCCGCGGATGGTCCTGCATTCTGTCGAAATCGCTGTTACGCCGAGACACACTCGCAATACCACGAAGCGAGACCTGGGCTCGCCTACCCCTCGTGCATCTGCGCATATACCGCCAGCAGGAACCCCACGATTACCTGCTGCATTCCCCACCATTTCTGGTAGCCCGTCCAAACGCAGCCAGGCGGCACCTCAGCCACCTGTAGGTAAGAGACGCGTCGCACGCACACCGTCACCCCCGCCTCTCTCGGCACCAGTGTCGCCGACTCGCACGCCCCGCCGTGGGGCAGCCTCTTCTCCAGCGAAAGGGAAGGCCAAGCAGGTCGCGAACGGACTACCTCGTGTCCTCCCAGAGCACTTGCATCCCTTGCTTGATCGCCAGAAGCGCGCAACTCTGAAGTCGCTACAGAATCCGCCTGAAATTGATGAGATCGAGGTGTATGGCGAGGACTACCCCCCCACGAACACGGCCGCATACGAGCAGCTCAGTGATCTGCTGACTGGGAGCGTCGTGCGGGGAGAGGGAAACAGTTGCTTGCTCATCGGGCCCAGCGGCAGCGGCAAGACACAGGTGCGTCGTACTCGTGCTCGAAATCCGTCGGGGACCCCGTTCTGACTCTCCCGAAGATGGTGGAACGTGCGATTGCTGTGCTACCCTCGAACCCGATCGTCGTACGCTTGTCGGGGTACGCACAACACAACGACCGGCTTGCGATCCGGGAGATCGCATGGCAGCTCGCACAGCAGACGGGGACGTCCTTCCTTCCTTCAGATCCCGACGAGGATGACGAGGACGACGCCGGGAAACCGGCGGAGTCCGCGCCAGCACTTGCGCCCAAAGAGCAAACAGAAGCAATCGAACAAGAGCCGGGGGACGGAGACGACGAGGACGAGAACCCGTTCATTGAAGGTGCACCGGTCAGGGCCGCAGAGCCAGTCATCGCGCTCCCGCCCCCAGCGCAACTACTCGCGCTCATCTCGATGATCCCGACGCTTCCGCGGCCGACGATCGTCGTGCTGGACGGGTTTGACCTCTTTGCAGGGCACGCGCGCCAGGCGCTCCTGTACTGCCTGCTCGACACCGCGCAGTCGTGCCGCGCAGGCACGGTGTCGGGCACTGGGAGCGGGATGGCTGTCGTTGGGGTGACGGCGCGGGTGGATACGATCAATTTGTTGGAGAAGAGGGTGAAAAGTCGGTTCTCGGGGCGCATGATTCGGACGGCGTGTCCGGCGAAGATCGGGCATTGGGTCGAGCTTGCGAAGGGTGTGCTGGGGGCGGACGTAGAGGGCGATGAGGAGGAAGTGGAGGAGTGGAAGGCAATTTGGTCCAAGGCGGTGGAGAGGTTTGTTGGGGACGAGGAAGTCGTGGAGGTGCTCCGGGAGACGTATGCGCTCACGAGGGACTTCCAGATGTTTAGGCGGATTATGGTGAGTAGTTATCCCCTTTCCAGAATCGAACCACAGGCTGACGGTTGTGTTGTGTCGGGTGTGAAGACGTGCTTGACGTTGGGGCTTACGCCTGCGTCGCCATATCCGACACGAGCGTTGCTGGAATCGGCCGTCAGTCGCCAACGCTGTCCACCTCGGTATCCCCCGTTGCATAGTACGTCCAGTCCTTTCCATGCTATCTCTCGAACGGCGATGTGTACCGACCAATCCTCGCTCGCGCAGCACTCCCATACCCTGCCGTGTGTCTCCTCATCGCGTCGGTGCACGCGCAAACGTCCGGCCACGACGTCTTCACGTTCGAGATGCTGTACGACACATTCAAGAGCCAGCTGCGCACGTCGCAATCTGCACCCGTGCAGATCGAGGGCGGTGGTATCGGGATGGTCCGCTGCAGCCGCGAGGTGCTCTTTTCGGTACGTCATCCACGATAGAGCTGCACCTTTCTCGCGAGATGCTCACTGTTGACGTGGTCAGGCATTCGAGCGGCTTGTGGATTTGCACGTGTTCATGCCTGCGGCCGCCCCTTCGGCGAGCATTGGGAAGGTGTTTGCGTTGCACCGGAGTACGGTGGATAGGTTCGCGGTGCGGAAGGCGGTCGACACGATCGGACAGCTGAATCTGAAGAAGTGGCTTACGAAGGCGTAGAGATGCGGTCGCTGTTGGGTTTGTGTACCTTGGGATCTTGCTATCTTGCTGACTCGATCTTGGCTGTATCACTAGTGTAGAATCGTGTATCATAGGCGTTGTAGTAGAGCTGAGAACCTCATCGACATTCTCATCATATCACCTGCAAATGCAAGTCACTCTTCCTGTCAGTGCTCTTTCTCCCTCACTTCCACTATCATCGGCCCTCATCGCGCTCTCTTGCCGGCCTGTGGTAAGTTTCCATAGCCCAGTCCTAGAGCTCTATTGCCAATGGCAGATCGGGTGACAACCTTGAAGTGAACGCAGCAAAGGCGTGGGCAGAGGGACACAGCTGATCAGCGACGCGCTTCGGAGGGGGTGGTCGGAGAAACACGCACACCACACGCGTCGTATACACGCGTCGAGGGTGTGACGAACGCGTGTTGTCTGTGACTGGACGCATTGTTCCCACGGTGGACCGCGCCTCGTCGCCTCAATAGGCCTGCGATAGCAGCTCTTCTCTGCACGACGACGTTCCCTTCATCCACACGCCCCCCTCTTCACCCGCTCCTGCTCCCCGCTCTCCGTTCGATCTCCGTGCGACGCGCAGACAAGACAGACAACGTTGAACGACCCCGAAACAATACCGCAACCATGGTCTTCGGTTTCTTCTCACGGAAGCCACAACCGCCACCAGAGACGGTCCCCCTCCCGCCCTCGCCCTCCGCATCGACCTCAAATCAAAATCAGTCGCCGGGCACGAAGGTAGAGAAGAATGTCCAGCTGCGCACGCCCTCACCCTCCGTTGACTCGGCCTCTGCTGCCCACGGCAAGGTACGCTCTGCCTCGCCGACCACAAAGATCTCCCGTCTCTCCATCGAAGAACGCCAGTCCTCGCCCACCCGTCGCGGCTCCCTCTCAGGCGGGATCCGCACCGCCGTTGCACCAAACCCCGAGTTCGTGCCCCCAGAGCCCACCGTCGAGTCCTTGACCACGCACATCGGCGCGATCCCCGCCAAGACGCTCCACGCGTACGTCCTCGCGCGCATTCCGCGCACAGAGCCGGACGCGCTCCCCGTCCTCTCTGCCTTCTTCTCCGAACTCGCCCCACCGCAGCGGCTGCACTGCGTGCGGTGCCACAAGGACTACGCCGAGGTCGAGAATGACGACAGAAGCTGCCTCGTCCCGCACGACGACGAGAGTGCCGAGGTCGAGCGCGTGGGCACCGCCAAGCGCCCGAATCGCGTGCCGGGCACGGTGGGCACGACCTTCGAGACCCTCTGGGGCTGTTGCGGGAAGATTGTCGAGGGCGACGGGGACCAGGGTCCGCCGGACGGCTGGTGCTACGAGGGAAAGCACACGGTGCGTGTCCGCTGCATTCCTGTCGTTGGCGCAAGCGCTGAGCGCTGTATGTCCGTGTCGCGTTGCCGTCGCGTTCGGTCGGGCTCTGCCTGCAGACGGACATCAAGCGCGCGAGGTTCCGCGCAGACTCGACGCCTCACGACGATAAGCTCGTGTCGTGCCTGCGGCTCAACTGCCATGGCATCCGCGCACAATTGCCACGCGGGCCGCGCTCGATGCGCAAGCGGCCGCGGAGCATGAACCTCAAGGAGGCGAGCACAGACGACGACGAGGGGAGCGAGGGGGGCACAGACAGCGGGATGGACGAGATCGTGGGCAAGAGCGCGAGCACGGCTGGGCGGGGCCGCAAGGGCAAAGGCAAGGCCAAAGCGGAGGACGGCGACAGGATGGACGTGGACGAGAGCGCGAGCGTTGCGGGCAGCGTGCGGAGCCGCGGACGTCCACCCAAATCAAAGGCGCAACAAGCTCAGACTCCGGGGAGCGCGGCGCGACGGCGCGTGCGCGTGATGGAGTCCAAGGTCGTGCCCGGGACGGACGGCGAGGACGAGGACGCGACGTCGGTCAGGTCTGCGCCGACTGGTCCTGCGAAGCGGCGCGGGCGTCCGCCGAAGAGCAAGGCGGAGATCACGGACTCGGACCGCGAGATGGCGGTCGAGGGCACGCCGGGCGCGTCGAAGGGGAAGGAGAAGGCGAAGCCGCGCCCGCGGTCGCTCAGTCGCACGCGGCCTGGAGAGATGAGCGACGCGAGTGTCACAGCGGGGATGAAGCCGAAGTCGCGCGCGAAGAAGGCGAGAGAGGCGAATGCGCGAGACCTTGAGGCCGAGGGCGCGGATGGCGACGACGAGAAGCCGAAGAAGAGGAGAAAGGTTGTGAACGCCTGAGCGGGCGGGTCGTGCTCGTTGGTTTTTCGGTGTGAGAAACGGCTCTCTGTTCTGTGGTGCGTCGTTTCTCCGCCGGAGCATGCCTTGTCTGCGTGTGCTGAGTGCTCCTGCCGCAGATCCTGCATTTGTACACCGTGTTGTGCACGTACTTTATTCGATATCCCGTTATGCGGCCCGCAGGGTCGGGCAACGGCCTAGTAAGTTAATGATCGCTCTGCGGACATCGCTCGCTATAATCCTGAATACTACTTACTACCGCACACCGCACACTCGTTCTGCACCAGTCATACTATGTTCTTGTATCTACCTGTGTTCCTGAATGCTAACATACACGATGCGTGTGCCGCGCTGTGTGACGACTCACCTCAAGTGTAGTGTATGCGCGACGCGTCTGTACCCCTCGCAATTACCGCAGCTACGAAGCTTGGCTCACTCCCTCGTGCCCTTTGCGCTGTATGACTCGACCGATCAGGTCATCGAGATCACCGCGCGATGGCTTAGTTGGGACCTCGAGGTGCTGCAGCACAATTACCGTTGTTGGAGTGGCACCGGCCTAGAGGCCATAAATACCTCGGTCGATGCCCATTTCTTTGACCACTTCTTGCCTCCCATTTTCATCCTCCTCCTCTCTTAGGCCCGGTTTTGCAGACCGTCCAGAGGCCATAAAACCCGCAGACGGATATAGCTTTGCAGCCCTGCAACGGCGAGGTCGGTAATACGCAAGCGCAGCCTTCCTCGCGCCACCGCTTCCGAGCGCGAGCTGACTCGCGTACCTCTTCTCGACGCGTCTCCCGTCCCACTCTGCACGCACGTATATAGACTCAATTGAACACATGGACACACCCAACGCCCAAGCTGCCACGGACCAGCGTACCGTCCAGATCACCGTGAACGCGTCCTCCAACGCCAACACGACCGCGAACGCGATCGACGCCACAGACGCGACCAATTGGCCCCCTAAGGACGGTTGGTTCACGTTCCCTCCATTCCCCAAGCCTCCGCCCGGCGTCGAGATCGTGCTGTTCAAGGACTTCAAGCCCCTCGGGATCCACATCCTCCCAGAGCCCGACACGAACTCGGACGACGAAGATAAGCCGAGCCTCCCCGGAGAGCGGGTCGAACGCGACGCGCTGGGTGTCCCGACGGTGACCTTGCGCGTGCACCACGACAACACGGGGATGGGGAAGAAGAAGCGAAAGGCGAGGACGAAGATGGGCGCGAATGGGCAGCCGGTGAGGGTGATGTGGTTCGAGGAGTGGGCGGAGATTGAGAACTCGAGGACTTGGCGAGGGGGTTTGATGCCGGCTGCTGCTATCGGCTCGGGTGCAGAGTGCGATAGTACCATTGGAAAGAGAATCGTTAGTGCACCATAGGGCTATATACTCACACTGGGAGCGTGCTCAGGATCATGTGTGGAGGTGAGTGAGTGCGCTGTCTGTTTCACACTGACTACGTGTGTCTCGAGGTTCGCAGACACGCACTCAGAGAGATTCGTGCACCCATCGAGACCGTGTATATAGGATACAGACTCAAATATAATTTGTTCTACGGCTCTCATTCTCGACGATGGACGTTTGTGAG
>JABYQQ010000038.1:0-164542 GCA_022605405.1 Earliella scabrosa
AATGAAGGACGGAAGGACCTTGTTGTCCCAGACGTCTGATTACGTGAATTGTGTAAGACACGATCGGCGTGAAGCATGTCAAGAGACGCACGATAGTAAGACATATTGGGTTCCTTGGTGACCCACATCTGGAATCGTTTTCATGTTTAGCAAACGCTCACCATTGACATCGCAAGTATGCGTACTGACCTTATTGAGCCATTTGATTTGACGGCCCCCCACATAGCCCTGGAATGCGTGTTCGCAACGAACGAGCACTGAGATTACCAGATAAAAGGACCTACAGGGATGATGACGCGCAGCGGCTGCCAAATATCGATTAGTAGGGTTCTATCACGGTTGGTGAATGACAGAGTGAAAGAAATTCACGTAACCATGATCGGGATGTAAGACTCTTCCATTCATCCCGAACGCCAGTATGACATCGTTTGCGGGATTCATGGCATGCGTGAGCGGGATCGCAGTGGAGTAGGGACCGTCGGCAGGCTCATCGGCACCTTCGAAGTTCAGATACCTGGAAATTTTTATGGCAAGCAAGAATGAGGAAATGGCCAAAGAAACCCACCATCGCTCTTCAGGAGGCGTCTCTTGCAGACCACAAGACAAGAGGACGTCTCTGACGGGGACCCCACGCCAGATGGCGGTGGATACCCCCGAAGCCGTCCAATTGAAGCCGACAGTTCGCTTGACCATGTTCACTTCCTTACGACGATCTAAGGGCAAACGATATGTCAGATGGCATACTTGTCCACTGGCAGCGAAATGCGGCAAGACGATGGCTTACTTCCGTCGCATCCCATGGTAACCGGTATCTCAATCACATTGAAGCCGCCAGACGTGAGGTCTTCCATGGTGAATTGTCTTGGTTTTGTCAGCAGGCTCGGCGGACGCGCATAGACCGCCAGCTCGTGCGTCTCCCAGTCTAGCTGCGGGACCGCCGCATGATTGCGGACGAAGTGGAGTCTGATGGCCATGTGAGTAACTATTCGAGAGTGGTTGACTTGGGACTGTCAAGCATACTTTGTGGGTGTGATCATCCCGGCTTCAAAGAGACGAAGGAGGTTTGGTTCTGCGTTCAGCGGATGCTTACCGGTGAGACGGAACAGCTCAGAGGACCGAGGAATCCACGAGTCCGGTGTGTTACTAGTCGTCTCTCAGCGTCAGGTTCACCCTCAAAGAAACCCGATACTCACAGGTCATCCATACTGAGACATCTCTCCAGCTGTTCTGTTGCATCCCCATCAAGCAGCTTCAGTTCCCCCTTGGGCACGCCCAAGTTGTTTCTGAAAGCTCTGATGGTACGGAACTCTTCCGTAACTCTCTTTAGAAAATTGGCTTGTTCGTCGCCTGCATCCGCTGGATTCTCAGCGATTGAGTCCTCTGTATCGACCGAGGGAGTGTCGTCTGTTACCGCTGTTGTACTTGATGACATAGATCCAGGGGAAGACGCAGAATTGGGACTATTGTCAAGCGCAACGTTTCTCCATGGCCAGTCTTGCTCTTTAATCTCTGCCTCCGTCACTGGTAGGACATAGCGCGAGTAGTCATGGTTCTTCTGCGGGCATGAGGCGGCACCCTCAAGATGCGAGCCAGAGGTATACTGACCTTCGGGTTCCTGAGCTTGTAACTTCCACCGCGTAGAACCGATATCTCAGCTTCGTCGCATGGGTTGCCATGGATGGTACTCACTTCGTCACCGCGTTCTTCACATCACGAACACTGATAAGAGAGTTGTTGGTCCTCAATGCTTCGCGCCATCCTGCACCAGAATAGGTCCTTGGCCCGCTTGCCTCTAAGATCGTGAGACCCTTGTCTGCCGGCCGTCTCGGCGAGTCGCTAATCTTTGTTAGAGCAGGCTGCATGCTTTGGGGGACTGCGAGGACTTGAGCAGTGTCCGACGCAGCCATGACGGAAGTGTGGGCTGTGGACGAGGGACCATCAGCTGGGGTAGTAAATGAGGAGTTTCTGTTCTCCACGATAAAGTTGGCTCCCGACACCAGATTGGTCAGAGATTACCACATGCTTTCGCAAGAGAAGACCCTCCTTGACTGGAGCCGCTTGGGATCCATACCGTGCATTCAGTCACCGTTATCAGCCGCTCTCGGGCACAGTTGGATAGTCTGTTCTCGGTGGTGTTGGTATCTCCCTTCCCGCGTAGCTCGGTCGACGGTTCGGGCCAACTATGTCTGGTGCTAAGCGATGTTCAGTATACTCTGTATTGCGGCAGGAATGCGCTGAAGCAGATGGAGGTACGGCGAACGCAAGCGTAACGCTGAGAGCCCAGGATCGTGAGTCAGTCCATCTGGCAGGAACGGGAAATATGGGCAGGGACGAACTTCTTTAACGCTTAGGCCTGACGTGCGAGTAACGTCGACCGGGACTCGTGACTCGGCTCGATGAGCTTGATAACAGCTTCTGCAGTTCTGCCGCCGCGTCTTACAAAGGAGACCTCATCGCGTACGCGACCTGGGAAGGAGTTGCGAGACAATATACTCGATCGAATTCACAGAAACGTGAGGACCCAATACAAGATGAATCCTCCTGAAGCACTCAATCCAACCAAACGAAAGTCGTTCTCGTCGGAATCTGGAGGTTCCTCGTCAGGATCTCGAGGTTCTTGCCGCCTTCGGTCCTCTTCAGCATGATCGTTCCCGCGCCGCCCGCGACTCCACTCGCGATGAGGAACTCCTTCTCCGGACCGCCGAACTCCATACCACGGATTTGGTCGAGTCCGGTGAACACATGTCCGACCAACTGGAGCTTTGGCTGGATCCTAAAAATTGCAATCGAGTCGCCCCGTGGGTCCTGGACACCAGTGTTGCGGTTCGACACGTAGATGAACGGCTCTGGGAACTTCGGAGATGCCTCGGTGAGAAGGATCTCTCCAGCTGCCATCATGGCACCCTGGGGCAAGCCGGAGGGAACGATGGAGAAGTTGGCGATGAGAGGTCCAGTGGTGCCATTCGGCGCACACGGAATCTCTTGCTGTGTCAGGGTGCTGGCCAGCTCGTGGAGAGTGTACAGAGTGTTCCCTTGTGGGCGAGCAAGTATGAGATGAGGAACGTTCATTTTCGCTATAGTGGACGTACCACGAACCGCGATGTGGCGTGGTCCACTGCCTGCGGGCTGGTCAATCTGTCCTTGCACCCTGAAGTTCCCCGGAGAGCCATTCTCGACCAGACGCCAGACTTTGTCAGCACCCTGCAAGCAGACATTAGACTGTAATCGACTGATGCAAACGCAACGTAGGAAACCAACCAGGTCGGGGACGAACACCTCACTGCCATGTTCGACAGCCATATGCGGGTGCGACACAGGTGCGTTGAACTTGATCGGCGTATGAGACGAACTGAACTGCAGCGGATTTCCCGGCTGCGTGGGCACGATGAGTCCGTCCCCCGAATTATACTATGACGCAGCACGCTCAGATGTAGTCGTCCCAAAAGGGAATGAAAACTCACATTCATAACAGCGACTTGTCCAGTAGACAACGGTGTAGTAAAGGCAGGGCTGTCTCCGCCAGAGCTGATTGTGTCGATAGGACCCGACAGCACGCCGTCTTTGCCAACCAAGAAGGACTGCAAGCCACCCTGGGCATTTTCGTTGACAGCGCTACAGCAAACAATTCAATCGCGAAACGAAACAATGTAAAGGATATCTCCTCACTATAGTACGCTCCTGTTGGTCGGATGGAGCGAGAGCCAAGACGGGTTCACACCCGTAGGCGACTGGTTGAGCACCGTGAGGGCATTCGTGTCCGAGTTGAAGAGGTACGACACCACAAAGGTGGAGTACCCCCCAGCGAGAATCGTGAAGTTGACCATGGCCGCAGATGGTGCCGAGAACGAACCAGGTTACACCCTGGTCCACTCGAGTTTATATACCCGCATGATCGACCTGGGAGTCTATATATACGTCAGTCTTCACGAAGAGGTATGGCGACACAGGATACACCACCCGAGCCAAACATGCTGGTCACGATGATGCGACAAAGGTCCATCCGAGGCTCGTCCGTTCCGGCGGGACGACGAGGGCGCGATTCGAAGGGTTACCATTACGATAGTCGTCTGTCACATGCCCCAAGAAGATGAGTAGCCGGTGCCCCGCCCTCCGCTGTACGTAGGATCAGATACTCACATAGGCCTGACTTCGGCGGACGGAGAAAACGCATATGTGATGCGAGTATGTCCAGTCTTGACGACCGGGTTCTGGAGTATTACAAGCGAGTCAAGGAATCCTGGGCAGCTTCACCCATGCCGAGACTCATCCGAAAGCACTCTGGTCTCACTAGTACTGTCCACACATATTCAACGGCGATACTTCGAAGTTCGGAACAATCTATCAACGATGGACTGAGGTCATAATACAAATGATGTTCAAAACGCACGTCGTACCTCCGCATTTTCCCTGGCTCCTACTCCTTGACGAATGCAAAAGCCATCCGCCGCACGAATGCGCATTTGACAGATGGCTTTGAAGGCTTAATCTCCCAATTACACGTGCAGATACGCGTTTGGAGGCATGCGATGACATAGACGTGATGATGCGGTGGCATGCTAGACCCATACATTGTGTGAGATGCAGGATGTCGAGGGCATGTGTCATATGTAGAGAGGAATCGAAGCGATGCGAGTACAGTTTTAGCGGCCACCCTTGCCACCCTTCATCTGCTGCTTCGATACGCGGGGTGCGGTCGATACAGGTCCACGAGCAGGCTACACGGACAGTGAATGAGGGATGTGATGGGTGTACAAGATATCGATGTGCGCACCTTGGTCTTCTCCTTCTTCTCCTCCTTCGCCTTCTTTTCCGCCTTGGCCTTCTGGATAGCGGCGGTCCGCTGCTGGGCCCGGACAGCAGCGGTTTGGTTCCTCCGTGCGGCGATGGCAGCAAGGTCCGCACCGACGATACCACGCTGGTGTTTCACGGTTCGGCGAGAGCGCTTCTTGGCAACCTCCTCCGTGATACCCTTCTTGTGCATCCGCCGGTAGACTTGCGTCCAAGCGATCTTACGGGGGTTCTTGCGCTGCAAGAAAAGCGACTCGTTCTTGGAGTTGGCGAAACGGAAGATCTAGGAAAAGGTGAGGACGCGGTGGGGACTCTTGCAGAGGTGATACGAACCTTGTTGTCTCCCCGGACGAAGAGACGACCCTTACTAGGGTAAATGCGGTAGCCAGAGAACGAGTCGATTTCGAGCTTCTGTACTCGGGTAGACGACAGTCAAACGTACGGTTCCAGCGAGGCATTAAAGACACGTACCATCTGGTATGACCATACCGGCGGAAGAGAAGGGTCAGTAAGATGCCATTTGCTTGTGCACGCCATCCGTTATGTCCCGTAGCCATCCATCCTCCTGCACGGTCAAACCCAACGTGTTCTACCCATCTCTAGGCTCCTTGCGAGCCCCTCTATCCTCCCAGACGGTTTGGCAGCATATAGAACCCCAAACGAATAGACTCACCTTGATTTGGCGGCGACGGGGAGTGTACCGTTGACGTTGTGCGACTGCCCGCTAGCGCATGCGATGTGCCACAAACCAAACAAGTCCAAGTATTGCCACGTGGCGCTTCGACGCCCGCCTTTCCTGTGGAACAGCTTGTGGGCCGAACTTGGACGAACATATATGTACCGGTACCTCTCTGTCCTTGTAAGACGCAACTCGCTACGTAGCTAGTACAAAACATATACGCTGGCTTATATCGGAAGCCCGAAGTCTGAAATCCTCGATACAGATCGCCTCAGTGCTATGTCGGAACTTTTGAGCGTCTATCGGGATGCATCCCGATGGCCTTTTGCATCCAGATGCACTTGCTATCTCCCTATCGAGAATATCACGACACTTAGTTCCACCATAAAACTGTAGTATGATACTGTATGACTGCACTATACGACCTACTTGCCAGGAGATGGAGCGTAGCAATGTCAGGAGGAGGCGAAAGTTGGGCGCTTAATGGCCTTTCCTCCAGATACCCGTGGGAAAGTTCCGACATAAGTGATTGCAAGAAGCGTCTTGGCCCGAGTTTCACCATGTTCCATGGTTCCGCTCGAGCCTCAAGCTTGGAAGTACTTATTCTGACTTCTTCCTGGTATGAGTGAGGCCGTATTTTGTCGACAGGAGTTTGGGAGTTGTTGCCCAGAGCTGCCGCCGCCCGTACCCGGCGATTGCCGCGGACGGTTGTACCAACGCCATCACGTGGTTTCAACGCGGTTCGCGACAAGCGGATGTTGAACTCTGTCTTGACCACATCCACGACGCGGCGATAGCCATCATGTCTACGACGATAACGTCCTTGCTGAACTCCTTGCACACACATCTACAGTCTCAAACACAGCTCCTACCTACTCTCCACGCTCAGTTGGGTCTGCCGCCAACCGCATTACACGACGAACTCGCTGCTCTACAGCAACAACTCACACAATGCATTGAGAGCCAAATCGACCTTCGCCGGAAACAAGTAGATGCGTGGATGGAGAAGTGCGCGAATGTGGAGGAGGAATGCCTACGATACGGCAGGGCACTAGGTGGCCACCTCAAGTCATCCGGAACAAGCGTAGGAGAGATCAGGAAGGAGCAAGTTCTCCCTCGACGATTCGAACTGATCACGGACTACCAAGAGAAACTCAGGCAGGTGAGCAGATATTCTACTCAGTGTGTACATCTGCACCATGCCAGAACCTGACATGGACGTATGAGTAGCAATACCACACAAAGCTTGAGCAGCTCTTGAACCTGACTAGTAGGATATTAGCACTAGCTAGTACTCTTGGTCCTACATTCTACCCATCCGACATTCTTGAGCCGACTCCTGCGACCGGCGAAGACGAGTATGACTCAACGTCTCATAGAGATGTAACTCCAGAAAGATTCTCTCGACTCGAGAAGGAGCTCGTCCGGGGGAAGGGGGAAGTTGTGAGTAAACGACTTATCCAACTATAGGCGTCTTGCTGACCATACCGCAGGCGAAGCGTCTCAATCAACTATCCGCACATTTTGTCCAAATTGACTGGCTGTACACCGAGCTAGGCATAACCCCGCCGTCCTTGGATGACCTTCCCTCCGCCTCCTCCTCTACACTGGGGCTACCCCCACTACCTCGTCCAAGCTCGTCCTGCAGCAACAGGAATCACAACTCCGACCCCTTCCTCTCCACGTCCATGTCTATTTCCATGTCTACCCCTACACCCGCTTGTCGTCAAAAGCCCATCACCCCTCTCCTATTCGTCTCCGAAGAGCCACCCCGGACAACCGAGGTTGACCATCAGCGCGTGTTCGCGAAGTTCGTCGCACGCATGGAGGAGCTTGCCGATGAAGACCTTCCAGAGTCGAATGTTACTATCGGTCTCGAAGGGGTTGATCCCACGCCTGAGCTCATGGCTTGGGCAGAGTCCACTCGCACAGAGCTTGAAGAGACCAAGAGGCGACGTGAAGCTCATATTCAGGCCATGTACGATCAACTGGAAGCCCTTTGGCGCCGTCTTGGAGTTCCCGACGCTGATATGGATGCATTCGTCGAAGCCCAGCGAGGCACTACTGACGCCACTATCAAAGCATACGAAGAAGAGCTTGAACGCATGCTTGAACTCAAACGCGAACGCATGGGCACCTTCATTGACAATGCTCGCACGGAGATCACGAAACTCTGGGATGAGCTCATGGTGGGAGATGAGGAGCGTGCCGACTTTGCGCCCTTCGTTGACGGTTAGTGTTCCTTCAACTATGTCCGACCGCGATGGCTTAGCATATGTACTACAGATGAGCACACAGAAGAGCTCCTCTGCATCCACGAGGAAGAGATCAAGCGGCTAAAGGAAGAGCGTCGTCTTAAGGGTTCCCTCCTCGCGAGCATTCGCAAGTACTTCGACATCTGCGATGACGAGAAAGAACTTGCGGCCTCCG
The DNA here is from genome assembly GCA_022605405.1 of Earliella scabrosa. Lineage (NCBI taxonomy): Eukaryota > Fungi > Basidiomycota > Agaricomycetes > Polyporales > Polyporaceae > Earliella > Earliella scabrosa. The sequence continues at coordinate 7,898 of JABYQQ010000038.1, forward strand.
CTAGTGACCAGAGTCGGTTGCTTGGCAAAGGACCGCGCGATCCTGGGAGACTCCTCCGGGAAGAGAAGATGCGGAAACGCGTCACGAAGGAGAAACCTCGTGTGAGTCCACCATTCTGGGGTTCGAGTGACTCGCCAGCTGATGCTGACCATGAGCGTAGTTGGAACAGGATCTCCTGACGTCGATTCCAGCCTGGGAGGCGGAGACCGGACGCACCTTCCTGGTCCACGGCATGAGTATGCTTCAGCTGCTCATGGAGACCGTTAGCGCGAACGACAAGGAGAACGGCAACAAACGCACGAAGGGACGTGCTGGTTCCGTGCCTCCTCGTGCGACAACCCCTGCGAACGGCATGTACTATCCTGTCAACGCTGCGACGTTACACGGTGGGAAGTCCGGCGTAGTGACTCCTGCCGTACGCCCCGCATCCAGCCTCGCAACGTCGCAGTCTGTGCCGAACAAGCGTCCCCGTCTCGGCGATTCCACTAGCAATCCGAACGTGCCTTCTGGTCGTGCGCCGCTGGGAAGCAGTCGAGGACCGGGAATCAATAGGTCTACGTCTCCGACCAAGATACCTGGTCCCGGCAAGACGCCGGGGTCTTCTCTTCCTCGTCCCGTACCCATCGCCATGCCCGTTCCCAAACCTGGAACCGCGCACCACGCACTAGGACATGGTCGTGTGCCGTCCGTCCAGCAGCTCGGCTCCAGTTACTCGCATAATCCATATCCAAGCTCTCGCGCCGTGTCATACACCTCGTCGACATCGTACAGCAACGGGAGGTATGGGCCTGCGAATGCCGCGGCGGTTGCGAAGAAGGCGTCGCGCGCAAGGCGAGAAAGCTTCAAGCCTCGACCGAGTATGGACGAGAACTGGGCAACAGACGCCGGACTTGGCGGGCAACGGCGATGGGGCGGCTTTGCTGGCGTCGCGGTTAAGGAGGAGGACGAAGAGTACTGAGTGTTGCGTGTTGACCTCCGCTTGATGCGGGACGCGCGAGGTGCGCCTTCCTCCTTCTCTCGCACCTCTGACTGCGCTGGGTATCATTTGGCTCGAGATGACTTATGCGAACATATCTAACGCGTGACGCGAAGTATGCATCTGTACTACTACATATGATCTCCTTCTAGCTCTCTCTCCTACGTAGTCGATAGTCGAGTATTGTTATCATGACGTTACGCCTTGTTATGACTTGCCTCCTTCCCATCCTCATGTACATCTATAACTGTCCAGGACTCGAATGCGATGACGATGGTGCGCTGTACGTATACGTACTCGACGTGGCGTGGAGACCGAACTCGGGCCCTCTCGAGGCTCGTAGCGCTGCGCGCCTGGACCGTGGTTGTCGCGGGCTGCTCTAGACCGACCTCGTTCAGACTCGCACTAAACGCAGCTCCTTTCCGCTCGGACGGTCATGAGACCGCAGTTGAGTATAAAGGCAATGGTTGCAATGCAGAAGCCTCCAATCACAGATAGCGCACTACTCACTACTACTCTACTACTACTACTGCGAATTCATGCCATACCTCCCAAGGTCAGAAGCTGCAGTAACGCCCAGCGCTACCCCTATGCCATCCTCCGGGCCTTCTGCCCATGCAGTTCTCGTCAGGTCCATCGTCGCGGGGGTATGTGCGGCCGTCCTCGGTCTCTGCATCTTCATTTGGGTCATCTATATCCTGCACCGATGGTGGGCCGTCCGAGCCGAAGCGCTGAGACCTCGCGTAAACGTCAACGGCGTCGGTGAGTGCCAGGATCCTGCAATGGTATAGCTTGAGAAGTGTTGACAGATTCGTTGCGTTCACGTAGAGCGCGAGTTCCCTGCCTCTTCGCGGAGCTCGGCGGAAGAGAGCGTAGACCATTCAGACCACAGCGTCCATAACGAGAAGTGAGCGAGGGTGTGCCGAGTACGTGATTGCATCAGTGCTCAGTGTTGGTGCGCGGGCTGACGACTGACACAGATAGTCACCAGCCAGATGGCTGTTGGAGGCACGGGTTCTGCAGCTCCAGAGACGGACGCGAAGCATACCTAGAGCCTGCCCTTCGGTACCAGTAGCGACCCCACCGGATGATCCTTCACGTCGAGCATCGAGGAAGAGGCTACCATTATCATGTGGCCCCAACATCTTCATAGCGCACGGAGCGCGGAGGCATGCGAAGGCGGCGGGTCGAGGGGAAGGGGGAAGGAGGGGAACAAGGGGGGGTGACACGTTGATAGGCAGAATGCCGACACTTGTCGTGTATGGATCATGACCTCCGTGTTTTGGGAATTCGCCTCACGAGCACGCCTTCAGCCTTGCAGAGAGTCAACATCGGAATGGAGGTCAACAGCTTCATATTGAGCAAGAGCGCGGTTCGCAGAGAGCAGCGAACCACCGGGGCTCGCCGCGGACAGACGGCACTAGATGAGACAGACAGTTGAACGTCAGTGCGAGGCGATAGTCATTATGTGCAGGTCTACTCCACGGAGGCGGGAATTATACAATACTCTACCAGAATACATATGTGCATGTCCGTTCATCCAAGGTATCGTTCGTCTAGGTTGAGCCAAGAGTCCATGAGGGAAATAGATCATCACAAACGAGGAGCACGCGCGGGGTCTACGGGTGCGTACTTCGCCTATGGTCGTGGGTCAAATTGGGTTTTCGCCACTCATGGTGTCAAGCCTGCTTACCATCTCGTTCTCCTTCTTCTGGAATCCACACTTCTCGTAGAAGGCTGCAGGGGCAAAGGGCGTGAGTGTCCACGCTCAACGCAGATCGAGCATGTGCAGATCACTCACGTATGTTGCTATCGCTGCAGTTCAGGATCGTCTTATAGCACCCGCTGTTCTCGCTGATGCCCGTGAGCGCATGAATAATACGCAGACCGAGCTTCTTGCCCTGCTGGGTCTTGTCCACGGCGATATCCTCGATATGGCCCACACAGCCAAGCCCACGGAGAAACTTGCGCTCGACGAAGACAGTGCCCACCGCGACGATTCGGTCAGAGGCCTTGTCGACGATGACGATGGAGTAGTATGTGCGAGGTGCAGCACGGATTGCTTCGAACTGTGCGCGCCATGCCTCTTCACCAGGGTCGGTGACGACAGTAAGAACTGAGAGAACTGAGAGATGTCCCCGGGAATAGTCTGAGGATGCGAGAGGGCGAATCTGTACGCGTCGTCGCCCTCAATGACTTGTTCGACGACGTGTGACGGGCATGAAACATACGTGGAGGTCTCCGGGCAACTGATTCCTGACGTCTACGGGGAGCTGGTCGGCGGGGAAGAGGAGGTCAAGGTCGGCGTCGGGGGTGAAAGGCATTAGAACTGTGAGGAGGTTGTCGGTACGTTAGGAAAGTCTATGCTTGAGGGACGAAGGAGAGGAGAGGAGAGGGAGTGGAATGGTGCTTGGGAAACAAGTCCGACACCGTGGAGCGGTTATGAACGCGTCCGGGCGTCTTCTGGCGCGTCTGTGGCGGTCCTATGCGCCGCCGAAAACACCGCGCCTTCATCCGCCGGTGCCCAAGGCGATGTCCCCCACGACTATGCACCTGCGATGCCCTCACCGTCAATGCCACTGCCTACACCTTCAGCCTCACTTCACCCTTACTCCAACTGCTCACTATGCTGTTCGGTCTAGCCGTATAGATGCGATACATCACGACGACTCTCTCTCCAAAGTCGGCCACCTCAACTTGAAGTTCACCCCCGACATCCCCACGAACGTGTCTTGCTGAATCAACACCATCTCGTGCGCCTATCCCGGCGTTGTGTCACTGTTGTTGATGGAGGATTCAGGCTCGCGGCGAACTGCAATGCTCTGGCGGCGGGGTACTTGGGTGCTGTCATCACACGCTGGCTGCGCCTGTTATTGTGAGTGGTCTTGGAGCGAATATCGACATGGTTGGGGCGACCTCGGTCAGCTGTCCGCAGGAATGCATTGCGTGCTCGAGCCCTGTGGACATGAATGGAGGATGAAGTAGTTCGCGTAGGTCGGTGGTCGACGCAGTGCCACGGCCGATCCCTCCTTTGCCCTCATTGGCCGCGATGTCTGTACACCAGACCAGTCCTCCCTGGCTACCGTCCGGGAGGAAGGATGGAGAGGGAATGTGTGGTATGCTCCTCATCCAACCTCGCTGACATTGCGTTGACCTACTAGTAAGCTCGTTCCCCGTACCAGGCGTGTTGGAGAGGACAGAACCGCTCCGCCGCCGCCCTCCCTCCATCCCCAGTTATGCGTATGCGCGGGCGGACGTGCGACCGGACTGGCTGGCGAGGCCAGGACAGTTGAAAGGTAGTTCACAGAAAATGACGAACACCCCCAGAACATTCTCCTCCTCCGTCCCTTCTCCCGATCGGTAATTATATTCCGTTCGCGCACTGAGCTGCCCTCGGATTATACTTTAGACGAACATCTCGTGATACGATGAGACAGGAGCCCCCGATATAAGTAGCTGGAAGGGCTCGACAATCCGTCGCACTGTCGCAATCCTAACACCGCTCCTCGTCCATCGACAAGCACACAATGACCTCTACTCCCAGACGCGTCGTCATTATCACAGGGGCAGCCGAGGGCATCGGTCGGGGCATCGCGCTCAGACTTGCAAAGGATGGGTACGACCTGGGTCTATTCGATCTTCCTAATGCCCAAGCGAAGCTCGACGACCTAGCCGCGACGATTGAGAAGGATTATGCGGTCCGAGTCCTCAAGGTGATCGGTAGCGTTGCTGAAGAGGACGACGTCAAGAGATTAGTCGATACCGTTGTAGAAGCTTTTGGCAGCCTCTATGCGGTACGTCTAGACTCCATAGCGTGCATGTCGTAACACTGGCGAGACTGACTACATCCTCTCATACCTAGATGATTGCTAATGCCGGTATATCCATCAACCATGTGCTGCATGAGTGTAAGATCGAAATCAATCTGCGTCTCACTCTTACATCTCGCTGACAAACAAACCCACATTCAGTTTCCACAGAAGAAGTGGACAGGTTGCTCTCCGTGAACGTGAAGGGAACGTTCTTCTGCTACAAATATGCAGCAATGCAGTTGATCAAGCAGGGGAACGGTGGACGAATCATCGGTGCAGGGTCAATTGCAAGCAAGAAAGGTCCGTAAGCCCGCTGTGGTGACGATGATTGGCCTCGCATTGTTAGCTCATTCAATTTGCAGGGCTCCCTCAGAACGCCATCTACAGTGCAACCAAATTCGCGATTCGTGGCATGACGCAGAGTGCGGCTATGGACTACGGCAAGTACGGGATTACCGTCAATGCATACGCTCCTGGTGTCGTCGAGACTCCCTTGAGTAGGTTTCCGTGTTACTCTGCATCGTTGAACGTTTATCTCACGACATCTTCTCAGTGGATAAGCTTGATGAGTATCACACGGCCATCAGTGGTCAGCCGAAAGGGTCGTGGACTAGTTCTGTTGGTGCAACTTCGTCTGCGCGTTTCTTACGGTCTGAGTCTGATTATCTCTATGCCTTGCAGTTCAACAGCCTCAGCCTTCTTGGACGCAACGCCAAACCTGAGGACGTGGCCAAACTTGTATCGTTCCTTGTGTCAGACGATTCTTCCTTCGTAACAGGTCAGCCACCGTTTCTCGTTTCGTTGGACGTCCGGATCACTCACTATTATCTCTGCAGGCCAAATGGTGAGTCGCTGTCGAACAGTCATATTATGTGCTATGACGATGCTGAACGTGTTCTCGCACGCTACACAGTACCTCGTGGACGGAGGGATATGTTTCGACTAATCCCTTCCCGAGATATCAGATACCTACCTACAGCGCTAGAGAGTAGTTCACGACGTTTGTATCAACACAGCCTCTTTCATGTCTCTTGTGCTAGTCTGTTTGTGTGACCCCGACGCTAGGGCTCTCTGATGGCGTACTTATGCTGCCAGTGAGCGGCGGTGAAAGCTTCCCGACACTTGCTTGGAGTACGTGACCGTGATGTGACCAATGGCGTCAGTCACAGCGACGCGACCTGTCACAATTGGGGGACGCGAGGCACATTTCGCGGCTTTGCGTTGCTATTCCCTTAAGCTTCTCCCTTCTCTCCCCTCCTCCAAATTCCTTGCATTTTGTCTCGACGTCCAGAATATGGCGAGAGGCAACAGCTCCTTCAAGAGGGGCGGTCGTGGTGGCTCTCGTTTCGGCTACCGGGGCAACACATCGTTTCGTGGCGGACGAGGACGCGGTCGCGGTCGAGGCGGAGCACCATCTGACGCGCAACCACTGAGAGACGAGGATGGAAACCAGCTGGCTGAGAGGTTTGAGCAGGTCAAGACCAGCGACGAGGTTGACGAGAAGCTGGGCTTCGCTCGCGTGCAAGAGGGTGGAACGAGAGAGGGCTGGTTGATCAATATGCACCCGGTGCGTTTTCTCCGTGCACTCATGACTCTCCCAGCTCAACTGCCGTGCAGACCTTGATTAAGGATCCGGACTACGCTGGTGGCAAGGCTGCTGTAGACTTCTATTTCATTCAAGACGATGGTGAGATGTTCAAATGCACGCTGCAGTATGAGCCATACTTTTACATTGCATGCAAGGTACGCTATATGCAGCTTCTGCGTCCCCGTCTCACGTCTAGACTCCCGCTACCCATAGAACGGCATGGAAACGATCATTGAAGAGTGGCTTATGAAGAAGTACGAAGGCATCATCTGTCGTATCACTCGCGAACGTAAGGAGGATCTTCAGATGCCAAACCACCTCATGGGTCATCGACGGCTCTTCCTCCAACTCCACTTCCGTAACGTCTCCGACCTCCTCGTCGTTCGTCGAGACATCATGCCGCTTGCACTTGCCAACAGCGCAAAACTCGACGCAGTCGACGCGTACGCCGAGGTCGTGAACGCAACGTCAGCTGCAGCGACCAACATCGAGCTCGAGGGCGAATGGGCCGCGGACGGAGAGTCGCAGGCCGGACCCTCGCGATGGGGAGCTGGCGGGCGCGATAGGGACCCGCGGGAGGGCATCATCGACATCCGCGAGTACGACGTCCCGTACTACTTGCGTGTCGCCATGGACAACGACATCCGAGTTGGTCTGTGGTATGCCATCACGTTCACCGCGGGTCAGCCTGCGTTCAAACAGCTCACTGAGCGTGTCAAGCGTGCGGACCCCGTCGTCATGGCATACGATATCGAGACGACCAAGGCACCACTCAAGTTCCCGGACCAGGCCATCGACCAGGTCATGATGATTTCGTACATGATCGACGGTCAAGGATTCCTCATCACGAACCGCGAGATTGTCAGTGAAGACATTGAAGACTTCGAGTACACGCCGAAAGAGGGTTACGAGGGCCCTTTCACGGTTTTCAACGAACCCGACGAGGTACGCTGTCTCATATGCCTGGAATGTACCTCTGTCCTTTGCTCACTTGCATACTAGCCTGCCGCCATTCGGCGTTTCTTCTCTCACATTCAAGACGTGAAGCCGACGGTCATGGCCACGTTTAACGGCGACTTCTTCGATTTCCCGTTCCTCTGTGCCCGTGCGAAGGTGCATGGAATCGACATGTTCCTCGAGACTGGTTTCGCGAAGGACTCTGAAGACGAGTTCAAGAGTCGGGCCTGCGTTCACATGGACTGCTTTCGATGGGTGAAGCGTGACTCATACCTACCCCAAGGAAGTCAGGGTTTGAAAGCCGTAACGACAGCCAAGCTGGGATACGACCCGATTGAACTCGACCCCGAGCTAATGACGCCGTGAGTACATTCTCAAGGATGTTTTCCATATGAGCTCTAACACCATATGTAGATATGCTATGGAACAGCCTCAGGTGCTTGCACAGTACTCCGTTTCAGATGCAGTCGCGACGTATTACCTCTATATGAAATACGTCCATCCTTTCATCTTCTCGCTATGCAACATCATCCCGCTCAAGGCGGACGAGGTGTTGCGCAAAGGTAGTGGTACTTTGTGCGAAACTCTGCTCATGGTGCGTCTCGCCAAACCTCCTTGGTGTGCCGGAACTTACATTGCTTCAGGTGGAAGCGTTCCGAGGGCAAATCATCATGCCGAACCGGCACGAAGAGTCCTACGGGACAATGTACGAAGGGCATCTGGTGGCCTCGGAGACCTATGTTGGTGGACACGTCGAAGCGCTGGAGGCGGGAGTATTCCGTAGTGATATCGTGACGCACTTCAAGATTGAACCCTCCGCGGTGCAGAAGGTTCGTGGTCACGCTAGTATACGTGATTTAGGTACTAACAGGGTGCTGAACAGCTTATTGACGAGCTGGACGCTGCGCTCACGTTCTGTATCGTCGAGGAATCCAAGTCTTCACTCGAATCTGTCACCAACTACGATGAGGTGAAGGCGGAAGTCCAGGCCAAGCTCGAGGAGATGCGCGACAACCCTCAACGGATGGACAACCCGCTCATCTATCATCTGGATGTCGCCGCCATGTACCCCAACATCATGTTGTCCAATCGACTGCAACCCGACTCAGTCGTTGACGAGGCAACCTGCGCTGTCTGTGACTTCAATCGTCCCGGCAAGAACTGCGATCGTCGGATGACCTGGGCCTGGCGTGGCGAGTTCTTCCCTGCGCGCCGGGACGAGTTCAACATGATCAAGCACGCTTTGAATCAAGAGACATTTCCCCCGCGGAAACCTGGCGGCCCCACGCGCAAGTTCGTTGACCTCTCCGAGTCGGAGCAGACTGCGTTGCTGCATAAGCGCCTTGGAGACTACTCGCGACGCGTCTACAAGAAGGTCAAAGACACCAAGATCGAGAACCGGGAAGCCATCATCTGCCAGCGCGAGAACCCCTTCTACATCGACACTGTCCGTCGCTTCCGTGACCGTCGGTACGAGTACAAGGGCCTCCACAAGACATGGAAGAAGAACCTGGATACCGTTCTCGGAGAACATCGCTCGATAGCGGAGGTGGACGAGGCCAAGAAGATGATCGTCCTGTACGATTCGCTCCAGCTCGCGCACAAGTGCATCCTCAACTCCTTCTACGGCTACGTCATGCGCAAGGGTGCCCGCTGGCACTCGATGGAGATGGCGGGGATCACCTGCCTCACGGGTGCGACGATCATCCAGATGGCGCGACAGCTCGTCGAGCAGATCGGGCGGCCGCTTGAGCTCGATACGGATGGAATCTGGTGCATGCTTCCTGGCGTGTTCCCCGAGAACTTCAAGTTCAAGCTCTCGAACGGGAAGGCGATCGCGTTCTCGTACCCGTGTACGATGCTCAACCACCTTGTTCATGCGCAGTTCACGAATCACCAGTACCACGATCTCGATCCCGAAACTGGCGAATACGTCGTTCATAGCGAGAACTCAATCTTCTTCGAGCTTGACGGTCCGTACAAAGCGATGATTCTCCCGTCCTCCAAGGAAGAGGACAAGCTGCTGAAGAAGCGGTACGCCGTCTTCAACGACGACGGCTCGCTCGCCGAACTGAAGGGGTTTGAGGTCAAGCGGAGAGGAGAGTTACAACTCATCAAGATCTTCCAATCCCAGATCTTCGAGAAGTTCCTCCTTGGTACCACGCTCGAGGAGTGCTACGCCGCCGTTGCGCAAGTCGCCGACCGCTGGCTGGACGTGCTGTTCAGCCACGCGGAAGACCTCGCTGACGAGGAGCTAGTCGAACTCATCGCGGAGAATCGTAGCATGTCGAAGACGCTGGCCGAATATGGCGGGCAGAAGTCAACCTCCATCAGCACTGCTCGTCGTTTGGCCGAGTTCTTGGGCGACCAGATGGTGAAGGACAAGGGTCTGGCCTGCAAGTTCATCATCTCCGCGAAGCCGATGGGTGCACCTGTCACTGAGCGTGCCGTGCCCGTCGCGATCTTCTCTGCCGAAGAGAGCGTCAAGAGGACGTACCTGCGGAAGTGGCTCAAGGACAACAGCCTGACGAACTTCGAGTTGCGCTCAATCCTGGACTGGGATTACTACATCGAGCGACTCGGGTCTGTCATCCAGAAACTCATCACAATCCCCGCCGCCATGCAGAAGGTGGCGAACCCTGTCCCGCGGATCCGGCACCCCGACTGGTTACACCGCCGTGTTGTCGCTATGGAGGATAAGTTCCATCAGCACAAGGTCACTGACTTCTTCAAGCGTGCGGGTGAGAGCCAGGAAACACAGACACAGAGTGCCGATATGGACATTGAAGACGGCGCCGAGCAGCGTCCTCGAGGCTTCCGAGTTGCAGTCGTGAAACGTAAGCCTACACGCCGAGAGCAGAGTCCGGAAGAGGGAGAGGTGGAGAAAGCACTTGCCGAGCCCCTACCAGACGTCACCAGGAACTACACGGGATGGCTGAAGGTGATGCGGAAACGTTGGAAACATCGCCGTGGAGACACTTCTGGATCTAGCAGCGTCGCCGTTCCCGCGATGTTTAGGGGCGTCCGTACGAAGCAGAGCACGCATTGGGACGTTGTTCAGATTCGACCCAACCGAACGCCTGGTCGTTTCACGCTTTGGCTATCAATCGACGGAGTCCTAACTTCTGTTCCGCTCCGCATCCCTCGCGAGTTCTACATCCATCTCCGCACCACACCCAAACGGGACCAGTTCAACCACGATCTCTACCAATGTGAGAAGGTCGTGCGCAGCTTGCCACGCGATCGCCCCTGCCTCAACCTGTACAAGATTTCCGTACGAGAAGACCTGTACGTGGAGGGACACGAGCACTTCATTGACATTACGAATGACCCCAATGTGGACGGTGTCTACGAGCTGCAGGTATGTCCTCCCCTTGTTTCATTCGTGACAGCTGCTGACCGCTATGTGTTAGCTACCCCTCGTGATGCGCGCAATTCTGAAGCTGGGAAAGACGTGCTGCAATGAGGACAAGACGATCACACTGAACCGTGCTGAGGCATACGGTTTTGACCTACAACAGCTAAGCCGTGCCGGCCCCGCGCTGACGAAGAGAACATACCTCGACAAAGGCCGAGCCGGAAAATACATCTTCCTCTACCACGCGTGTTCCCTGAATGCGCCCGTGCACGTGTTCGCTCTCTTCGTCCCCGGGGAGGTCGTCAAGCTGCACATAGTGGATCCCGCTACTCGCCGACAGCCGATCCCACGTCTTCCGGAACTCTACGCCGATCTGCTGAGCAAACACGAGCAAAACATCGGTGCCAGCATGTCCTACGACTATCCTGAACATCTCTCCTTCAACACCACATATCATGGCAATGACGCAACTGCACTCAAGGCCATCTCGCGCGAGTTGGGTCTCGTTGAGAATCGGTCTTTCATCGTCGTGATCTCGTCGACCAAGGAACAGAGTTACTTCGACTCATACACCCCCAAGCTCGCAAAGTTCCCTGTCCTCTCTATGTCTAAGGCGAAGTCACCACATTCACTGGACGTCTTCCCTTGGCAGACGGGGGTTGCTCAGAAGCTCGTAAACCGCTATCTCTCCCTGGGCCCTTGGTTGGACCGCACCGTTGCCATGGCGGACTACTACGACGTCCCTGTGGGTCACATCGAGGGAGACCAAGCATTGCTCCTGGCGGACATCGAGTTCGCTCGCAGGCTCACGAGTCAAGACATCGTTCTCTGGTGGTCACCAGGAGACAGACCTGACCTTGGTGGCATCGAAGAGGATAATCGGCCGCAGGAAGAGCTCGCCAAGACCGAGTTCGTGTCGCCCGGCTGTTATTCTAACGTCTGTCTGGAGATCACGGTTCGTAACCTTGCTGTCGATGCCGTGCTACATTCTGTCATCGTCAACGAGCTGGAGGGTAGCGGTGGCGCCACAGCCTTCGATGCATCCCGCACTCTCGATGAGTACTCCAAGGGAGACACCATGCAGGATCTTACACTCGGAGAATCCAACGTCTCCCCACAGACGTTCAGCATTCTCAAGTCATTGGTGAAGATGTGGATGGTCGACAAGATCCAGGGTAACTTCGAGAGTCCGGCGACCATTGCCATCGATCACTTCTGGCGATGGATCAGCTCGACGGCTTCCAACATGTACGACACCGGCATTCATCGCTTTGTCCACGGCCTGATGCGCAAGACTTTCATTCAGATGCTGGCCGAGTTCAAGCGTCTTGGATCTCATGTCGTCTACGCTGACCTGAGCAGGATTCTCCTGGTCACGTCAAAACCTCCTGGCACGGCGCATGCATACGCTACCTACATCACCACGGCTGTCACCTCGCATGAACTCTTCCAGCACGTGTATCTGCACACGGAGCGGTTCTACGACTTCCTGATCTTCATGGACGAAGCGAACTACGGTGCGGTCGTCTGCGAGGATCCCCTTGCACTGGAGCCTCCAGAGGAACTCGCGATCGAGATGCGCTGGAATATCCAATCCTTCCTCCCTCCAGCCATACAACCCGACTTTCGTGCGGTGGTTCGCTACTTCCTTGTAGAGTTCTTCCGCACCGCGCAGAAGACCCAGGGTGCGACACGTGTTCCCCTGCGCGTGCTGCAGAACGGCGGTGCTCCCGAGGCCACTCCTCGCGATGCAGCCAAGGCGGAGGAGGTCGACGCGTGTCGGGAGTTCATCGCACGTAAACTAACACGCCGCATGCTCCGTGTCCTCGGCGGGATCCAGGACCGGTACCGCGACGCCGTCACAGACGAGACCACACTCGCCCAGTGGGACTTCCCCCTCCTTCCCGGCTCGCATCTGCACCTTTCCAACCCTGCGCTCGAGTTCGTCAAATTCAGCTGTGCGGTGTTCGCGCTCGGTAAAGAGCATACACTCGAGGTTGGGCTACTCAAGCGGAACCTCCTTGAACTGGCCGGTGTGCGCGAGTTCGCGGCCGAGGCCGCGTTCCAGAACCCGTGCGAGCCGCTCAAGCTCTCCGGCGTACCGTGCCGCCACTGCGACGGCATGAAGGACTTCGACTTCTGCCGGGACCCCGCCCTCCTGCCCGGTCTCCACGGCGGCGGCGCCTCCAGCAATGGCGCCGGCGCCGCGCGTTGGCTCTGCACCAAGTGCGGCGGGGAGTACGACAAGGCGTCGATCGAGTTCGCGCTCATGCAAATTGTGCACGAGCACGAGCGGCGGTTCGCCCAGCAGGACCTGCGTTGTATGCGGTGTTCGCAGGTGCGCGCGGACAACGTGTCGCGGCACTGCGCGTGCTCGGGCGCGTACCAGCTCACGATGAACCGCACGGACGTCCGGCGGAAGCTCCGGACGATCGTCAACGTTGCGCTCGCACACAATATGGCGCGGTTGAAGGTGCGTGCTGTTGTAATGTCTGTTGTTGTCTGGTTGTGCAGTTTCTGACCTGTGTTTGGTCTGTAGGAATGTGCCCAGACGCTGCTCAACAACTGGTGATATCCAGTGGCTTGTGGTATGTAGATAAGAGAGGATCGGATGTTGTCCATTTGCCTCGTAGCTGTCGTCTTGCTTTCTGTTTTCGTAGCATGTATCCTTGTCCATGTAGTGGACTCCCACGTATGTTGTATCTGTATGTATGCCGTCACAACAGTCCATAGAATTAATTTGATGAGGCTCTACAGTCCGTTCGCAAGCCCAACCATCAGTACAACGGACAGTTTGGGACAGAAGACATAACTGATCTCCGGAGAACCTTGTCCACCGTTCAATGTTCGGAGTTGGTCTTGGACGTTCGAGGGGAATCGCGTTTACATTGTACAGACGTCAAACCAAACGACACTAGTAGTATAACAGCGCAAACGTACATGTACTAACTCAGCGATACTTGGCTAGGACAGGCAGCAATGCGACGACGACGAGCGAGAAAAGCGGAAAAATACACGGCCCCAAAGTGATATGTACAGAAGGCGCACAAACCGGCACTACGCAGCAGGGAAGTGGGCGTCCACGTTGCGGGGTAGTAGGATATGTCCAGGGAAATCGGCGGGGCGAGCTGGGTCCGGGAAGTGCAAGTTGGTTAAATAGAAGGGATAAAAAGCGAGACGTCGACAGCAAGGGGAGGAAAGGGGGATGCATAACGCCCTGGGGCAGCAGTGGGTCGTCTGCTGCACAAAGCCACGTCACGTTCAACAGCCGCATTCCAACCACAGACGATGCACACGACTCACACAGATATCACGCCGCGGCCTCCTCAGCTGCGGGCTCCTTGTCAGCGGTCTCAGCAGCGGCGGCCTCGGCTTCGGGCTCCTCTGCAATAGTCTCTGGAGCCGCAGCAGCTCCGTTCTCCTTCTCGGCGCCGCCAACCTGCACGTCCCCCGATAAGCCATCGAGCTCAACCCGAACCACTCTACTCGACGCACCTTCGAAGACGGCTTCTTGGATCCAGCACGCGACGCTGGCTTCTTCGCGGTGGACGCGGGCTTTGCAGAGGCCCGCGACGGGGGCTTCGCGCTTGCGGCGCGCGAGCCCGGCTTCGCCGAACCTGCGCGAGAGGCCTTTGACGCGGGCTTGGCGGCAGCGGCCTTGGAGGCGGGCTTCGACGCAGCCTTAGATGCGGGCTTTGCCTACGCGATGGTGAGCGGGTGCTGGCGGGGCGAAGGGCGGCCGCAACCACGAGGACGCACCTTCTTGGCGGGGGGCTCCTCCCCGTTGACGGCGGGGGCGCCGTCCTCAGCATCTTTCTCGGTCGCGGTACGCTTGCGACCCTTGGTCGACTTCGGCTTCTCCTCGCCCTCGGCGGCGGGCTCCTTTACCTTCTTCGAGCGGGGTTTCGCGGGGGCCTTCTTTGGGGCGGGCTCAGGCTTGGGCTGGTCCTTGATGCGTGCAGAGCGACGGGGCTCCGCTGCAGTTTCGGTAGACGGGGCGGCCTTGCGAGGCATGTTTAAGATGTGCGCGAGGGTGGTTGGGGAGCGGGGGCAGGGGATGGTAGGGGAAGGAGTTCAAGATGCGCGGGGGGCCGGAGCGTGGCTCAGCCCAACTCTACTCACGATCAACAAGTCATCACGTGCACAGTGCGGTCCCGTGACATCCGCGTGTTTAGCCACTTTCGCGCGCTCGGGCCAAACGCAGCGGGCGCTTCCTCAGTCTCGGGACTCCAAGACAAGACAGCATCGGTATTGTCTCCCTGCAGACAGAACGGACACTAACGGACGGCGCGATGTGCAGCCCGAGAGCATGCGAGAGTGTAAACGACCACAACTGGCACTATTCATGATCCTGGCTTTGACGCAATATGGTGACTTGAGCTCGCCTTGGAGAGAAAATCGAGATACGGACGCAACGAGTCGGAGATAGGCAAAGACAGCATGGATCTATAGGGTACAACATCCTTGCAACATTATCCGAGGAAGACAGGCGGGTGCAGTTCACAGCTGACGCTTCGACCGGACCTCCTGTATACGCGCGTCGAAGAACCCCCGAATATCCGCCTCGGTAACTTCGTCGCCTCGCTCCGCAAACGGGCGGAGGTGTTTCATGAGGTCGTCTCTATCGTGGCACAGGTCAACACCTTTTACTCAAGAAGATGAAGTGAGAGCAAATGCAAGAGGACATTTACCGCATTGCGTTGAATGCCATGATTCCGTCAATAGCTCGTTCACGAGGCAGTCGCTGCAGGGCACGCATACCGAGCTCCTCCAACGAAAGCCCTATCGAGGAATCAAGAAATCAATCTCCACGTAGGCATCAGGCGATAGAGATGACTTACCAACGTCAGGATCCTCTGGCGGCTCGTACGTTTCCTCCTCTTCCAACAGATAAGGATGGACTTGCAGCGAAGGCAGGCACTGTGACGCAGCCTTTAGTGTCTTCCTTTTCTCCGTCAGAAGCATGTCAGGATGGCTCACGTTATTGCAACGGCACCAGCGATCTCTCCAGCCATCAGTAAGGAAGACGTCGCCCGCTCCGTGATAGCGTGGCGTACACTCTGAGGTCTCCTCCTTGACTGTGTCGTCTTTCACAGGACCATCGAGGTGAACGAGTAGCGTCGTAACACGCGGATCTTGCGGAGGTGCGAGACATGGTGAGGATTCGATGTCTGGGGATATGCGTGCTCTCTTCGCCTGAGGTTCTTCGACGACCGACGCCGACCGCTCGCGCTTCTCGCTAACAGCAGCAGCCTGAGGTTGGGGGCTGCCGTCCTCCTTCGGCTGTGTTGTCTCTATATCCACTTGTGCAGCTGCTTTGGGCTCGTCCTTCCCGATAACGGTCCACGGCTCCGCCTCGCAGTCGGTCGTGCGCAAAACCATGAGCGCGCCAGGCGTGCCCGCGATTCTGCGCAATGCCTCAATCTTGCGTACACATGCACTGCAGACAAGTGCATCGTAGTCGTCTGCACTGATGAGAGGAGGAGGTAGTCCGGACGAAGACGCGTCCGACGCGCCGTCGTCTACTTCTGCAGCGGGCTCGTTCTCGGTCGGAGGAGCAGGCGTGGGCTCTCGGGTAGGCGGCCGCTCGCGGAGATTCAAGCAAGATTCATGGAACCAGTCCTAGAGGCGAAAAAGGAGATGAGAACACGGTTTACCAAAGCCACACGAGCGCACCTCACAGGTGACACACTGAATCATGGTCTCTCGCTCAAACTGGGCGTCGTACTTCCTCCCACACCTGCAAAACTGGGCCCTAAAGTTCCTCCCATAGGTATTCTTGTCATTCGGTTCCTCAAGGTGCGTGTGGAGTGTACAGGGATGCGCGAGTGCGCGTGTGGGGCAGTCGCAGCGGAAGCCTCGCTTGGGGAAGAGCTCGAGTTGTTCATGATCGGTATGACATGCTATCGAGCACGCAGAGCAAATGCCACGCGGGGAGTCTGTCGAAGACGAGGGCGTGCAGGTAAGGCAGAGGTAGACCGCTTGGCGAATGTGTCCGAGCGAATAGGTGCACTGGGAGAACTGGTGGGGGAGTGCGAGAGAGGCCTCTTGGAGGAGTGACGTCTGGGACTCGAACACGGACGCGAGCGTCGCAGAGTCGGACATGACGCGGACAACGACCAGCTGGTGCGCTGGCAAGGGGGTCAAGAGAGAAGAGAGAGGAAGCAGCGAAGTCGAGGTCCTGGACAGGGACGCGAACCGCCCGACGCGTCCGTCCTCCGCGCTGAGTGTTCTCTGCATGTGACCATCGTCATGCTCCTCACGCTCGTAATCGCCGCCAACTCTCGCGATCTCAACGCTCGACGAGCAGCAACCTAAAGGCCCGGGTTACCCTGTGGGACCATAGAGGTCGAGGCCACCAACAGCATCCACGGTTCGTGTATACATTTCAAGTCATGTCCGTCATGCTAAGGCTGAGAATGTCCTCCAGTTTCCAGCGAGAGTTTGCTAGCCATGTCGGACCAAGGGAAGAGGTACAACCCGCCGGATCCAATTCTCCTTACGCTCTTTGCGAACCGCTTCATGAGCGTCGCAGAGGCGATGGGCCGCTCCCTTCAGCAGACCGCCATAAGCACCAACATCAAGGAGCGGCTCGATTTCTCCTGTGCACTCTTCGCGCCCGATGGAGACCTCGTCGCGAATGCCCCATTTATACCCATCCACCTCGGATCCATGAGCTTGTGAGTGTTCACTGTGATGATGACCACCCCGAGACTGGAACCCCGTCCCTCCATATCAGTGCAGTCAGGTACCAGATGCAGCTGCACGCAAAGACCCTGAAACCTGGGGATGTACTCATGACAAACTCTCCTCATGCTGGCGGATCCCACCTCCCGGACATCACTATCATCTCCCCCGTCTTCTCCCCCTCGTCGGACGAGATCATCTTCTTTACCGCATCTCGCGGGCACCATGCTGATATCGGTGGTATTCTACCTGGGTCTATGCCACCGACGTCCACCACAATCTTCGAGGAAGGCGCGAACGTGCTAAGCTTCAAGATTGTGCGAGAAGGCGTATTCGACCACGACGGTCTGGTCGAGCATATGGTTACGAAGCCAGCATTGTACCCCGGAAGCTCGGGGTGCCGGAACCTACGGGACGTGGAGAGCGATCTGAAGGCCCAAGTTGCAGCAAATCACAAGGGCATTCAACTCATTCAACAAAGTGCGTTCCACAGCGACTTGCCCCACACATTCGTTTTGACTTGACTCTCAAAGTCGTGGATGACTATGGGTTGGAGACCGTGCAGGAATACATGTACCACATCCGCGCAAACGCGGAATCCTCCGTTCGCAGCCTCTTGAAGGATGTTGCGAAACGTGCTGGCACAAATGTCTTGGAAGCGGTGGATTACCTAGATGATGGCTCCCCGGTGAGTTCTGCTTAATCGCACATAGGCGCACTCCCCGGTCCTCATACGGATATACGCGTAGATCCAGCTGAAGGTTGAGATCAACGAGCACGACGGATCTGCCGTCCTGGACTTTGAGGGCACAGGCTGCGAGATCCGGGGAAACCTGAATGCCCCGATCTCCGTTGTGCACTCAGCAGTCATCTACTGTATGCGTGCGATGCTGGACATGGACATTCCGCTCAATGCGGGATGCTTGGTTCCTATCACTGGTACGTGTGCATCCAACATGGTCCAGCCGACATACTCATTTGCGTCGCAGTGAAGATTCCTGAAGGCTCGCTTCTCTCACCATCTAAGACAGCAGCAGTATGTGGCGGCAATGTCCTCACATCGCAGCGCATCGTCGATGTTGTCCTGAAAGCGTTCCACGCATGTGCTGCCAGCCAAGGGTGTACGAAGTACGTTTCATGATTTCCATCTACTTAAAACATTCCTTTCTTATGGATCCTCTAGCAACCTCACCTTCGGCGCAGGCGGCAAGGACAAGGACGGGAACAACGTCACCGGATGGGGATACTACGAGGTCTGACTCTCGGTTGACTCTTACCCCCGCATATACTCAGTACTTATCGTTCCCCTGCTATAGACGATCGCCGGCGGCTCTGGTGCAGGCCCGTCCTGGCACGGCACGTCAGGTGTGCACACGCATATCACCAACACGCGCATCGGCGACGTCGAGATCCTCGAGCGGCGCTACCCCGTGCTCGTGCACCAATTCGGCATCCGCGAGGGCTCGGGTGGCAAAGGCCGTTGGCGTGGCGGAGACGGCGTCGTGCGCGAAATCGAGTTCCTCGAGCCCCTCCAGGTCTCTATCCTCTCCGAGCGCCGCACACGCCAGCCGTATGGAGTGGAAGGCGGCGGCCCCGGCGCGCTCGGGCGGAATACGTGGATCAAGCAGCCGAGGAAGGCAGATGGGGATTGGCCGGATAACGTTGAGGAAGGGCAGGCGGAAGACGAGAGCAATGTCTTGAAGCCTAGGAAGATCAATATCGGAGGGAAGGCGACCGTGTTCATGGGCAAGGGTGACCGTCTGCTCATCGAGACACCCGGTGCGGGCGCGTGGGGCGCGCCGAAGGATGCGGAGGACGATGCTCACGGCGGACATGAGCACGTACGCGCGTGGGCGCCCCGTGGGAGCTTGGCGGAACGGGAAGCGGCGCAGGCTGCGTTTTGAAGTACTTACGCGAAGTCGGATGGCGGGATGAGGCGGCAGTAGAAACCAAGGTGTAGCAAATAGTTGTCCAAATCGTGTACTGATAGCCCCATCTAGAGCTCTGTGGCTCACTGCCTGCTTTCCGCTCAATTTTGCCAGGTGCCAACAATACTTGAGGCTACTGAACGCATGGGTGCGCCGAGGGAGGCCGAGGGAGAGTCTCTCGCGGAGCTCGCTTGCGAGACGAGATGAGGTGGCGGTGCTAGTTTCTCGTTCTTCACGCTCGGCTGGGGCGGGCTGTCTCGTTTCATCACCGCTAGCTGGCGCCGACGGCCGTTACCCAGGGTGCGACGCGAGAAGTAAGTGCTGATGAGCCTCTTATACCCGACGTGACGCGACCGAAGTCGCAGACAGCGACAAGCACCGGAAGGCCGAAGATGCGCTCTCCATCCTCCTCCACCACCACCCGGCGACCAAGCCGGGTCCATCTCAGTCCTCCTCATCGTCTTTGGCCACCCAGCGTTCCACCCTAGTCGCTCTTTCCGCGAAATCGTAATCATCCTCACTATTAATGCCATGAAGTCCTATCGCTCGAACCAAAAGCAAGTCAACAAGATCATCACCCGTGTCACCGCGACATGCATCCTCTTCGGTGCGGTGGGGTGCATTCTCCTCGTCGCGATCGGAGGCGCCTTCTCGACGTCGTCGTCGGAAGCCAAGCATGGGACGCACATCGTGGCCCCGCGCACGGGCGACGTGTGGCAGGTCGGAGAGCTACATACGGTGCAGTGGTACGTGTCACGCTTCTCTTATGTTAGTGCGCTGGTATGGAGCATCTCGTTCTGCAGGACTATGAATGATGTGCCCACTACCAACAAGTCAGGGGACCCGCTCCTGGCCAAGTTGATCCTGTCGTATGCGGGTACCTCGCCCAACTCGCATGTTCTCCTTGCTCGTGAGACCAGATCGTTATGAATATCTATGAGAATGCTCGCTGATGTCCAGCATATGCACAGACCTAACGGATTGGTTCCCGATCACGGATAGGCTCATGAATATCCTGGTCCCTGCGGTACCAACAAGAGAGGACTACTCACTATATTGTACGCACTTCGTCTTTCGATCACGTGTGTACTCAACCCAACTTCATCTTCAGTGTTCTCTCACGACAACAGTGATGTCTCGAGCTGGGGCGGCGCCATCACGATATTCAACCCGGAAAACGTCGAGGGCACCGCGATGGCCAACGAGACGATCGTGGTCACCACCGCCCCGCCCGTCTCCGTGACGCACTCGCTCACGTCGACGTTCTCCGACAGCGATCTCACGACGCTCAAACCGTCCTCCACGACTACCTCGCGCTCCAGCAGTACTAGCGGAAGCTCGAGTTCGGGGTCGGGATCTGCTTCCGGAACGGGTTCGGCGTCCGCTTCTGCGACTGTGACGGGATCGGCCAGTGCGACTGCGACAGGCACCGGGACGGGAACGTCATCCAGTGCCACCGTCACAGATACGAAGGCAGAGGGCGGTCAGGGAACGGCCACGCCTCCAACGGAAACCGAGCCTGCACCTACAACCTCTCCAACGCCGCCGAGTGCCAACTCACCGCCACGCATGCGTCGTGAACGTACATCCAGCGAGCATGGCAACACGCGGAATCGCAGGATAGGGCATTAGATAGGTATCCAACCCCGCCACGAGTCCCACACCCCTCGTTCCTTATCGCCCTCTGTCCTCCATCCTCCACCGTCACCCTCCTTCCTCTTGATGATCACGATTCGTGCACAGTTTTCCTTTGTAGCATAGTCGCACCGCCGTTAGACGTCATAGAGACCCTGGCATACCCGTACAGTACTGCTCTGCTCTCGGTACTTCGCGCGTGCCGTAATGCTTCACCGTATCTCTGGACATCCCTTCATGGATGGCGTTGCTTTGAAAGTCGAAATTGGGCGATGTCGCCGCGCCGTTCGTTACATGATACCGCTCGCTGGCTCCTTAACATACATACATCTTGTACAACATATACTACCTCACACTTGGGGAATTGGATCCACTTGACGACAACGGGCTATAGTGATGCGCTCGCTCTCCGTCTACAACCGGTACACGAGCTTCTCCGCGCTGTTCTTTCCCTCTTTGATGTACTGCAAGCCCTCGGGAATCGCAGCGAGGCCACCCTCCCAAGTCTTGAGCGGGTTCGGCTTGAGCCTGCCCTGCTCGACGAGGCGCGGCATGGTCTCGCAGAATGCAGCGATCTGCGCCTTATCGGACGGCGCCGCGGGGAAGTCCGTCCCGAACATCGTGAACGGCCGCCCCAAAGCGGTGTACAGCAGCATCGCTGTCAAACATCATCGCAGGAATGTGAGCTATGCACGAACTCAAGATTAAACGTAGCCCGCGGAGAGAACTCACGGATGCGCACGACGTCGGCCCTAACCTCGATCTCCTCCGGGCCCAAGAGGATGAGGACCTTCCCGCCCCCTGGCTTGATCACGTCCTGCGAGATCTGCTGGGACGCCTTCGTGCTGATGCAGTCGATCGCGAACTGGATCGTGTCGCCCGTCGCGGCCTTGATGTCCTGCACGACCTCGGCGTGCGGGCCGTGGTAGTCGACCACCGCGGACGCGCCGAGCGCGGTGAGGTGGGCAAAGTTGCGCGGGGAGCAGGTCGTGACGACTTTGTAGCCGGAGGCGCGCAGGAGCTGGGTGGCGTACTGACCGCAAGAGGCTGGCAAGATGCAGAGATGATGGGTATACGGTTTGTTATCAGGTTCAAAGAGGTTCGACTTACTGCTCCCGCCATAGACGAACACCCACTCGTCCCGCTCCGCCGGGGCCTCTGCAGTAGGCCCTACAAGGCCGAGACGCGCGGGGTGGAACAAACCTTGTACGGTGGTCCACACTCTGCGGACGTGACATCAGCAAACGTTCCACATACACGCACGTCTGCTCGGGCGCTGAGTGAACGCTACTCACCCACAGGTCAATGCCGCGGCTTGTTCATACGAGAGCGATTCTGGGAGCACCCACACGAGGTCCGCCGACGCTTTGAGGTATTCAGCGTACGCGCCGCGATCGGTGTAGTGCCCGCCATGCGTGAACGTCGCGACGCGCTCGCCGACCTTGCGCTGCGTCACGTTCTTGCCGACCTGCACAATCTCCCCTGCCGCATCTATTCCGAGGATCGACCCGGGAACACCAAAGTACTCGACGACTAGTGGTGGTCAAGGGGAATGTCAATAGATCGGAATGCGATCTAAAGTAGATATATGCGCACCCTTCCATTCGACATTGTTCAAAGCAACGGCGGAGGTCTTGATGAGTACCTCGTCATCATCGATCGCGGGGACCGGGCAGTCTTGTACCGCTACAGTCTTGTTCTGTGATCAAATCAAATCAGAGGGGATTCTACCCCTAATGCCACCGTAGACGCGCGCACCTCCTGGATGACTAACGCCTTCATGGATGCTGGAACAGACATGTCGGACAGGTGTTGGAGTAGATTGGGGATGTTCGAGCACTCTGGAGGCTAAATACACCGGCGGCTCGCTCGCACGGACAGATCAGTGACCATCGTGATCGCAGAAGCGTCTTGTATAGTCCAAGACCGACTTCTCCGGCACACTCGGTGATTGGGCTACGTGGCTGTCAAGCTGCAGATATTCCAGATATCTATCATCATGCGTCCTGGTGTGATAGGATGGAAGAGCTGCGATTCGGCTAGCTGGGGCATACGGTACATACGTGATGTATCACTACTGCCATCGTCAACCTTGGCTGTAAAGGGGATAACAATTCAACGACCCACATGGATGAAGACGGATCCTTTCTCCCCTCTAAAGGAAGCAGCCCTACATCATGGCGAACACAACGGCGAGTGCGGGTGCCAGGACCAGGCCAGCTCGTGTCAAGAGGTCGTGGCGAGAAAGGGGACATGCACTATTGGGTGACGTTGACTGCGAGGGAGAAGTATCCGGACTGCTTGAGGTCGAGGCTGCAACCGAGGTAGGCAATGAATTCGAAGTGGCGGATGACGATTGACTATTGTCAGACGGCGTCGGAAGCACGACTGTGACAGATATCGGCGGGGCAGAAGAAACCGAAAGGGACGTCGGAGGGGACCCAGTGCCTTGCGGGTCGTCAGGATTGAAAATCTGTATCGCCCCACTCCAGCTCACGCCGTTATCAGCCGCGTTCACTGTGTAAGCGAGGGTACTTGAGTACTATGTCACGGACTTTCAGTAGTGACATACAGAAGATAGAATAGTCGTTGCGGGTTTGAACTTCTGGCACGATGATGTTGACCATCGTCTGAGAAATTGGGAAGTCCGATGCGAGTCTCTGACCTGTTGATGACCAGATTGATGAGGCCAATACAGCCATGGGAGGAGCATCGCGACATACCGCCTAGAATCACAGGATTGAGGGGGTCTCCGCTGTAGTACTGCAGCACTACGAAGCCTAATATTGGGTCCCCGGTTTCATTTGTGAGGGATATACCCTGAATTCCCCTACGACCAGTATCACATTCAGACTTCCGAAGACACATACGGCCGAGGTGAAAGCAGACGACTGGTGAACCACGTACTTACCATTCGACGGTGCGCAGCTCTCCAACTCTCCATACGTCGCCTTGACTCGGGACGAGGATTGGGGGCACTGGTCCAAATTGAGCGAATGCCGTGGCAGACAGGGCAAGAAGACAGAGGGGCCTGAAGAGCATGTCGTTCTCCACTAGACGCGTCGGGAGACAGAACTTGGGGCAGCTAGGGGGGCACGCTCATGGGGGTACGGTTCAGAGAGCTGGATGTCATTTCCTGTTCGCTCCTCGTAGCGCCGCGAGCGTCCGCCGGGTTGAAAGCGATCAGTCGCCTCGTCACTTCGCGAGGGTCGAGGAAAGAGGAGGAAGTGCGGCCGCAACTGTGGGCGTCTCTGCTCGCCTCACGACTTGTTCCCGTTCCTCATCACCTCCTCCTCGCCCTCGTAGCTCTGCTCGACGTTGCTCATCCTGCAGTGGACACAGGACACTATGGATTGGTACTGACGCCTCCGCTCTTCGTCCGGAACGCAAGCTTTACGGCATCCCTCAGGCTCGCCTCGCAGCATGATGCGCGCTCACTGTATCCCGTGCTGTCCGCCAACGCCCGCAACAGGCTCAAGCTTCTGTCAATCTCTTTGGAGACTCGCACAGGATTCTCAATGATGCAAAGGGCGACCAAGTGCAATGTGCAGACAGAAAACACACTCATAAAAAGGGAGGGACTCGAACGAGACGGAGTGTTCACCGAGGTACGTCAACCATTCAGCCGCGCTACAGTAGCCGTACTCACCGATTTCAAAAGTATAGTCCTGACATCGCGGTAAAGATGTATTAGTCTGTACCGCCCTCGCCGCATAAAAACCCAAACCGTCACGCTTCGTCTCTCTGAGCCCACCTGCGCATCTCAGTCCCACCTAGTTTCTTTGAGTCTGCCCCCGGAAGCTCAGGAACCCCAGCATATCTGCGATGATGCATTCCCTGCTCTACGCATTCTGTGCCTCCCTTCTTCTCGTGCTTGCAAGTGCCCAAAACACCCCACCGCCGGTCATAGTGCCATCGACGGGGGATGTCTGGACCGTTGGAGAGAGACGGACGGTGGTGTGGTGCGTCAAGATACCTTCATTTTTATAGACATCTGCTCAAGTCAATTCTCTTCACCTCGACAGGAGCATCGAAGGGATCAACGTTTATAACCCTAGTTTGCAACCGCTCAGGGGAAGGTTGTTTCTCGGTCAATTCTTGAACGAGACCACAGAATACATCTGGTGTGAGTGCTCTGTCGTTCTGCCTGCGTGGTTGCTTGAGCGAGCAAATACTAATGTTGTGGTTGGCCAGTCAACAATCCCCTGGCGACGAACTTCACATACTTGCAGCAACAGGTCGACATAATCGTTCCAGCTGTTCCAACGGCTAGGACATACTTCATCCTCTGTGCGTGGTGATGATCGCCTCGGTTTATGGGCCAACTTTTGACCACGATTGATTCAATGATTGCAGTGCTGGGACAAAGTGATAACTGGAGCGCGCCCTTTACGATCAACAATCCCGCAGATCCTCAAGGTACAGGGACTCTTGGTGTCAACATTACTGTCACGACCGTATCCCAGACGACGACGATATCGGCCTCGAGCTCGTCAGAAAGCGTCTCCGCGTCGGTGACAACTAGCTCATCGTCCTTGTCCTTGTCCTCATCCTCATCCTGGTCCTCGTCTTCGTCGGCCTCTCCCATCTCAACGCCCTTCTCCGCAACCGCTCCTCCTGCGTCGACGTCCTCGACCAACACAACATCGGGAACTACATCAGGTGGTGGCTCAAACAGCGCGGGAAGGAGTGTCTCGAGGAATTTCTATGATGCATTCGCTGGACTGCTCTTTTTCGTTTTGTTCGTGGCTTGAGGTCGATGCTTGCTATCCTCCCTCATCCACCGAGCTACAGTATTCAGGAGGTAGTGTCCGGACTGTGTATCGCTCGCATACCTTATACATGACGTCACGCCTTTCTCTGGCACACTGCGTGTCTGCCCCTGAATCGAACCAGTTCGGTTGAACGCTGCAAAACCCCATGGAATGTCCAGGGCCTTATGTTGAATTGCACAAGGCGGTCAGTGATTGCGCCCATGATAGACATGATACGATTGCTGAGTTTCTGTTGCAGTTTCATACAGATGCGACGACCACCCGTGCGACTGGGAACGAAGGCAGTGGCCAAGAGGTGTCCCTTTCCCCACAAGACCCCCAGGAGAGCACTTAGAGCACGCTTTGCTCACACGCGAAGTGGTGAGCATCGGGTTCCATCGCCATCGAAGCCTCGGCGGGCTTTGTAACAGGGTTCGAGGGTTGCCAGGATCCCAGGAGATATAACACCAAGTTCATCCTCGCAGACTGCATACTCGGCACACTCCATGGCCTCTAGTCCGAGACGAGTGGTGATCATCACCGGCGCGGCGCAAGGCATTGGCCGCGCCGTCGCGCAGAGGCTCGCGAAAGATGGGTTCGACTTGGGGCTCTTCGACCTGCCGAAGTGCCGAGACCTGCTCGAGGAGCTTGCGACGAGCGTCCGCAAAGACTTTGGAGCGAAGGTGGTCACTGTCTATGGCGATGTGTCTATGGAAAGTGACGTGAAGGGGCTCATTGACACGGTCGTCGGGGAGCTGGGTGATATGTATGCGGTACGTCGCTGCAACGTTCATCGAGGAGCACGCTGAGGTGCTGACCTTGCCTGCCACTAGATGATCGCAAACGCGGGTATCTCGGCTGTGTATCCACTGCACGAAAGTAACGCATTCCAACGAACATCTCCGCATTGTGGTAACTTATGCGATTTTCGTGTCTCCCAGCCCCAACAGAAGTCTTCGACAACGTCATCAACGTCAACCTGAAAGGCGTCTTCCTTTGCTACAAATACGCAGCGATCCGGCTCATCGCGCAGGGCAAGGGCGGACGCATCATCGGGGCGGGCTCTATTGTGAGCAAGCACGGTGAGTGTATGCGCCCCAGGACACCACACGTCTGCTCCTCCGCTCACAATAGTTATGAGCAGGCGGTCCGGAGCAAGCGGCATACTGCGCGAGCAAGTTCGGGATCCGCGGCCTGACGCAGTGTGCGGCGATCGACTACGGGAAGTACGGCATCACCGTCAACGCCTACGCGCCCGGCGCTGTAGACACCCCGCTGAGTGAGTCGCTCCGTTGCTGTGCGCATACGACCGGGTTGACCACTTTTCGCTGACGGACCGCCGTCGCCCGCCAGTGCGTCAGACGGACGAAGACATCTGCATACGGCGAGGTCTGCCCGTCGGATCGTGGAAAGACAGCTTTGCAGTAAGTCGAGGGTCGGCGCGTGCCTCTGCAGCAACCCGTCGAAAGCTAATGAACATTGACGGGGATAGGGCAAGAACTCCTTGGGACGCTACGCCCAGGCGGAGGACGTCGCGAAGCTCGCAGCGTTCCTCATCTCGGACGACGCGTCGTTCATCACGGGTGAGTGGTAGAGAACTGCACATTTATGCACGCAACGCTCAAGCTCGGTCTTCGTCTTTCCACCACGTGGGTGGCATGGTCAACTGCAGGCCAATCTGTGAGTCACAAAGGACTGCCCTCCTTTCAGGAGCTGATCTGGAGCCCGTCGCGCTGCAGTACATTGTCGATGGAGGCGGCACGTTTGATTGAACGCACATTCCCGACCACATCGACGATAGAGTTTCTGTTGCGGCTTCGTACGGGCGAAATGCGAAGAGGCCCCGTGCGATCGGGGAACGAAGGCAGTAGCCGAAAAGTTCCCTGTTACGCCCGAGACCCCAAGGAGAGAACTTACAGCACGCCTTGCTCACACGCGAAGCGGTGGGCATTAGGTTGCGTCGTCATCGAAGCCTACCTAGGGTTTGTAACAGAGTTTGAACCTGGTTGCCAGGAGATATAAAGCCCCGCCCATCCTCTCATGCTGCAAAGCCCAGCGCATTCCATGGCCTCTAGTCCGAGACGAGTGGTGATCATCACTGGCGCAGCGCAAGGCATTGGCCGCGCGGTCGCGCAGAGACTTGCGAAAGACGGGTTCGATTTGGGGCTATTCGACCTGCCGAAGTGCCGAGACCTGCTCGAGGAGCTCGCGACGAGCGTCCGTACAGGCTTTGGAGCGAAGGCGGTCACGGTCTATGGCGATGTGTCTGTGGAAAGTGACGTGAAGGGGCTCATTGACACGGTCGTCGCGGAGCTGGGCGATATGTATGCGGTACGAGCCTACAACGTTCGTCGAGGAGCACACTGAGATACTTACCTTGCCTGCCACTAGATGATCGCCAACGCGGGAATCTCGACCGTGTATCCCCTGCACGAAAGTAATGCCTTTCAACGAACATCTCCGCATTGTGGTAACTTATGCGGTCTTACGTGTCTCCCAGCCCCAACAGAAGTCTTCGACAACATCATCAACGTCAACCTGAAGGGCGTCTTCCTTTGCTACAAATACGCCGCGATCCGGCTCATCGCGCAGGGCAAGGGTGGACGCATCATCGGGGCGGGCTCTGTTGCGAGCAAGAAAGGTCGGTATATGCGTGCGCCCCCGCAGGACAACTGCCTGTCCTTCAACTGACCACCCGGGCCTATCATCTGTCAGGTGTTCCGGAGCAAGCAGCCTACTGTGCGAGCAAATTCGGTATTCGTGGCCTGACGCAGTGTGCGGCCATAGACTACGGAAAGTACGGCATCACCGTGAACGCCTACGCTCCTGGAGCTGTGGACACCCCACTCAGTGAGTTGCTCCGTCGTTGCGCGCATACAACCTCCGAGTTTACTGTTTGCTGATGGTCCCCGGCGCCCGCCAGTGCGTCAGACGGACGAAGACGTCTGCATACGGAGAGGCCTGCCCGTCGGCTCATGGAAAGACAGCCGCGTAAGTCCAGGATCAATGTCATGTGCAGCGCACGGACGAGAGCTAATGGATGTCGATGGGGCCAGGGCAAGAACGCCTTGGAACGTTACGCCCAAGCGGAGGACGTCGCAAAGCTCGCAGCGTTCCTCGTTTCGGACGACGCGTCGTTCATCACGGGTGAGTGGTGGTGGAGAATCGCACATACGCACGCAGTGCTCAACCTCGGTCCTCGTTTTTCCACTCCCGTGGCATGGTGAACTGCAGGCCAATCTGTGAGTCGTCTCCTGCGAACGCCATCCTGCCAGCAGCTGATCTGGAGCCCGTCGCGCTGCAGTACATCGTCGATGGAGGTGGCACGTTTGATTAAATGCGCATTCCCAACCACATCGACTGGAACGAGCTTCGAGACGAGGGTCTGGACAGTCCCATACTTACTATCTGTATTGGCATCCTTCGTGCGCATGTGAGCGTTATGTCCCCGGATCCAAAGCGATCGCGGCCGTACAAATCCGTGTAGTGATGAGAGAGAGAAAGCGATTCGTTTCATTATGACACATTAACTAGCTACGCACAGGCCCGACTACCGATAATTGGACAGCATAACAACTACTCTAATACTACAAAGCAACGCCCGAGGCGGGTTAGAGTCGTCGGGGGTCGTCATCGACAGTCATGAGAGAGAGAGTACAACGGGACCCAGGGCGAGGGATACGTGAGATGTGCACTGCGGAGGGGGAACTTGGGGCACCGCTCAGTGCTTCTCGTCGTCGTACTGGCCCGTGGCGAGCGCGTTGAGGTCGTCCTCGGCCGCGTCGAGGCTGCGGTACTGGAACCAGAAGATCGTGCCGGCGATGAACGCGAGCACGGCCATCACGCTGTAGTTCCACACGAGGAGCGGATCCGCGGAGAGCGCGACGAACGCCTGGCCGATCGCGGCCGAGATCGCGGACATGAAGAGGTAGACGGACATGACGAGCGAGCGCATGTTCTTCGGCGCCTTCGTGAACGCGTACTCGAGCCCGGTGATGGACGCGAGGATCTCGGAGAAGGCGATGAGCACGTACGACGGCGTCTGGATCCAGACGTTGAGCGTCGACGTGATCGGGCTCCCGTCGGCGTCCTTGCAGGTCGCGACGTAGTACCCGCACGGGTTGTTCTTGTAGATGAAGTGCTGCACGACCGTCGTCCAGATCATCGCCGCGGAGCCGGTGTAGAAGCCGAGCGTCATGCGCTTGAGGGGGGTGAAGCGGATGCCGGCGCGGCGGAGGGCGGGGTAGATGAAGAGATCGCAGAGGGGGATGAAGATGATGAGCGCGATGGGGTCGAGGTTGGAGAGGACGTCGTTGGGGAGACCGTTGGTGACCATGGTGGCGGCCTGCGACGTAAGGTTGTTGTTGAGCTGGTTGTACGTGAGCCCTGCAACGAATAGGTCAGTACAGTGCGCATACATGAGGAAGGGACGGGCATACAGTAGATGGGGTACCACGCAAAGACACTGCACGCCTTGAATCCACGGCTGACTTCATCCACCCAACGGTCGTCGAACGTCATCCACTTCGGGCGGGTCTCGCCCTTGAAGTTGCTAGGCTTCGCAGACTCCCAGAAGTCGGGGGCCCTCATGTTCTTGACCGTCTGCAGCGGGTTCAGCGACCACCGGCCCTTCATCGCTTGACGCAGGATGCGGAGGGCTGAGGAAAGCACGGAACCCTGCGGCGGGGAGGTGATGTACATGTTGCGACCTGCCCAGAGGACAAGAGGGCAGAAGAGGAAGACAACGGTGGGAAGGGTGTATGCAAGATAGAAGCCGACATACTGCGATGATAAAAGTCAGCGTGGGTTTCGACGACGGCGGGATAGCCAGCGCACCTTCTCAGAGTAGACCATGGTGATTTGGCCGACCAGGGCACCAATGTTTATGAAGAGGTAGAAGTACATGTAGATCTTCGACGTAGTCATGATGGGGTCAACAATGACGCGCTCGCCAGACTTCGTGTGGCCGATGAAGAGCTTGCTGCGCTTGTACTGCTCAGCGACAAGAGGCGAAATGTTGGCCTTGAAACCACCGGTACCGATACCCATGACGATGATCGCGATGATGAAACATGCGAGAGCGCCATTCGAGTTCTCGATAACACCGGGAACCGAGGAGACAATGAGGAGGACGTGACCAACGAGAGCGATGGCGACAGCTACACAGACAG
This sequence comes from Earliella scabrosa, assembly GCA_022605405.1. Lineage (NCBI taxonomy): Eukaryota > Fungi > Basidiomycota > Agaricomycetes > Polyporales > Polyporaceae > Earliella > Earliella scabrosa. The sequence continues at coordinate 38,764 of JABYQQ010000038.1, forward strand.
TCTTGTAGCGACCCCAGCGTGTGTCGGCGATGTAGGCACCGAAAAGAGGAATGACATACACCCTGAGCACATAATGTCATTAGATGCTGCTATAAGCCGTCACAGCGTTGAACGACGTACCAGAAGGTGTTGAACGTGCCAATACCGGTCGACGCGCGCTGACCGAGGCCAAGCGCACCAGCCTGTTCAGGGTCGGCACCAGTCCTCGAGCCGCGGGGAAGCGGCTGCTGGATGAAGTTGGTCTGTGGATGGCGAGCTGCTCGTCAGCAAACAGTTCCAACTCGTCCCAGACATCACGCAAAACACAAGCGTTGAGGGGTACTCGATGGGCGTTAATCTCACGGCGTGGACAATAATCGCGGGAGCGGGCACTACAGCCCGCATCGTAACTGACGCTCGAGCCCGCAGTCCTCAAAGGTGTGGGTGCTTGTGTGCGTTGAAATACGATACGATCTGGGTGCAGGTCGAGGGCAATGAGAACCGGAATACTCACGAAGACGACCGCGGAACCGTAGTATGAGAACCGCTCTGCAAGCTCGCACCCCGCAATCACTGGTGATTTTGACATGGCGTCAGCGTCACTCGAGCTGGGTGCGGTCAGACGAGGTAGACAGTAGCCACTCACGGTACGCGCTCCATGGGATGGAGTCGGTGACACGACGGAGGGTCTTCTTCTCGTCCTCGGTAGGGAACTCGAGGCCGTCATGGACGCCGTCGAGCTCCTGCTCGTGAGCGGACTCGACAGGGCTAAAGCCCTTTTTCTCCAACTCGAGCTCGTCGCGCTTGGCCTCTGCGAGGCCTGCGAGGATGTCCGTGTCAGTCTGGAGGCCGGCCATGGTTCGCTGTTACTCCGGGAGGGAAGAGAGTGGGCGAGGGCTGGAGGACCGAGGGCGTCGAGGCGCGGAGGGGACTCTGGGAAAAGAGTCGGAGGGAAGAGCCTGGGGGCGATAACGGAGGGAGTGGTTTACTTATAGCGGGAGCACATGGTTGACCGTGGCTGTCGCAGGCCATTCGGTCCATATGCTTTCCCCTTCCTCCGGCCATCAATGGCGTCTGATCCAGGGACGCATAGAGCTCCTCCTCCGCTACAAATCATCCTCCCTCGCCCGGTGCTCCTCCTTGAGCTCCCTCGCTCCTCCCATTCTTCCGGCCCGCGCGCCAGCCCCGCGCCGCACACCTCGCCGCGCGGTCATTCGGTCTCTCCGCCCGGGCTGTGCGCGCGGTGCAGGGTGCGCGCACGCGAGGACATGGACGAGATGGTTGTGGCCGGCAGCAGTCGTCGCGTTGTGTCGTCGCGCGACACAAAAAATAGTCGATCACTTCGATCGGGGCCAGCGCTTAGCCGCGAGTCGGTTGAGCCCTCAGCCGGGCCCGCTCGCGTGTGCTCCTCCCGCCACCGACCTCACCCTCGAGCGTGAACTCGAGTCTCGCAGCGGCGGCAGCGCTGCAGCTAGGCAGATAAGCAGCGTGTGTTCCGGAATCCGGACCAGCAACGAAGATAGGGAGATGGGATGCACCACTGTCACCCGAGGCGTTCCAGGCGTGCCTGGGACACAGTCCATGTCTCAGACATCTCTCATGTAACTCATCCCCATCGGTCAATTTCGTAACCTCGCGCAACGTATATATCGTATCGTCAGGAAGCTCTTCTTATTCGTGATATTGCGCACGATGCGCTGATAGCGTCCATGATTGCTCGTTGCCCATCCTCGATTGCGAGTTAGGTGCACTCTCGCAGACCGCACCATTCATCCACCAACTACCGGCGACAGCGTTACGGGTATCAAGTATGCGCCCACTGCGATCTGTTCGGTGGAATACAGTGGCGGATAACTGTCGCTGCGACGCCGCCCGTTTGCCTAGAATGTCGCGTGTAAGTACTCTCACATGCCTAGACATGCGCACTTTCCCACTGCCCACACCCCATGTATGTCTCCTGTCCGCCATAAAGATAGTTTCAAGCGGGTCCACATCGGAGCAGCGTCCTTGGCACCTTCCTCTGCACCTGTCGTGTGAGTGCCAACAGTCATCGATTTACGACCGCTGACCAGCAGCTACACGCCCTCGGGCGGATGTCAGCATCTTGGCTGTTCATGCCGCCGTTGCCTACGGCGACCCATCCATATCCACCGTGCTGGCGTTAGCACATCGATGGATCTGGTCCTGAGGAGAAAACCCCCTCCAAGTCTTCTGCTCTCTCTCACTGCGGACTTCGAAGCCGTCCGCAAATCCAGGCGGGCGGGTTTGTAGGGGTTTGTCGACTACATACCATTCGTGCCTGGCGGCTCGCCTTCTCAGCATGCCTCTAGATCCCAGAATTAGCGCAATGTGCTCATGGTCTGATGTCAGCCCTCATCGCCTGTCTAGATCTCACCCCAACTCAATTTGACGCGATGGAGCGATGCCAAGAGCACTGGTGGTGATTTCAGAGGCGCCATGCTCCGAGGGCGTGATAAGTCCTGTCGCGCTAGTACTTACGGAGCACGGCTCCAAACGTGAGGAGAGCCTTCAAGAGCTGAGGTCGAGTGGGACAAATCCATGCATGCCCTTCATTTTGTGTCTAGATGAGCCGAATTTGAGCAAAACAGCTGGCAGTGGAAGCACCGTTCACAGTGGTACAACCTCTCGTGAGTGCCCAACACACAGCTCACCATTGGTCCTTGGAGCAGGGCATGTACCAAGGATGCAGGTCCCGGCGCATCTAGCACTCACCCGCCGCCAAAACGTCTCAACTTGTGCTTGAGCCCTAGCAGGGATCCTATGTGCTGCCGAATGTCTAGAGGCCGCCGTTACCATACTCGACTCGACGCGGAACGTCGGAGGCGGAGCAAGCGCTCGCCGCGCAACGCTGCCACAACGGGCCCGCCAACAGCCGCCAACCCGCCCACCCAGGTACCGAAACAACAGGCCCTCGAGCGCATCTCCTCGCAAGCGCAGATACACCCCGCCGATTCCAGATTAGCATCCGCGATCGACCCGCACACTTTCGAGGAGCCCAAGCGCAAGCGTCGGGCTGCCCCTGCTCGTCCTCTTGGACAAGCCTTTGCCAAGCGCCCGATGCCTGGGCGAACACACAGGCACCTACATGCGCACATACCGCGACCGCGATAAGGGGCCAGGGCATATTGAGCGCGGTCTTGGAGTTTTGATCTTGGTCTATGCTCTTGGGCGACGGTCTTGGGTGATGCCATCGGGGCAGGGTTAACGTCCACGACCCGACAGTGGGCATTTCGTTTGCTCGACGACGACGAAGCACGAGTGGACTGGGTGAAACGTCGTTCGAGTGCATCGTCAAAAGCCCTATAACAGGTTAGAACAAGCGAGCGCTGATTAGTTCGTGGTCGACACCCAAAACCGAGGTCTTGTGAAACATATCATCCTCTTCTCAAACATGGTTGCAATGCGACATTGCGGGCGACTGACGCGCGCGCCCATGCCACCTGTAGGTCAAGCAAAGTCGATTCCATGACCAATTTGCATAGGATGTCGACTCTCCCTCCGGTGATCACAATGGCGGACGAACGAATGTTGTTGATGCGATTACCCGAGACCAGTACGATAGCATGTAAACGAACCCGGGCCGAAACTGGACATGTCTGGCATCAGGCGAGGACATGGGAGCGGTCGTACTCTTCTCTCCACTTCTCGAACCCTTCGAGCGGGACCTCCCCGCACAGGTCCGCGACGACCGTGCGAAGCTCGTTCAAACTCTGGCAGAGTGCGCAAGGCACACGACGCAGTCAGCATTCATTTCCTGACAACCGCGACCGAGCCCGAGACACCCACCTGCGTCATCTGGAGGACGGCGACGACGGCGGTGGCATAGAACATGTGCTCGTAGCTGCCGACGGACTGCCGCAGCGCCTTCGTGACCGTCGTGTGAGCCGGCCGGGCTGCCGCTGCGTTGGACACGTATGCGTAGCCGCTGTGGTAATGGAGCCGGTCCGCGAGGTTCTTGTACTGTGCCTGGTGCAGGGGCTCGCCCGTCCTGAGCGACTGCGAGATAAGGAAGAACATGGAGATGACGTCGCTGATCTGGGGACGAAACAGGGCCCGATGAGTTTCTGCGCTGTCGCGCACGATCCCTTAAATACTTGGTGGGACGTACGAAGTGAGGGTTCAGGACATATGTGTGCGGCAGCGTGGTTTTGCGCAGGTCAGGATCCATGTTGGACAGGGCACCTGCCAGCTGTCACTTCCGTTAGCCTTCGGGCGTAGTCAAGACGATCAAAGAGGAGCACACGCACCAGGATTAGGCTCGCGAGCATGTCGCTTTGCAGCTCGGTGAGCCGGTTATAATCCTCGAATGCCCACGCTCCACGAATGTTCCCCTCCCATTTGGACATGGCTGTCCGCATCCGCAGGTCTTGCAGCTGCTCGGCGAGGGCAATGATTTTGTCGCGCAGTTCACGCGGCCATGTTCGCTGGATCTCTTGGCCCTTGTGCTGCCGGATATGCTCGAACGAGTCCGCCGCGCTCAACCACAGGGTCGTGAGATGAGAGTAGAGGTACGAGATCCCGGCGATAGTGGACGCGTTACGGAGGCGCACGGCTTTGCGTCCGGACTTCGGCGGAAGCATCATCAGGATGAAGGACGCGGCAGAACCTGCGTTCAGCGCATACATTCAGATCATTCGTCGTGCCTCTTGAATCCTTGAGAGGACTTACCGATCATAACCAGCACCCAACGTCTCCATGCGACACTCCATCCGAGCCCAAGACTGCCGACAACTCCAGGCAGATTGCCATCGATCCACGAGTATCCAATCACGAGCACGAAGGTGACCTGGGGAGCATGTCAGCAACTGAACGGAGCTCGGCCTAAGGCGACTTACCCCTGCCATGAGGATGCCCATGAGATGCTGTGGTGGTGCGTAGAGACGCAGGAAGACTATGACGAGCAAGAAGGCAGCTGAGATCGCGCCCAACCCGTACGGGTTCCCATTCCCTGTGCCGGACCCTACAGAGAGACTCTGGGTGAACACACGAACACAAGATGAACTGTATTGTCTCACCAATGTACCACGCTACCATTCCCACGACAGCACCGACGAATGTTCCGCCCAGGCGCGCAACATAGCTGGAGCACAACGGTGAGTATATGCGCTAATCAGACACATGGAACCGACTCACTTGAAGACCTGATCAGACGCATATATGTTCAACGTTGTTTGTGCCATGATCAAAGCCCTGCTTGACGTTTTAGAAACGTGTTGATAGATAATCATACCCGCACGTACCAAACACCTCGCTGGGCGTATACGAAGCCTGCAAACTGTTGAGCTCTCCCTCCACTTGAAGGAGGTCGGCATGTGACATACCAGCACTCGACTTCAAAACACCGGGAATCCAGAGAGCGATCGTGACAAGGACATATCTGAAAGTGAACTGCTACAGGTCACCACAATCGCCGCATATTGTTGAGACCAAATGTATTACACACCAACGCCTCCGGTGTCTTCGTCCACTTGTACACTTTGTGGATGACGTTGGCAACGCGCTGCAGGGCGTTCTTGGGCGGCCTGCTATCAGGATCGAGCTCTGTACGACACCATCACGATCCATACGAACACACAATCCGAAGAGATTTGACTCACTATACTTCCTCCTGTCCTCAGCTTCGACGGCCTCCTCTGGCTGAGTATCTTCACCGGCCGCACTCTGGCCAGCACCCTCCCGAGAACGCAACAGCTTCCAGATAGCACGCATGCCCTTCGGGAACCACAGCTTCGGCTTCGCACGTTTCGCCGCCGTATGGCTCACATGCTCCGCCAACACGACGATCCCGTTGGACGTGGTCATCAAATTCGAGGTGAAGACGTATGCCGTGTACAGCGAGCGCAGCGGGACGGTCTTGAGCACGCCGACGTCCGCCTGCTCGAACAGATGCTGGTACGGTTGCAGGAGGAGGAGACGCTTGTCGCTCTTGAAGTCTTCAATGGCGGTCCGAAGGGCGGACAGCGCCCTCTCAAGCTCGACAAGCTGTGCATCCTGCTCGGCGGTGCCGCGTTTGTACCTCTTCGTGTTGACCGCGACAATGAGCTTCTTGAGAGCAGCGAGGACGGAGACACCTGCAGACCGCAAGTCGGCAGTGGCGTCGCGAAGATTCGGGAGGATGTCAACGAGGCCGACGTTGTGCTCCTTCTCTGCAGCGACGTTGCGCTCGCGGAACTGGCGGAGAAGGTAGGTGTCGCCGATGGTCTCGCTGCTCGCGTTGGGATCCGTGAGAGAATCCGTGTCGTCTGACTTGAGGTTGGCGAACGACGCCCACTGTGCAATCGTTTTGGCGAAATTGTTGAGAGCGCCTGAATCAGGGCGTGAGACGGGTCATCAGGATGAAAAGATGTAATGGATTACATACCTATGCGAGTGGCGACTATTTGCATGGGTTCGAGCATTTCCTGTACGTCGTCTCCATTCCAGCGGCCCCAGCTGAACTCGAGGTTAAGCATTGCCTTCTGTGACATTACTGCGACCCGGGTTAGATTGGGCGAATGAGCTGATAGCGAGATCACTCACGTTGTTGCAATTGCGTTAACATGCCTACACGCGCCATTATCGTTTTCGTCGCCGGGGGAGTCCCATCAGCAAGTTCGTGTGGGTCGGCTCGTAGAACGTCATCCTGCAGAGCGAGAATGCCTTGCAACTTGTCGAGTAGGTCTGCAGAGGAGTCTAGGTAGGAATGATTCATCGTCTCTGGGAATGCGAAGGTGATGAACACGAGCGCGATGGCGACATAGCACGCGATCGACGTCAACATAGAGTTCAACAGTGTGTACTGTGCGAACGGGAAGAGAGGTCCGAAGCTCTGGAGTGAGGAGATGAGTGCGATTTCCTCCTGGGTATCAATACGAGGAAGGACATACACAGAAGATGTCAATGGCGATGGTCCCGAACACGCTCATGAGCGTGAGCTTGGGCGCATAGGCCCTGATCAATGCAAACAAGAAGCAGCCGAATCCAAGGAAGACTCCGTAAACAACGGTCGAGCTACACGGCGCCGTCAGTTGCCTCACTCATCGTCCATGTTGCACACGACGCACCGAGGATCCAAGAAGTCGCCTTCGAAGATAGCAACACGGAACAAGGCATCCGGGTTTGATAGACCAGCAGTACTATGCGTGCAAGAGTGTAAGCACCGTTGAGACACAACCCGACGCGATGCAGGTCACCTTTCTGCTTGCTGCTGCAATGTTTGTTGCAGCAGTACTTGATCCCGTGCAGCCAGCGCAGCCCTCATCGCAGCACAAGAGAGGGCCCAACCCAATGAGATGCCGACGACGATAGTCAAAATAACCTGTCATGATGTCATTACGTATTCGAGGGCGGGGCGACACTTGAACTCGGGCAGGAGAACTTGGGCAGGGCAAGGAGGAGCACAAACGAGACTCACAATCATGAATAGTTGCACGGGCATATTGGGCGGGAGCATAACGCTCAACAGTAACGCGAAAAACGCGCTACATTATGCATGCAATGTCAGTCGCACCCAAGATGTCAGGGAGGTGGACTCACGTATTGCCCAGAGTCGCCAAAGACTTATCCGGAAGCATGATCACGAAGGAGATCCATGCTACGACCCAGCACCTCAACAACACCTTCCACGACTTCCATGAGCGCAGGTTTGAGGAAACCCATGGGGGAAGCTTGTCCCAGAATGTCGAAGGCTTCGCCGTGGATTCTGGCGGTGTTCTCGAGGAAGCCCCGTTCTGTACCTTCTCGCTAGACATGTACCAGACCAGGAGGGTGGGCGGGCTCGGTAGCCTTGTGCTGTCCGAGATCGGCTCGCAGACACAGTAAAGAAGAAAAGTGAAGGCGTTCGGATGGAAGGTAGAGAGCGGCTGCCATATAATCCAACGTCAGTTCGCCGCCCCAGGCCGGGTGACGTATTCCATATCTCACATGAACGTCGGAAAGAAATGCAGCTATGGCGGAGGCCTGAAGAATGCGAGAAGAAGAGACGGATCCGGGACCCGAGAGCTGAGCATGATGCAAATTGAGATGTCAAGGTGTTGTTGAACAACAACAGAACGGTCAAACTCGAGGCCCGCGACGCCGAGAGGTGCGGTCGCGTCGGGAGCGGGTAAACGCCTGTGCCGTTTTTGGTGTAAGCGCTTGCGTCAGCAAAATTACCTGTCCCCTGGCAGCCGCTCGGCGCTAAGTAGCTGCAACGCGTGCTACAACTTACAAGACGGCCCGCCTCCGGCCAACATGGGAGAATAATCCGTCGTCTAGATGGCTTGATCGGGGTACATTTTACATAGGTACAAACTGCTGCTACTATCGTGCATCCTCGATCCGTGCCAGATGAGGCCCAACTGATATGCGCCTCTATGCGGAGAGCTTCTTGCGGAGGAGGTTCTTCAGTGTCTCACCATCCTGAGCGAACTTCCGGATACCCTCGTTGAGCTTGTCAGTCGCCATCTCGTCCTCGCAGAGGGCCCAGCGGAACTCGGCTTCGTTGTCGATGTAGGTGACCTTGGGGATAGGCTGGCCGGAAGCGGCTGTAGATGCTATGAGTTACTTGCGCGGTAACTGACCTGGCAGGGCAGACGTACCGTTCACGGAGTCGAGCTTCTTGGGGACAGGGGCGGTGTCGTTCTTGAGCTCCTCAAGCAGCGAAGGAGAGATCGTGAGGAAGTCGACACCAGCAAGAGCCTTGATCTCGCCGGTCTATAGGACGGCCTAACTGTTAGCAACAGCAACCTCGTAGGCCCGTCCATATCACGCACGTTACGGAAGGAAGCACCCATGACGATGGTGTTGTAGTTGTGCTGCTTGTAGTAATTGAAGATCTTCTTCACCGACTGTACACCGGGGTCCTCATCGCCAACGTAGTCCTTGCCCGGCTTGTTCTTCTTGTACCAGTCAAGGATCTGCAAGAACTGTCTTAACAGGAGCACATACGGCAAGAGGCAAGCCAGGTACGTACGCGGCCGACAAAGGGCGAGATAAGGGTAACGCCCGCCTCGGCACATGCAACAGCCTGGGCGAAGCCGAAGAGGAGGGTGAGGTTGCAGTGGATGCCGTCGTCGCGCTCAAGCTCGCGCGCGGCCTGGATACCCTCCCAGGTCGAAGCGATCTTGATCAGGATGCGCTCCTTCTTGATGCCAACGGACTCGTAGAGCGCGATGAGCTCCTTGGCCTTGGCCTTGGTGGCCTCCTTGTCGAAGGAGAGACGGGCATCGACCTCAGTCGAGACACGGCCGGGGATGATCTTCAAGATCTCCTTTCCGAACTCGACGAGCTGTACGGGTGTAGGCGTATGCAGCATTGAGTCTTCGTCTTGGAGGAGGGCATGAAGTAGCCGAAGTGAATGATACTCACCAGACGGTCCATAGCAGCATTGACCTGCTCGTCAACGCTGCCGCCCTTGCTCTTTCCGTGCTCAACAGCAGCATCGATCAGGCGCTGGTAGGCGGGCTTGTTCGCAGCAGCGAGGATGAGCGAAGGGTTCGTAGTCGCGTCCTGAGGCTTGTAGACATCGATAGCTAGCCGATGTGCGCCAGGACGTCAGTCGTTGTGCGCAATCAATCGTCCTCGCATGTAGGGGACTCACACTCGAAGTCGCCAGAGTCAGAGACAACGACGGTTCCGGTCTGCTTGAGGGCGTCGAGCGAGGTAGTCATGGCTGTGTATGTGCGGTGTGATGGTGGTGGTTGCTGTTAAGGAGGGATGCTGAGCAGCGTCGCCGTTTGTCGGCTTCAAGTATGCTCCCAGCTGAGTGAGCTCAGACGTGATCTCATCGTGATCTCTTCCACGAGCGCCTAGCTCCGGCCCGACTTTGCCTCGCTCTCTCCACCGCAGAAGTACCACGACGTCTCTATCATCTATCTCACAGACTCAGTGCACCTGGTTCTGTACCACTCACAACAAGATTTTCGCTTCAGGGGATGCAATGAACAGTTAACTTCCCCGCAGCCGCTCGGAGGACATTTGGTTGGAGAAGCTTGGCACGCCTCGTCGGTAAGAGACACTCCGGAGACAGCCCGCCGACAGTGAGAAAGGCCAAAGCGGCAGCAGCTGCGGCCTTGAAGCTAGCAACCACGGTGGTAGGTGGGCCGAACCGGAACTAGAATGGCTTTCGCGCGGACCGCGGACGTGGGATCATCAAGTTGATTGTACACGAGCTGTAACAGAACAACTGTCCAAATCCGTCGCTCTGCGCCTACTAGTACTCGTCCCGTACAGCGGCTGTAAGTGTTGTGTACAATCTGACAAACGTGCGCAGATTGAATAGGCTGAGGCCTAGGCGAAGTCCCCCAGGTCCGGTTCCCTGTAATTCGGGAATACTCCCATAGGTCGCATAGGTCAGTTCGAACACCGATGGCAGACCTCAGTACCTATTGGAATCACGGGTACTTACAGCCAGATTCAGCCCATGAGGTCTATCAGATGATAAGTACTGGTTCCTATGCAGCGCACTGAAGTAGGCCGTCAAAATCAGATCTTCGCGATGGCTAAGAGATGTCACCGAGCAGCCTCGGAGCGCTCCGTTGCTGTGATCAAGCCCAGTCTTTTGTACTTCGCAGCATTCTGCAGCAGCGCGGTCTCCATCTCCACGGCGCGATCGGAGCAAGCAACTCGAATGGAACCTGTGGTGCCACGTGGCGGGCACACGAGCACAGATCTCACAGGGGTTGGTGCGCCCCAGAGTCAGAAACGCAATGATAGAGTGGTCATTGTGGTGCTCACCCATGATTGTCAGCAGGAAGAATCCGTGACCAGAACGTGTGGTCCGTGACGGAGATCGCAGTGAGATGGGTCAGTCGGCTCGATGACCCACAACGTCTGCGGAACAGTTTTGAGAGACAGCGGTCAGCGTAGTCAGAGTGCATCTCACCTCAACTTCGCGACTTCCGTGATACAGTGGCACTACACGAACGGAAGAGGCACGGCGAGTCAAACTGTGCGATGTCAGTGATTAGCATTCTCCAGTCCGAAGGGACGTGGCATTAATCGTGGACACTGCTGCGTGTACCTCCGACCTCCGAGGCACGGAGATGAGATGAGAACGGCAAGAGGTCAATGATCCTGCTTGAACGCAGACTCTGTCAGCTGTTGCGAGACCACCTATGACACAGTGTAGCGTGGCAGACAACAGTTACGTAGCAATGTAGTCTGGTCAAGCAGGAACAGCATGGAGGCCATGCGATTTGGACAGACATCCCTCACGCGGTGCAAACACGAGGGTAAGACCACAGTTCTACTCGAGGGTGAAGCATATGGTCGGTATTGCAGCCTCACTCTGTTCTCAGCGGTTGACCGCAGACATGCCTGAAATTGTCAGAAATGCCGCATAGTATCGATGGAACAGGGTTCGTTCGTTGCCGATGTCCTGTCCGAGGTCAAAATGGGCCATGTGGTAGAAAAATTCAGCGACGGGCGGATCAAGGAAGTGTATCTATGAAATTCACCAACCAAGCCTCGAGGCCCCCGGCGAGTGCACCTGCGGACGCTGCGAGCGCGACCTGAGGAGTTGTCCGCTAGAAAAATGGGGGAGGCTTGTCTTGAAAGAAGTACCGACCGGCCTTATTTGTTACGCTTGAGTGATCGAGGTCCAGAGATTCCGGGCTCGAGGGAGCCGACGGTGCGCACGGATTGACGTCGTTTCATGTCAACTCGGAGTAACGACTACATCATCGCCGGTATGAACGGTCGTTATCGTCACGGAATTGTCAGGATGATCGCCGAACGAACGAGCCTCGCGGGTACCTCTGTAAGCATGTGGAGATGTGGCCCCTGCGAGGAACGACGGCGCCCTTGGTGAATTGCCAGGAGGATGGACCCTTGGGGGACGCCTCGAGGACGGTTGGCTATGCATATCTGGTGATTAGGCTCGGCACAAATGGCATTGGGAGCCCGGTCGATGAGTCATACGCCACGTACTCGGGCTCGAGGACCCCGGTACGAACATGATGTGTGGGCACTCCCAGTGATGCTCTAAATTGTAAGTGCAGTCTCGTCGTCCAGACATCGTACATGACAGCTGCGCAGCAAGAGCATGAGAGTAGTCACATCAGTACACGGCGGATTGAAAACGGACCTTCGAGGGATAGGGATCTATCAAACAAAACATCTGGGGGCTCCATGAGAAGCGATAGGTACAGCCTAAGTCCTTGTATCCGGCCATAGAGGTGTCTTCCAGTGTGGTCCGATGTGCGGGCGTGATCGAGGGGCGAGCTGTCCTTGTGTGCACCTGCGGCAACATCCCGTGTCCAGTGTAGCAGCCATGAATAGCGTGCCGTGTGCGGTCTCGTGTCTGTCTCCATCCGTCGACGTGTGTTCAGTTGGGTAACCTGTGGAACAGCCTCTACACAGTCCATCTAGACCCAAGCCATCGTGAGAGATATGGATGCAGTCAAAGACCATACGGAGCACCTAGCGGGCGAAACGCTTCTGGAGAATACGTTCAGAAAACGATCCTGTGTGAGGCGATACGGACATAGCGAGACAGATGACGCGTGGGAAAACGCAACCCACACACGATGTTCCCGATTCGGCATAAGCTGTGCTGGGCCACTGGCCGCTTAACCATTCCCATCCACGTTCTCGATCCCAAGATCTCTCATCGACCTTGCTCGTCGGAGTAGAAGACCATCCCGAGAGTTTCCAATCGGGAAAGGGCTCAGGTACACTCAGATGCACGGCAAGTCTTCCTTATGAGGCAATTGCCACGAGCTTGACCCTGTTTGCAATCTACTTAATCGCCTCGAGCCTTTTGCTTGATGTATGGCTGTGGAGGTCCTGCATGAGTCAATATCCGCCACGGAACCGTCAACACTGTCGCCAGCACAACTGTTATCCTGTGGGGATCTCAAGACCGCTGACGTACGGTGACACCTATCTTAGGTCTCCGCCCATGAAACGTAAAGAACAGTCCGGAACGTGTAGCCCCGCCAACCGGTGGTGATAGTGAAGACCACATCATTTACTTCGGAGGGCGCAAGCTTGCGCCGCTGATCATGCTCCGTCTCCTCCTCTCCGCGCTCAGTACATCCGCGCTACTGCGCCCGGAGCCCTCGCCAGCCCAATAAAAAGATGAAGAGCGGAGGCACCCGTCCTCAAGCTACCATGTCTCAATCCGTGATTACCCTCTACGATATTCGCTCTACCATACCACAACCATGGGCCCCTAATATCTGGCGTATACGGTTCGTGCCAACCGAGCCGTCTATCCCCGCTTGCTGACGCGCCACAGATTCATCTTGAACTACAAGCGTCTCCCGTACCGCACGCTATGGATCGAGTTTTCGGACGTCGAGGCAACCCTCCGCACAATCGGAGCAAGACCGACGTCCTATAAGCCCGACGGCCGGCCCGTCTACACCCTACCCGCCATAGTGGATCCAATGCGGTCCCGCCATGCGCCGGTCGTACTCTCCAATGCCAATGATATCGCCGACCACCTCGAGGCAACGTATCCCGCCCGTCCCATCTTCCCAGAGGGGTCTCGGGCACTCCAAGCGTTGTTCGTCTACTACATCCAAGACATCTTCGTCAAGCCTCTCCTCCCCATTCTCGTTCCCCTGACCCATCAGCGCCTGCCCGAACGTAGTCAGGCCCACTTCAGACACGGCGGAGCGAGCCCGCCCCCCGTCGGGCTTGTTGGCCCTCAACGCGAGCAGGCATGGGCGGCGGTGAGGGAGCAATTCAATTTCCTCGCGTCTATCCTCGACAAGAATACGTTGGGCGGGGACGGAGTGGTCGCCATGGGCCGTGATGTAACGTATGCAGACTTTGCTCTGTGCTCCGTGCTGTGAGTGATCATCGAGCCGTGTGGAGCTATGCGCTGATGGCCACACCATAGCATATGGGTTGAGAAGGTCTCTCCTCACGACTGCTGGGCAAGGATCCGGGAATGGAACGGCGGGCGTTGGGGTCGCCTTCACGCCCGCTGCAGGGAGTATATGGATGTCTACTAAGAGGTCCAAGTTCGAACAACTCGGGCTGCACCATTGGTGGCAGGATCCGCCATAAGAGTCATGGTTTGGTATTTATCACTCACTGTATTGTATGCCCCCACCTATGTATCTCCAGACCCGTTAGATGCCGTAGACTCCACAATATAGAGCGAACATATTGAACGAAGAGATGTGACAGTACCGCACTCGAGGCACAATCGCGGCGACCACACTGCGCGCTGGCCAGCGCAGGACTTCAAAGAAGTGCCTCACGACAGTCCAGCATTAGTCCAGTTGTCTTACATGTTCGGAGCACGAAGGCCTGAAGGCCGTATGTACCCGTGATTGTGCGGATGACCGAGAAACACGAAAATCATCCAAGATGCCGCCCATCATGGGCTGTGTCTCTGAACTCGCGCTCACAAGACTACTTACCTCGAGCCTCGAGGCGCCTTTACATTGTCAGATCTGCCAGTGCTGCGCAGCCCCATTAACCGAAAAGTTGAGTGCATCAGACGGACGGAGTGGTGGAACATTCTGTGACATACCGGGTCATGCACACACTGCCAGCAGCCGGCCGATAGGTGACGCGAGAACCCATCTGGTCGAGGTGGATGATGTAGACCAGGCTACGCCTCTCTTGTAAGCATGACTCCGATAGGTCAACGCTACGTCGAGAACTACTTCAAGAGAGCTGGTGGGGATGGGGAACATCGATCGCTTTGGCAGGCAGTGGCGCGACACATGCCAGTACTGCAGAATCTCAGATATCATAGTGGAACTGGCGTGATAGCACGAATCCATCTACGCAGATCATTTCTGTGCATTAAAGAACAGCGTCGGAGCACATGTCTGAACAAAAAGTGGACTGACCAGACTGTTGAAGCGTTCTGGGCAATGGCGGGCATTAGCAGATGCATTCAATGCGACCTCCTGTGCCTGGGCTGGAAGGCCACGTGGGGGGCCGGTAAGTCCCATAAACCTGCGAGTTAATATTGCATTTGCTCCCACGGTCAGAACGATTAACAGAGTTTATTGAGACAGGCTATCAGGCGGATTAAGGTTGCCTAATTGGAGGTTCCAATAGAGCGAGCCGGCCTGATCATTCCGTCGCTCGTTCTACGCTCCTACCCAACACCATCTTCTGACTGACATGCAGCGATGCTGTCACCGTCTGCCTCGTCGTCCGCAGTGACTATCCCAACGCCGGGCAAGTCAATTCTGAAGCGCCCTCCGCCTCCTCAACAATCGTTCTTCTCGCTCGCACGACTCTCCAAGCTCCTACCGACGCAAAACCAACCGACAAGTGCTGCCAACGATGAGGCCAGTACACTCAAGCGTGCGCATTTCATCCTCCCAGAGATGACCACCGTCTATCCTATCTTGGCGGCCAACCCACCGTCCACCCCAACCTTGAAGGAGGAGAAGCGGTCTATCGAGGAGCGCGAATTGGAACGGAGGAAGCGCATCGTCCGGGGTAACAATACCTCTACAGACTCATATGCAGATGACGATTGGTGGAGCATGGAGAAGGTCGAAGCGTTCTATCGAGAGTGTTGTGTAGGAAGGGAGGAGGCCCCGGACTCTGCTATATCTGCTGCATTCAAGGTATGTCGTCCGTTCTTAGCGGTAACACACTCTCGCGTGCACTCCGTCATATCACGGGAACTATTCCCGGTGCTCTCATGGGATCCTTTTCCGGGTATGAATGCTGGAACAGTCACGCTGACTGGAGTCGTGTTTCTTAGCGGGGCGCGAGCGCGCATCCTCGTACAGTGGACTTCTCCGGCATACAGCTGAACGTCGGCGTCGCATCAGTGCTCTCCGACGTGTTCACGATTGAATGGGGTCTGCGCAAACTGGTCTTCAAGGAGTGCGATTTGGACGAGCATGTGAGTATGGGTAGCGTTCGCAAACCTTGTTCCATATTGCTCATGTCACAACCGGCCTCCAGATCCTGAAGCCAATCCTACATTCCCTACTAATCCCGAACACCCTCATATTCCTGTCGGTGTCGTCCAATCGGCGACTCAAGGCGCCCGCTTTCCGTCTCATTGGCGCATATCTGTCGAAAGCCCGGAGTCTACAATTCTTGGACCTCTCTCAGAATGTGCTCGACAAGAAAGCGATCGAGTATATCGCGGCGGCACTCCCGGACGCGCCAGCACCAGGTCTAGTATCCCTGCGGCTCGATGATTGCTCACTCAAACCTCAAGCTCTCGATGCCCTGGGTAAGCACACCTCCGCTTAATGCTCACGCGGTTGAGATATGCTTATGTCGTGTGTAGCGCATGCTGTACGGAAGTCATCCCTGCGCAACATCTCCTTGCGACATAACCGCATCAGTGCGACTGGTGCTGTCGCCATTGCGTTGATGATTAAGGATTACCCTGACCGATTCCCTGCGACGAGCGACGGTGGATCCGTGCCTCCTTCACCTTCTACCTCTACCTCCAGCCTTGGTTCTTTTGCCTCACCACCTACGACACCCGTCGTCGCAACGCGATCCCTCCCCGGCGTTATTCCCGGCGCGAACGGCACGAACGGTGTGAACACACCACCTCCCAAGGCAGGACCTATCCTTCCCCCACCCCGACACCCTTCGACGATGCCTCAGACGACGTACACGCCTTATATACCTCGAGCTCGACGCGGCGCGTCAACTGGAACACCCACACCTGGACACACAAACCCTCTGTCACCTTCAGGGAAGCCGATTCCCATTATCACATCTTCCGCACAGGGTGGCGTCACTGCGCGTCATCCAGTACCGCCGCCACCCCCTGCTCATCCCAATGGCGCAGGTCGAGGTATCGACACTCCACTCAAGAACGGTCCTAGTGTCGCCCTCCTTGAACAAGTTCGAGCATTGGACAACCTTCCTCGTCTGGGCGCTCTCCAGACGTTGGATCTGAAAGGCAACGACATCAGAACTGGTATTACATACATCGCTCAAGTACTGAAGCGTAATCGTACGCTCAAGGTTCTCAACCTGAGTGAGAACAAGTTGGACGTCATGGGTCTGGTGGCGATCGCCGAAGCACTGGTGAGCGCGGCGCCTCCTCTCTGCTCCAAAGCCGTCCGTTGATATGGCGAGTGATCTACAGAAATACAACTCATGCTTAGAGACGCTTGACTTGAGCAAGAATCCTTGCTGTGGACCAGGTCTTGAGGGAGTATGTTGTTTCTGCTCTTGGCGTTACATTTCCCGATCCTCATTTGTTCTGTAGGTTCAATCCCTGAGAACAGCCTTCACGCTGAACAACGCCCTGAAGCGATTGTTCCTGTCCTCCACTTCTATGACATCGGCGGGTGCAATTGCGCTTGCCGAGTTCCTCCCTGAGTCTGCTTCGCTGCTGCATCTGGACCTGACGATGAACAACCTTGATCTTGCTGGAGTCATGGCTCTCAGCTCTGGCCTCAAGGCGAACCATGTCATGCGCTGTTTGGATCTTAATATTCCTCCTGGCGACGAGGAGATGGCTAGGTGAGCCTACGAGACCTTGCGTGCGTCAGAATGTCGCTGAATCCCTTACAAAGGATGTGTCGCGATATCCTCGAATCTTGCGTTCGGAACACAGAGGAGGCCGAGAAGGCGTCTCATGCTGGATCGGGCGGCAGGGGCGAGGCCAAAGGAGTCTGGGGTATGCTCGAGCAGAGCGAACTGGCCAAATCCATAAGGGAGGACGACAAGAAAAAGGTCGATGAGCAACTTGACATACCGTCTTCTCGTACCCCGGACCCGACTGACATCCATTCCCCCACGGAACAGACCGAGTCCGACATCGTCGCACAGGCTCGTGCTCGGAAGACTCAGCTCGAAGAGATGCTAGCCCGCGTGCCGTCGTCTTCGTCTTCGTCAGCACCACCGTCACCTGTTGCTAGTCCTGATCCCGAGTTGATCGAGTCAACCCGCGAGATGATGAAGTCCGTCGTTTCCACGATCGAGAGGACAACAGACCCGACCCAATTGGAATCCTTGCTCGCCCTGAACGACGACTTGATGGCGCTTCTTGGTCGACTCGAACCGAAGCCCGAAGGGTTGAAGTTGCAGGGATTGGGGATCCAGACCAGCGAGGCACTGGGTAACGGAAATGTCCATCATGCACGAGAAGACAGTGCCTCTACGGTCCACCGGGAGGAAAACTTGTCCGACGACGACGAGCCGATCACACCACGGGTTGACAAGGGCAAAGGTCGTGCAGACCCTGAACCAGAGCCAATCGAGAGTGTTCTGAGTCCGACATTCCTGATCTCAGAGTCCGACGACGAGGATGGTGAGGGGCCTCCCATGGTGGCGGATCTGGAAGCACTGGTGTCGCCCACGGATCTGTATGTATACCCCTGTTGGACCATCGTGGCTTG
Source organism: Earliella scabrosa (assembly GCA_022605405.1). Lineage (NCBI taxonomy): Eukaryota > Fungi > Basidiomycota > Agaricomycetes > Polyporales > Polyporaceae > Earliella > Earliella scabrosa. The sequence continues at coordinate 57,033 of JABYQQ010000038.1, forward strand.
TGGCTGATTGATTCGACTGCTAGATCGCGGCGGCTTGTAGAAGAAGAAGGCGAGGTTTTCAGGAAAGGGGCGGTGCTACTGACGCCAGAAGAGATGGAAGGCGAGTATGATGGTGAGGAGCTACGAAAAGAGGTACGTGTCTACTTGACGAAGGCTGATGAACACCCCTGTCTCATATCGATTTTCAGCTGTTGGAGGCGATGGTTGAACGTCCGCCACCGAGAATGGTGGATGAGTACGGCGCGGAGGTTCCCGTTCCGCTGGACCAACCTCTTGCGTCGCCTCAGGAACCGAAGAAGCCCCCGCCTCGGCCATATATCCGTCGTACACGTTCTTCTTCTTCGACCTTATCGGTGGACAGCCAGAACAGCCAGAACGGTGTCTCGCCAATCGAGAAGAGTCAGAGTCTTCCAGGATCTGCCATCCCCAGTCCAGTCTCAGTGTCTTCCCCATCTGCCGCCCGGCCGCCATTGCTTGGGAGGAGAGCATCTCAAAGTTCAATACAAGAGACAGACGAGCCGGCCTCGTGATGGTAAGATAGCTATACGCGCGTTGCAAGTGGGCGGGACTGACGTATAGTTGCAGGGTCTTCATACCTAGGGAGTTTTTGAAGTTCATCTACATTTACGCTGTTGATTATGCATGGACTATGGATGACTTCGTACATCTTGCTCGTTCAGACACTCTTGCATACACACTCGGTTCCTGTTCTTCCATCAGTGAAGCCTTTACAGTTCACATCACAACTACCATAGAGTCATTTCCTCTGCTGCTAGCAGGACTTTCGCGTGGTACATAGCTCGCGAATGCCTTATCTGCAGCGCAGATTGTAGTTCCTTAGTCTATAGCAAGCTATCAGGTCGCTCTGCCTCTCCTGCCAATGCGACAGCGAAGTATTGAATGTGTGATGCTACACGATAAATGATCACGACATGTGGCTTGTAGCCCAGTTGTAGCCACAGGCTGGCGTGGTACCCAGCCTTTGCGCTGGGTCTGCTTCTTCGTCTCCCTCTCACTCCTCCTGAGAACGGACACCCGACCGATTCAGCCACAATACCCAAATCTCATTCAACCGATGCGCGATGGCGTGAGCACATGGCCTCCCGCTGGGCCCAGGAAAACGCGCGAAGCACGCTAACCATGGCTGGTATGTAATCAACGTTTCCGGTGCCAGGACTCGGACGGTACCCAGGCACCCCCCATACCGCTTTCTCTCAGACCACCACCACAATGGCACCCCGCGCAAAGGCATCAACCGAGCCCACGGAGCCCACCAGGAGATCCACGCGTATCTCTGCTCAGCCGAAAAGCGAGCCTGCGAAGGAGACCGTCAAGAAAGCTGCTCCGAGGACGAAGAAGAGGTCTGCTGACGTGGATGGTGGTGAGGGCGATGAGGGCGCGCCTGCCGTCAAGAAGGTATGTATCTGAGTTCTATGCAGTATTTGTCCCTCCTCGGAGTCGCGCAGATAGGCTAATCCACGCGAACGGTGCAGAACAAAGGTGAAAAGTCTTCAGCGGGTGAAGAGGCGACTGATGATGAGAAGGCGGAAGGTCACCTGCTCGCACACTGCTAACAAGAGGAGAGTAGTCTGACGAATCCTTGAAATCCTAGCTGCTCCTGCCCTTCAATCGATCAATGTTGGGGACGTACTTCCTTCCTACATCCTGAAGAACGAAAAGGATGAAGATGTGGATGTCGCGAGCTTGACCGCTGAGAACGGCGTCGTCTTCTTCTTGGTGCCCAAGGCCGATACCCGTGCGTCCGCTTCTACTCGAGTTCCGCTGGCTTTTCGGTTGACGAATGTACTCTACAAGCCGGCTGTACCCAGCAAGCTTGCGGCTTCCGTGACAGCTATCCCGACTTCACATCGCTGAACTTTGACGTCTACTGCTTGAGCGCGGACAAGCCTGCTGCCCAGAGCAAGTGGCAGACCAAGGTGGGCACGTCATGGTGATTCCGACCACACATATGCTGAAGTGGGTAATGTCTCAGAAAAACCTGCCGTACCCGCTCCTGTCAGATCCCAAGCGGGTGTTGATCACTGCGTTGGGTGCGGGAGAGGGAGGCAAGACCAAGCGCAGCCACTTCATCTTCGAGAAAGGGGGCAAGCTTGTCGAAAAGAAACTTCCTGTGAAACCTGTTGATAGGTATGTCCTCTCCGTTCAAAGCTGTCGCTCGATCTGAAGAAGCCCGGCCGTAGCCCGAAACTTGCGTTGGAGTTCATCAAGACCTCCGCTGCAAAGGCATGAGAGTGACTGCCTTGTCTCCCAATATCTTGTGGCCCATATTTGGGATGTAGGATTGTTATCAGCTGTCTTGCGTGCTTTCGCTGTATTATGTCAAGTCATGATGTTTGCTACTGGCATACGACTCCGAGCGACGAACAGTGCCGCGGCGGCACTGGAAGTTGAGGTAGTAAGCGCCGTTGCGCACGGGCCCCTCCACGAAAAGGAGAGAGTTAGACAGCCATATTCAGAACCACCTGAGACCTTCGTGCAGCTTGTATGGATGCTTGCAGGATAACCTGGACATGGTGTATCTCGTGGTACTAGTGTAGGGGACATTTGGTGAGGCGTCCTTGAGGATTGCGGTAAGATTGCCATCCGGTAATTTAGCCGAAACTGATAAAGGCCTTACCTGACGCATCATGCGATTCCGGCTCAGTCACAACTTCGTCCCTGTGCACATCGAGGGGCGCAGGTAGCTGCGCTCCGTAGTCTCATTACTTCTCTCCTACCCTCCACGAAGCACTCGCGAGCCATATCATGCCAGCACAATCGACCCTCACTAACGAGGAGAAGACGAAGGTCAAAGCAGCGGTGAATGCGCCTGCTAACAAGATCTTCACTGCGGCGCTCGCTCGGATTTATTACGCCCACCCAAACCCGAACGAATGGTCATATACTGGATTGCAAGGAGCCCTCGCCTTTGTGAAGGACACCCAGGGCGTGTTCTATCTCAAGCTTGTCGACTTGTCTGGGACTAGGGGTATCATATGGGAGCATGAGCTGTATGAGGGTTTCGAGTATTTCCAAGATCGTCCGTTCTTTCATTCATTCGCTGGGGATGTGAGTGGCTCGCCGCTCTCCTGTCTACATATACACACTAAGCCTACGAGACAGGAATGTATGATCGGTGTCGTGTTTTCCGATGAGAGCGAAGCAAAGACCTTCCACAAGAAGGTCTCATCCAAGAAGACGACAACAGGTGTGTATTATCAGTGTTGACTCCATGGGTAGGGATCTCATTCGCGCCAGGCAAGTCCAAGTCTGGAACAACGAAGAAGAAGGGTTCGAAGCCAGGCAAGGGAGGGAAAATCGACAAGTCGATGATATCAGGTCCCACTGCTGGCTCGTTCAAGCACGTCGCGCACATGGGTTACGACGCAGAGAAGGGGTTCACTTCCACGAACGTCGATCCTTCCTGGGAGGCTTTCTTGACCAACCTCGAAGGTCAGGGTGTTGCTCGCGAGATGATCATGGAGAATATGGATTTCATCAAAGACTTCGTACGAGACGCACAGAAGTCCGAGCCCAAGAAGAAACCACCTCCTCCCCCTGCTCCCAGGCGTACCGTGCATGGCGCGCCAGAGGTGAAACCGCCATCTCCACCTCCTGCTCCCCCTTCGAGACCTCCTCCACGGGGCGTACCTCCGGCTCCTGCAGCTCCGCCTCCTCCAGCATCTCCTGTAGCACCACCACCACCACCACCACCCGCGCGTGCACCTGCGGCTCCGCCACCGCCCCCCACACGACCGAGCAGGACTGGGCCCCCTCCTCCTCCCGCCCCGCCTGCACGTCCCGCCGCAGCTCCCCCGCCGCCGCCGCCTCCTCCTGGTCGCCCAGCTCCCACTAATGGTGCACCGCCTCCTCCCCCACCGCCGCCGCCCCCTCCAACAGGCGGGGCACCTCCTCCTCCACCCCCACCGCCGCCTCCACCAGTAGGCGGGGCACCTCCACCTCCACCCCCACCTCCCCCTCCGCCGCCTGCAGGGGGAGGAGCACCTCCACCGCCCCCTCCACCCCCTCCTGGAGGCGGGCCGAGCGCGATGCCTGCACCTCAACCCGGCAGAGATGCTCTCATGGCCTCTATTCAAGGAGCAGGCGTACACATGCTCAAGAAGCGCAGCGACACCAGCTCGCCTGCCCCCACTCGCTCTACCCCGCAGCCTGTGGAAGAGCCGGCGACTAACGGAGGAGGCGGAGGAGGCGGAGACCTCACTGCTGCGCTTGCTGCTGCACTAATGGAGCGCAACAAACGGATGGGAGATAGTGACGACGAGGACGACGATGACGATGACTGGGATTAGGACATCTCGCGAACCATTCTATTACGCTGTTCGTTGCTGCGTTCATCTTCCATGATGACGGCATTTTGGTGTATGTATCCTATTCATGACCCAATCCTGCGTCCTGTTCCTTGCGCCTGTGCATGGGCGCACTCTCGGGAAGCCTGTGGGCAATGCAGCGTCGGTGCAATTTCAGCGTCCAGCCTCAGGACGTTGTGCAGCCAGTGCCGCCGGAGGGAGAGATAAGACCGATCCAGTGCGCAACCGTTGGATATAACGGGAAGTCTGGCGATTGCCGAGAGATCGTGGGCTCATCATAGAGTCTGCTCTTCAGCACCGCCGTATCCCCCGCACCTTCATAAACTGCCTTCAACTCCTCCCCCTGCACCTCCTTCCCTTCTTTACATCCTACAATCACCATGGCCGACCAGCTGGTGAGTTGCGCGAGTCCATCCTGTGCAAATTGCGCGGTTTCCTGATCGTCTCGCGCGTGTGCGCGACAACCTTTATAGTCTGAGGGTGGGTGATCCTCGTGAGAGTGCCCAGAAAGCGGTTTTGGCCTGACTTCTTATTGTTTCTCCTACAGAGCAGATCTCTGGTATGCAGATCACTCTATGCGCGGGGCGCACCCACTCTGCGCGCATGCGCGATGCTAACTACCGGGACCTGCAGAGTTCAAGGAGGCGTTCTCCCTGTTCGACAAGGGTGAGTGCGCCCGTTCATCACATCTATCCTGGCGACGCGCGTCCACGACCCGGTCCCCTCTGCCCACCGTCCACATTCCCACATGCGCCGTCCACCTTCCCCGCATCCCCATTGGGTGATCTCCGCCCGAACATTGTTGAGCTTGTGGCCCGTCCGCGTTCGCTCTCATCGAACTTTGGCTGAACGGCTGGTCGAACAGATGGCGATGGCACAATCACGACGAAGGAGCTCGGCACCGTCATGCGCTCGCTCGGGCAGAACCCAACGGAGGCGGAGCTCCAAGACATGATCAACGAGGTTGACGTCGACGGCAACGGGACGATCGACTTCCCCGAGTTCTTGACGATGATGGCACGCAAGATGCGCGACACTGACAGCGAGGAGGAGATCAAGGAGGCCTTCAAGGTCTTCGACAAGGATGGCAACGGGTACATCTCTGCTGCGGAGTTGCGGCACGTCATGACCAACCTCGGTATGTCTGCACGCGTCGACTACGGAGGGACGAGCTAACAGGGGATGGTTGCTCAGGCGAGAAGTTGTCCGACTCTGAGGTTGACGAGATGATTCGTGAAGCTGATGTCGACGGTGATGGCCAGATCAACTACGAGGGTGAGTAAACTACGCAGGTGTGTGAGTAGTCCGTTACTCATCGAGTCTCCCATTGCAGAGTTCGTGAAGGTATGTGGTATAGTTTCGAGAAACGTGAACCTCACCCTAAGGTCCTCGACTACAGATGATGCTGTCGAAGTAAACAAATGTGCTCTCTGTACTAGTTTCCCGACGCTGCCCGTGTACAGTATCTATATCCCGAAGTCTGTATACATTAACAATATCGTTCTGCCAAGTCGATCTGCACCTGTTCGAACTCGACCAAGACGCAGACCTCGGCTCCGAGACTAGCCCCACAACGCCGTACAGCATATCTGGACGTCATGACGTCTGTCGCCTAATGAGGAAAGTGGCAAGGCAGCAGAAGCTCCGGGGCGCAGACGTCATGACAAAGCCACTGCGCATCTCCTCCTTTCTCCATCTTATCTCGTCATCGCTGGAGGGACTGCGCTCCAGCTGCGCCCCGCCGGCACTCGTATAAGAGCACCGTGCCTCTGTGCGGAGCGGAACTCAGATACCTCCAACCTCATACCCCTGCCATTACTCTCACACTCTCACAACCACTTACGCTTCACATCGACAATATCATCATGTCCTCTTTTATCAACAAGATTAAGGAGAAGACTTCGAGCAAGAACTCTTCGCCGAAGCAGCAGAATGAGCCCACCTATGGCATTCTACCCCACCCGGCTGTAGGTTCTTCCCCGCGCGCTTTCCTGCCTGTCGCTGACACTCGTACAAATCCCGCAGAAGACCAACGATCCCCGAGACCTTGAGCCTCCTCAGCTCGGCGGTGGGTTGAACAGTAACCCAGAACAGGGCGCGTTCCATGCCCGGGAGCCCCATGTCCCGTCGCCGCAGATTGCCAACAACCTCCCTCCTCCACAGGTGGGTTCAGTGTCGTTTGCAACTTGACTGTCTGGCTGACTAATGTCTCCGTTTGACAGAGTCGGGAGCAACTGAGGGCTCGTGCGGCGGGGCTCAATGGCAACTGAGAAGTCGCGTTGACCGGAGTTGTACTGTTTGGACGCCGGTCGCAGACTTGTCAGTATGTCTAACTGACGTCGGACCTTCTTGTATGAGCGCGGTAGCAACAGAATGGACAATTAATCATGTAGCAATATAGGAAGATGCTGAGTGCAGACATTAATATTTTGTCTGGGGGAGGACTCCGCCGAGTCGCACCATCGAGCTGGCATCCCAGCAGATCGAGTACTTACTCTATCAACAGAGTGGGACGTTTCTAGTACGATTGCGTCGGTTCTAGCGATATCTGAGAATACAGCATGCTGCTTGAAGCTCTGAATTACGGAATGTTCTTGCTGCTTAGTATGCGTTCCTCTCCAACTTGGAGTCGATGGAAGCGCTCATGAGATCGCGTGACGTGTGTGACGGTCTGTGACGACGCGTAACAGACTGACGCGTCGGGGTACGCGTTCCTTGGCAGCTTTTGGTGCAGCTTGTCTTACGCGTTCTCCGCCATCCCCCCATCCTGTCTCCCTGCACTCAACCTCCAAGCAATCGCCCAACATGGTGAGTACTGGCTGTGCTGCTGTTGTGTCTGGCTCACAGCTCTCTTGCGGTAGTCAATTATGGAATATAACGGTGGCTCCGTGATCGCCATGGTGGGCAAGGAATGTGTTGCCATTGCCTCCGACCTACGACTAGGGAACCAGGCCCTAGGCATATCGTCCGACTTTAAGAAGGTGCGTGTCTCTCCGGATTATATCCCAGTATCATGCCGTTGATCGTACATGTCGTGAAGATCTTTCAAATGACGGACAGGATATTCTTGGGACTTCCCGGTCTTGCAACAGACGTAACAACATTGTACGTCCTTCCCTCTAATCACAAATTTCACTATCAAAAGTGAAGCTTTCGTGCTGTAGGAAGGAGACATTCCGCTACCGAGTGAACATGTACACCATCAAGGAGGAGCGCGAGATCGAGCCCGAGACCTTCGCCCACCTCGTCTCTTCAACGCTCTACGAACGTCGCTTCGGTCCCTACTTCATCGAACCTGTCATGGCGGGCCTCCAGAAGACGCACACAGGAGAGTACAAGCCATACATCGCAGCGACAGACCTCATCGGCTGTCTGAACTTCGCAAAGGACTTTGTCGTCGCGGGGACAGCCAGCAGCAAACTGTTTGGTGTGGCAGAGGGTCTATGGGAGCCGGACCTGGAGCCGGAGGATCTGTTCGAGACGTGCGCGCAGACGCTACTGAATGCGGTAGATCGAGACGCGTACTCAGGTTGGGGGGCGGAGGTGTATGTTCTGTGAGTGTTTCTCTGTCGCGATCCTTGCGGATGAAAGCATGGACGCCATGCTGAAGCAGTCTTGTCTAGGACGAAAGACAAGGTGATCAAGCGCACGTTGAAAGGCCGCATGGACTAGTTTGTGTGTATACTGGCATCTCATATCCATTCTCGCTTTCGACTGCAACCATGTACCACTATGTCTGCCGCCTATCTCAATTGAATCTCAATCAAAGGTATGATACCTTGCGAGCTGATCTCAAACAGCTACAGGACTCTACTGTCAAGAGTGACATGATGGGAACTGGCTGTTCACTGGTGTATAGTGTGACGCCTTCACCATCGCTGCATACAACCAAAACGGAAAGGAAACGAAGAGTCCACGCCATATCTAGCTCCATTGACCTGCTAACCCGTTCCATGCGATATGGAAACGACCCGCGTGCTCACAAGAAAATGGGGATGCAACCTATCGAGATAATCCCGCCCTATGACACGATGTAAGTATAGGTCGATTCTGTCATTGGTGAATATACTCACAACAGCGTTGTTCTCGCAGCATACAGTCACTGAACTGCACGCATTGCCGCTACCGATGCCGATGCCAGTGATCGGGCTGCAGTTGAGACCGAGGATGACGTCGGAGTCTGGGACAATCTCCCCGAGCAGGCCCATGATGGCCTTGCCCACCACCGTCTTGGCCTGCACCGTAGTTGTGAGTCAACGTCAGTGGAATCGCTGTAAATGAACTCACGCTCTCAAGGGAATCGCAGCACTGGATGGGCCCGGTGGTGCAGTTGTTGCTCGGTACGGTCACAGTGGCCGTCGGAGCGGACGCAGTGACCGTGACGGGTGGCTCTGTCTCCGTCTTAATCTCCGTCGTCGTCTGCGTCCTTGTGACGGGCGGCTCTGTCTCTGTCTTGATGATGGTGGACGTGCTCGTCTTCGTGACGGGCTCTGTCTCTGTCTCCGTCTTGATGACCGTGCTCGTCTTCGTGACGGGCTCTGTCTCTGTCTCCGTCTTGATGACCGTGCTCGTCTTCGTCTGCGTCTTCGTCGCAGGGGGCTCGGTCTCGGTCTGCGTCTTCGTGACGGTATCTGTCTTCGTCTGCGTCTGCGTCTGCGTGACGGTGCTCGTCTTCGTCTGCGTCTTGGTCGCGGGCGGTTCGGTCTCGGTCCGCGTCTTCGTGACGGTGCTTGTCTTCGTCTGCGTCTGCGTGACGGTGCTCGTCTTCGTCTCTGTCTTGGTGACGGGCGGCTCGGTCTCAGTCTTTATGACCGTGATCGTCTTCGTCTTCGTCTCGGTGATGGTCGTCGGGTAGGGGTTGGGGTACGGGTTTCCCCACTCGCCTGGATAGGGGGTGGCGGCCGCAAGAACGGCAAGGGAGACGAGGCAAAGCGCAGTGGAGAGGCGGGCGTGCATTGTAGTAGGAATTGGTGAGTGTGGCTGAGACAGTTGGTTCGGGTGGAGAAGGCTGGCTAGCTTGGTGTGCTGTTCTGACTCTCTGTTTCTCCAGGCTATATACCTTTGACCAGCCTCAGCATCTCTGAGATGCCCACTTTCAGGAGGTGTAGTGGGCATAGCCCGCGTCCGCCAGGAGACCTGCTCGAGGGAAGTGCAAAAGGTCAGTACGCGTACGCATCATAACCTCCACCGGCGTAATGTGGAGCGCGTGACGATGGCGTCGTAGCAGCGTCGTCGCGGCTGCAGCAAGACAGAATAGATCTCATTTGGCACCTTGTTGGACGCAGGCCGCGGCAACTCTCAAGCGAAGCATTGGGACATCCCGGGCGGGTCCCGTTGCTGGTAGGATCTATGCCTCAGCATGGTGCGACCAGCCATACGAGAGTCCACCACGGTAGCTTCGCAGCGTATGTGCGCCTGTCAAATAACCTTTGCCGGCGAATCCGGTCTAACCATGCATTACTTCAGGAACTCGGATGACACCAGCAGCGTCCACACGCGCGGAGGAATGCTTCTCCAACGCAATCTCAAGTTCACGGACCTGTCGACCTGGCCCACCAACCGTTGGTTGTAACATGCTGCTGCCCACCGCAGTGACGTCAGCATCACTGTCGCCTCGCAATGATGACATGGTGATGTGTAGATCTTCACTGGTTCGTCGTGCAAGGTGTTGAGTCGCCAAGCCTGGCACCTACTTAAGTAGTCAGTGACACCTTTGCAAGCACAGCTGACTATCGTGGTTATACCGCCCAGGAACAATGTCTTCTACTAGCCCTCCCCCCTCACACTCTGCACAAACACCTTGACGCACGCATCTTGCCACCCTATCACTTTCAGGCCTTCTCCGAGCATGCCGGACTAGACGGAACAGCGGTCTCGGTCGCTCCACTTCGTGGCAAATGAGCCAGCACCCGGTACCCTTCTTATGAAGGCCGTGTGGCAAGTCGTTCAGAGTCAGTCGGGCAATCCGGGCAAGCAGCAGCTGACAGGATGCGACCTCGTCGGTGAGCACCATTCCAATCATCCCTTTTTCCGAGCGATTACAACGACGTCCTAACAGCAAGGCATGTTCTAGCATACATGTCAAGCAACGACCGCAAGACCTGACCATACTCCGATCCGATAACCGAGGGTACGAAGACCGCTAGAAGCCTTCGGATGTCAACAGCCCTCATGAAGTACTATGCGATGTTTAGAGAATGACGGGGAGGCAACCAATGGAGATGAGGCCGCCCTGCACCATGATACGTAAGCCATTCATCAAGACTATAGGTCCGTGAGGACTTACGACGTTGTTGTTCTGGCAGCAGACGACGTTGGCGTCGCAGTTACCGCCGCCCACACCGATGATGCTGATCGGAGAGCAGTTCAGGCCAACCAGGACGTCAACGCCCTGGACGACAATCCCGAGCAACCCCAGGAGGATGCCAGTGACTGGGTCGCTCGTCTGTTGCCCATGCCTCACATCAATAAACAAGAACAACCATCGATGTGCGGATGCCCGCTCGGCGTCACGCACCTTCTGGACCGAGTTGCAGCACTGGATCGGGCCGGTGGAGCAGGACCCCTGCGTCGGCTCGCTGGGCGGCGCCGTCACGGTAATGGTGGTCGTGACGGGGTTGGTGGCGACCGCAAGGACAGCGAGGGAGAGGATGGAGGCGGTGCGGGCGAGCATGATGTGCTGAGAGGCAAGAGGATGAGTGCAGGTGAGTGCTGGATCGAGAGACTGGCTGTGGGTGCTTGTCTGGAGATGCTGACGGTCGTGTAGCTTGCTCTTATACCGCGGCGGCTGCCAAAACGACGTCGGATGCTGTATCCGTTCTCGGTAGCTTTGCTGTAAGACCCAATCGCCAGCGGATGTCCTGGTTGGTCAAAAGTACGTATTCAAGATGGCTGGTGCTCCAGCGCGCCAATGCGGGTCTAGTGAACAACGTATGGCATGATGGACATCTGCTGACGCTCTACCCGGGTTGGCAGGACTGCTTCCGACTCGTCCCTGCCAGCGTTCAAGAGCAATTTCCTAACTGTCAGGTTCCGTCGACGTGTCGGTTGCTCGCCTCGTGTGTGGCCATCTCCGGCGATGGAGCTAGTCACAAGGCTGTGTCCGCCTATTCATCTCACCTGTCCATCCGTCTGCAATGCCTTTCGCGAACCCCGGACAGGACGGTGCGTGACGCGTGACGTACGCTTGTATGTTAATGCGCATGGACCGTTTTCGGTCGTGTTTGCCAGTCGACGTTGCGGACACGAATCGGACGGGCGGGCGCGAGCTGACCTCATTTTCTGCGCCAGGTTGCCGCATCCATGGTTCTCTGGCAGATCGGAGACGTCTATGACGCAGGAGGAGTACGACATTCTCAACGCAGGCGGGAGCGAGTGCCACTAGACAACTATTGTGAGTCTCGCTATTACCGAGTTCGGGACCCTCCGTTCCCTCTGGAACTTGGTTTGGCTGCATTCCTTCATGCAGGCCTTTCCTCGTCGCCGCTCCTGGTGCCTGCACACGCGGATATCATCAAACCTAAGTCGGACCTCGACATCGTTTGTGCCCAGGCGATAGGCTCCGGACTCTCAGGTCAAGTCAATACCTTGACTTGCAGCCACAAGATTCCTGGGGACGGACAGAGCAAATGGAAGAGCAAGGAACAGTCAGTCCGCTCTCCCGTCTCTAGAAGATTTCGTCTGCGTTGACGGCCGGTCGACCGGGGCCCTCGACAGGCGCGGCTGGATGCGGAAGTGCCGTTGTTCGGCGTTTGTCCTGGCGCCCGTCACCGCGACGTGCGCACAGTGCAGCCACCGTGCGGTCCTCGGAATCCTTTGAGGCAGGTCCCTTCGTCTCGGCCATTGCGTATCTTAAGAAAGAATAGCTCATGGCTAGCCCGTTCTGCAGCGCAGGAGATGCGGTCGAGGACCGTGCCTCGCACTGCTTCGTGGTATCTCCACCCTCCTCCGTCGACCACCGCATGGCGCTGGCGCGACGTCCGCCGCGCCCTGTGACGCTATCATGTCTCTCCCGTCGGCCTTCAGGCTTCAAGCTTCAGGCCCCTATGCGCTCTTGGCACCGTCATCGTCTGAACGTCGTTCCAGCTCGACCACCTCAGGAACGAGGGTAGCCCCTGCGGGTTCGTACGGGCTGGGACGGACTGAATTGGCGCGGTGCGCACATCCGGGATGCAAGACCTCGTGTCCCGCGGGAACACCAGCGGACGGTCGAGGAGGAGGCCATCTCCGCCGTATCGCCTGCATCGTGGGCAATATGGCAGCATCGGGCGTATGCGGCGTGTCAAGCAAGCTCAGGAAGGCCGGACGCGAAGGCGTAGACTCGGGCGCGCGGACGTCATCGCGACCGCTGTCGGTGCTCGCAGTATGGAGCCAGTTGTGCTGCATGGTGCGATTATGGCAGTGCGTGTTGCTGGTTTCGCGAGGACGCGGTCGAGGTACGTTGCTTTGTCTCGATGTTTCGCTAATTACGTCGGGCGCTGACGGTTCATGTGTCTGTGTGGATGTCGTCTGCAGGCCGCCATCATGGTGGTTCGGAATGCCCGCGAAGCGTGTGTTTCCACGACAGAGTCCGGTCTTGGAACCGCTCAAGTCGCTAAGGTGGTCGGTTTCCTTGTTGCGACCGCAACTATTTGGGCGAAGAGGCGAAACATGCTCTCAAACTCACTTGTCGCATCCGCTGCCGCTGCATCTTCGACTCTGCCCCTTCTGCGACCCCCCAAGTCATCTGTGAACCATGCCCATGCCCCAACCCCACTAGCTTCCGCCCTCGTCCTTAGCGGCTCGCTCGTTCTCCATCTTCCATCCAGGTCGTCGAGCGCATCATCGCCAACACTCACCGTGTCTTCTACCGCTCAAATCTCCCAGTCACCACGCACAAACCTCCTCCACAACACGCCCATAACTCTTCACAGGGAAGCCAAGCACGGAGCCGGAAGTGGGCACCTCTAAAGAGCTTGATTGAAGGCTCAGCGATGCGCGTTGGGCGTTGGGTCGGAGGCATTACCGTGTCCAAGGTTCGTGTAGGCGTGTGCTCACACTTTTTCCCCGGAATGCAAACTTACCAGGTATGTCCACTCATGGTTTCCGCGCCCTGATCATCGCTGCTCATGAGGAGCACCTTTACAGCGCCCTGCGGGAGGGTACTCTGAAGCTTGGAACGTCATGCATCATGGACGCCGGCTCGGACCGTAACTCAGCACACGACGCCGTCAGTGCGGCAAGGTGCGGGTGCACTCGGTTCTACATTTTCTCTTTTCCAGAATCCATTCGGGCGGGAGTTCTAAACTTGTCCCTCAGGCACGTCCGACTGACCGCATCCCGACGCAAGAGCGCAGTCGCCGGCGGGCTGTGTGCGATTTATCCTTTTGTCCATCACTTCTCCCTCCCAGCCGCTCAGAAGGACGTCGACGATCGACAGCTCGCCGCTGGTTTCCTCCCACACCTTGTGAAGCCAAGTCTTCCTCTGCACTGGGCTGAGAGCAGTCCAGGGTCGTCTGCGGTCAGTACTCCCTTCTAGTCAAATTTCGTCTTCTCACCGCTGTCGATGGGCGTGTTCGCATGCGCCCTCAAGCTGCGGGAGCGGTTGCGTCGCATTCAGCCCGTGAGGATGCATGTCTGTGACATGTTCTGTGTTTCGACGGATGCTGCGATAGAGTGGCGTTTAGGCAGATCCGGGGGTCTTCCAAGATCGCAAGATATGTTGCTACGCGTTCTAGCGGCGCGCGTCGGAGCGCACCCGTGACATATGGTGCAGTTCCATGTCTGCCCAGACTCTTGACAGTGGTCACGGCGGCGCTCGCGCGCTCGCTGCTGGGGTTTGTCGCTGGATTGTGCCCAGCTCTGCGCTGGGAAGGCGGACACGCTCAGCCACTGAGGTGCGTCGATGTGCTTGACGCCGCTGTCCTGTCAGAGAATTTCGACATGGACGGTGATGTTCTGCGCAGGACGCCACATACCGGCCATGAACGGGTGCAGACCGGGATGTGTGTGACGAGGGCGATCATTTTGTTGTGTTGTGAAGGGCGGGGAAGAGCCTCTGAGCTGCTTTGGGACGCAGCTGCCCAGATCCGGTGGCGCCGCGGTGCGCTGTTGTCGGACAGTCATGATCAAGGTTGGGCGAATGCGACCAGCTCGACTCGGGCGGCGGATCGTCGGGGCACTCCTACAGGCGGTTGGGGGTGGCACGCTGCTCAATCTGTCTGCGAGATGATGCATGTGATGATGTAATCTTGGGCCCGCAGGTGCGTCGCGATTCCTTCACAAGGACCGCTTACTCTGGGGGATATCGCACCAAGCGGGTGGGCCAGTTTTCTTCGCTCCCGAACGTAGCTGGACGACCCCCATTTTTATTCGGTCGGGACGGGATCCGATATGGTCCTCCCGAGCACCACGGGCGCACCCCTCCCTTCCACCTCGTCGTGTGGACCTGGAGGCTCGAGCCCCCGCACCTTAGCCGTCCCCGACTCCTCGCGACATCTCGCGAACTGTGCCCCCCTTCGCCGTCGCTGCCGGTGACAATGCACCTCGATATGGTGAGTCCAGTCGCGCTGCACGCCTCGAACGAATGTCAGGCGTGACGAGGTCAACGATCGATGGCGGGCGGGGATGCTCGCGCACCGACCTCGTCACGCTGTGCCCCCGCCCTGCCCACCCCAATGACTGTTGAGAAGAGATTTCGGGGCACCGCGTCGACGGTCGCCCCGACGCCTATATAAGACTCGCGACGAACGACGAGGAACAAGCAGTTCACGACTACTCTAGCTCCTTCTACCTCTGTCGCTCACTATCTAACGCACTCCTGTCGCTATCCCATTCCATAACTCACCATGGTCGCTCTTATATCCGCTATTCTCCCCGTCGCTCTCCTCCTCACTTCCGCTGGCGCATCTGTCGTGCCCCGCACGGACAGCCCTCCCCAGTGCAACACGGGTCCGCTCCAGTGCTGCGACTCCGTCATGAACGTGAGTGTCTCGCGATTTTCACTGGTGATGTGCTCCAACTCACCTTGTGGCGATCGCTACAGTCGAAGGATAAGTCCATGAGCCTCCTTCTCGGGCTCCTGGGCGTCGTTGTTCAGGGCGTTGACGCACTCGTCGGCATCGAGTGCAACCCGATCAACGTTATTGGCCTCGGCGGTGCTGGATGCAATTCGAATGTCGTGTGTTGTCAGAACAACAACGTTGTAGGTGACGCCCCGACGGCTTTTTACACGCATACTGACGAGTTCGTGTTTCAGGGCGGCCTCATCAGCATCGGATGCGCGCCTGTTATTCTCTGAGCGATTCAGGGCAGCGCGCCGGTGTCTTGAGCCCAGAGGCGGAGCTCGGAGATGGCGAGAAGAGATGTTGCAGGGCCTGGCTGGGAGGTTGATCCATCCGCGATACCCTATCATGTTGTAATGGCTGTCGATTGTCCCGTTATGTTGTAATCCACCTGCCTTCGTGACGCCCTCTTTCGGGATTCCACAGGGTTCAGCGCCGCGATTGCCCGCAGCAGGGGCACTAGGCGCAACGGGGTACACGGTTGGCCGATTGAGAGTGGGTTGCGTCACGAGTCTCGAGAGACGTCGGGAATCATACGGCGGGCTCTCCTCGTTGCCCCACCCGCTTTGCTTATAGAAGACAGCGGTCTTCGCCCGACCGAGCAGCATCGCGGTAACTCTAGGCTCACAAGTAACTTGAACGCGGTCTTCTAGTTTACTCGGAACTTAGCTGAAAGGTCTGCCCAGGCTAGAGTGCGTGGTTGGAACCTAGCCACGCCTATTCGGATAGTCACTGAAACGATCTGTCTAAGAGACTATGGCCAGAACCATCGTTTGGAAGATAACCGCCAGGAACGTGCATCCCGCCTTGAGATTCAGATGGTGCATACTATATCGGGGATCCCGAACGCCGACCTGGGCAGGCGCTCTTGAACCGCCTCAATGCTGCTCTCCTTATGCAGTGCGAGATGTCGGACTCACCACTCAAACAAGCTCACAAAAGACGTGGACGGGCACGCCTTTGGACTGTGAGTATCGAGAAGCCTGGGCCGTCGCCGCGGACTCGACGCGGCCACTCTAGACAGCTCCGACCGGAAGGAGAGGGAGAACAAACGACTCGTATAACGTCGGAGCACGGGGAATACAGCGAAATGCCCGACGGTCTAGCGCCCCCGAATAAGTAAACGGCTTGCGGACACGGATGGGGAACTAGGGATGGAAACGGTGATCGGAACGAGGAAGTCTAGGAAGGAGGGAGCGAGTAAGCCGGTTGGCGGGGTGGTGGAGGACGTTGTGCTGCTCAGGGCGGCGACGCGTGGAGCACGACGCGTCGGCCTGGCCTGGCGGGCACGCGGTGTGCGCGAACCGGGTTTCCTCATGCCCCTTCGGGCTTAGAGGGTGACCGGGACGCAGCCGAGGCTGACGAGGCCACCCTACGGGAGTGCGATAGCGTGAGTTGAACGAGGTCGGCAATTGTGAGCATATTTAAGGACGCACCACGTTGTTGTTGGTGCAGCAGACGGCCTGGGCGTTGCACTCCTTGCCGGCGCCAACGCCGATAACGTTGATGGGGTCGCACTGGACCCCGACGAGCGCGTTGACGCCTTGAACTGCAATGCCGAGGAGGCCAAGGAGCGCGGCGGTGGCCGGGTCCTGGGCCTACGGTTTGCAATGTTTGCGAGAACGTCAGCACACAGAGAACCAATGTGGGGAGGAATGGGACGCTGACGGAGGTCGCCGTGTTGCAGCACTGGATGGGGCCCGTGCTACACTTGCCAGTGGGCCCGCCGGTCGGAGCGGGGGTGCTGGTGATCGTGACGGTCTTCGTCGGCTTCGCCTTCGCGGCGCTGTTGGCCGCGGGGGTGGCGGCCGCAAGGACGGCAAGGGTCAGGACAGAGACGAGGGCGGCGGTGCGGGCGAACATCGTTGTGAGTTGGAAAAGCGAGGTGAAGAGTGCAGATGCGAGTGGAGAGAGTAGAGGAGTAGCTGTGAACTGCTGAAGAGGCTTGTTCGAGCTAAGGAACAGGAGGTCGAAGTCGAGGGCCTTTTATACGTTTGTCGCGGGCTGGACGTCCTCGTGGGATGACGGGCTGGCAGCGTCCTGCGTGCTGCTAGCGTTGCTGGTGCGACATAGGCGGGTTTCGTGTTCGGGTTGCGGAGGGTGCGACGTCAGGCGAGATCATCGTATGAGCTTGAAACGGGAAAGACAGGGTGTTGATAACAAGTGCATGATGCGCGAAGGGGCGGAGAGAGGACGGATGTGCCAGAGGTGCTGGGCATCGTATCGAGCGGACGGAGTTCTCTGTCGTTGTGGACGGCGTTGTAGAGTGACGGCTCGGACAAGTGTATATCGAGCCGTGCGGAGCACCAGCACCCGCTCACAGTGTAGTACGCTCGCAAGGCCGTACGTCTATGAGTGTGTTTAGTCAAAACATACAACTCGAACTGTAGATGGGCTCAACGTGGACAATCGAAGCGGCTTTGGCTGCAGCTTCTGCGTCTATTGCCGGTGGACCATCACGGTGACACTGTGAATCCTGTTGAGTATTCTTCAACCAGTTGGATATCGCGTCCAATATACATCGCGGTCATGACCTGCAGGCTTACGATGATGCTCGCATTTTACCAGCGAACATATGCGAGCGCTCTAAAGCAAGGCTCAAACTGGGATCCACTGCAGGGTACCGTGCGAAGCAGAAAGATCGACGCAGCTGGGATGACACACGCACCATGTATGTACACCGACGTGTCGTAGCTGTGATGGGTCTGGGTCGCTGGGTTCGAACTTTGGGGTCAAGGCCGCATAATCAACGTGTCGGTGACCGACTGGCCCCCCCGGGCCCCGCCAGTGGACGGCGACTGGGTTTGGACATGGCCAATTTGTCGTAGTGATTGTCGCTCTTCATTCGCTGACTGCGTGTTGCGTGCACAATTGAAGCATAAAATCGTAACAAAAATGTTGGCAGAAGGAGGTCGGACGTAACCCAGGCGGTTACTACGTGGCGAAGGGCGACTCGCCAAGCGCTGGCGTGACGCTCTAGCTATTAATATTGCCCGTTTGGGAAACTCCCCGTCGCGTGACGCCTGTCACACATGTGCTCTCCCTGTTTCTTCCCTTCGTTATGTCCAGCCCGGTGTAGTCTTTGGCTCTCTACGTAACGCATGATTCCTCCGGGTTAACGCTCTCCGCTGAACTGCTCATGCCGCCGGAATGGTCAAGCAAACTCGCGAACTCGAGGGGCGTGTCGGGTCGTGCCAGTCGAGGACGCCTGCAAATTTGGTAATTTTGTCATCCTCTACAAAACTGCAGGATGACTCGCCCGACCGGTATATATCACCGCGCCTCCAAGCACTGAGGTGAGTGCACTCAGGAATTAGACTCGCTGGGGAAAGCGCGACAATGTAGAGCGAACCGGCCGACGGAGTATGACCCTACTGGCGTCGAGTGTGTCGTCCAATGGAATGGGATATGTGGATTGTGCGTTCCTTTCATCCACTTCTTGGCGCATGGCAGAACAGCCTGCGTATTCCGTCAATCCGACGCCCTCGCATAGATTTCGGGACAAGGCTGGCACCTTGTCATTCGGGTTGCTTCACTCGGGTACAAACATTTTGTGTACCGTCGCCCGACGGGTAACTCGGAGTGGATACATACCCGCTCCGTTCTTGGTCACCGAAGCCAGTAAGGCGGCGCTCGGCGACTCCTTCATGATTGTCGCTGAAACCCAAAAGGCTTCTTTACTCCCACTATCAGCGCAAGCCCCGTGTGGCGTTCGCGCTCGGTGTAACAATCATCGTCTGTTCTCGATGGTCTGATGCTCTGGTTGGGATGTGCTGTGCTAACTTTGTCTCTCAGCGTCGTCCAATCGCGCTCGTTTGTGGCGGATCCCGCAGACGTTCAGATGGAGGCGCTCTGTCCAACCTGCAACGCCCAATTCTTACGGCCATAACGTTACGACCATCCATGATGCCGTTTATTTCCGCGACGCACCTTACGATCCCAGACCGGTCGCTCACATCCGGATCGCGCGTTACCAGCTCTATTCCCTGGACAGAGACTGGCCCTGACACCAAGGTATGTGTGTTTTCGCCGATTTCGAGATGTAAAGCGACGAGGCAGAGAGCATGAACGTGCCCACTAGAGTCGATGCGCATTGCTGCGGCCGCACCTTCGATTCGTGCCTGACTTGAGTCCGCTTGGCCCACGCTTCGCGAGAAGAGGGTTCCTTCTCCCGAAGTCTCCTTTGCACTGGCATTGTCATCCCGATCATCCAGCGCGCCGCTTCGAGCCACTCATCTCCGCTGGCGCGCTTCCTCAGATGCGTCTGTTTCCTTGCCAGCTAGGCTCTGGGCCATATGGCCATTGTTCACACTTCCATCGTCCATGCGAAGTTACGTTAGACGCGTCTGAAAGAGCATACTCTCTCCGGACGCGTCTCATGTGCAAATTTGCGCACGAGAGCGAATGTATATCCGGACCGTGCCCCAGCGCTGCTTGAGAAGCGTGTAGTTGTGCCGCGTGGATGACCAACCACTGAGACGCTTTTGGGGTGGCAGGCGTGCACGAGCATGTGCGCTCTGGCGGGTGTACGACGGAAGTGACAGTGATCATGACGAACTGTCGAAATGTGGACCGGGCGGACGTCGAGAGGTATCGGAATCACCGCACTCGGGGCCGGCCAATGCGCACCCGCGAACGCTGGGGCTGGTCCCTGTCTGTCGGTGGACGTTCGACAACGACAGACGAGATCTGCATGCCGCCGCCTTCGTCATATAGATCGTCCTTGAAGCTGGGGGTCGTAGACCACTAGCAAAGGGGGCTGATCCATGACGGTCTGATCAGGGAATCGCGAAGCTGATTCAGTCTGCAAGCAGCACTCGGCTGTTCATAGGCAGAACGTTTCACCTGGACGTTGTAGGCTGCGACGCACACGGAGTCCGTCGGACGTTGTACGCCCCCATACAATTGGCCTCGCACGCCCAGTCAATTCTAGTCTCCGCTGAGTTTATGCTTGTCAAGCAGGTGACAGCGGATCACTGCAGCCACAAAGACACTAGTCGCTACGTACGCCCGAAAGGGAAGCGTGCATGCCTCGCTGGTGGTTCGTATGCGGAAGCGAACGTGCTGACCGTCTCTCGTGCAGATGCGCGACACCTCCAGACACGCAAGCAGCGCAATTACATCTGGACGATCCGTGGTTGGCGGCGATATCCCGCACGAGCGAGGATTTTTCCTAGAGGGTGCAGGGCGTATACCACCCCACGGCCTGTGCGGGCAAGCACCCCCTCGACTCGGTAACGTGAGCAGCGTCCATTACCGTGATCATACCGTCATGTTTTCCCTCCCGTCCCGTGTCGGAGTGGGCTGCCATCGCCAATATGACCCCAAGTCGTGCATCTGCCACACCAGCATGGCATGCTCGCTTCGTGCTCCATGCCTCGGTATCTTCATCCATGCGTCTCCTGCAGATGGGGCGCGGGCATGCAGGCGTACAGACTAGACTCCGGACGAGGTGGATTGCCCGAGCGCCGTCGCTGCTCGCGTGCGCTGATTGTGCGGCGGGCGAGCGCGCCGGCGCACCGCGCCAGTCTGCGCATCCGATGTCCGAGTCCGCACCCGTACGCTCGCGTGCCGACGCAGGGCGTGTCTCGACCCTTGTCCGGTGACCTCCGCAGCTGTCAAAAAGTTGAGAGACGCTCGGCGGAAGCCTTTGAGCCTCGAGGCCCTACGCGTACGGCCGAAAGGTGCAGGGTCCTGCGCAGCGTGCAGAGAGCGGCATCGAAAGTTCGCATGATCTATGGAATGGAGACATGGAAGAGAAGTGCACGAGAAGGCGCAGAAGACGGGAGATGGAAGTCGAGGCAGAGGCACTGCGGTCTGTTGGTGTTTGGGGCGGGCATTCTCTACGTGTGTTCTGGCCGCTCTGGATTCGTTCGGGTCCATTGCTCGATTGTTCCCATTCATACGGGACTCCGAGCTCGGGGCGCGCTAGTACGCGAGGCTGACGAGAAATCGCGATGGAGAGAAGTGTTCTGGCTGGACGGGGATGGGGTGCGCGGTGGCCGTGGGCCGGTGCTGGATTCTGTGTTCTCTGTCGCGTCGGCGTTCGCATCTGGATGGTGCAGAGGGCGGTATGAGCGTCAGTTGCTCATCTGGATGTGGAGATGCCGAAGCTCAGGGTCGTCCACCACATATCCGTCCATAACGTTGTTGCTGTCAAACGCAAAAAAATTGGAGCGCGGGGTGCTGACCAGGAAGTCGAAGCAGTAGCCGGGCTTGATGCGCGCGCCCGTCGGTCCGTGCGATGCTGAGTGCTCAGTCGCCCGGATTGCTCCCTTCTCTGGAGCTCCATAGGAAGTCGCGCGCTCAGTCAGGTGTATAAAGGGAGGGCCTAGTCACGGTGAGTCTCCAGGCTTCTCAGTCTATCAGCTCTCTCACCTCTTCACCACCAGCTAGCCTTCGGCTCTCGCCACTCTCTTTACACCACTCGCACTCCAGCACAATGATGTTCTCCCGTGTTGCCGTCTTCACCGCTGCTGCCCTCCCGCTCCTTGCGGCCGCCACCCCCCTCGCCGCTCGTGGTGGTGAGCCCAGCTGCTCTACTGGTCCTATTCAGTGCTGCAACAGCGTTTCGAGTGTCAGTGTTATGTCATACGCGATCAAAGTGTACGATCTAACCAAGTGGCTTTACAGGTTAAGGACAACTCTGCGCTCGGGGGTCTCCTTGGGCTTCTTGGCGTCGTCGTCCAAGATGTCACTGCCGCGATCGGCCTGGGCTGCTCTCCCATCTCCGTCATCGGTGTCGGAGGCGGCTCCTGCAACGCCAACGCTGTCTGCTGCCAGAACAACAACGTCGTAAGTTTGCTTTGTCATTCAACACATCATGCTCGGTACTTACACACATTATCAGGGCGGCCTTATCTCCATTGGCTGCGTTCCCGTCATCATCTAAGCATGACGATAAACCTCCGGGTTTCTTAGGTGTGGGCGCAGAGAGTGCGCGAGCGAACTTTCGAGTTGCTTGGTCTTGAGGTCTCGTCGGTCGTCGTACCATAGTCTGTCGTTTACTGTCGCCAAAAAGCTACTCGCTCCTTCGAGTTGTCTCCTAAATATGTGTGAACTCGACGCGTGCAGCCTTCAGATGAGACCACAAGTGTGCTCTCTTCGTGTCGTTGAGCCAATAGTGGTAGTGGATAGAACTCGCCATCCGCCGCGGATGCGAACAGGGCAATACTGAAAAGCGTTAGCAGAATCCACGGGGTGCCAGGGGGTGCCGAAGGG
This sequence comes from Earliella scabrosa, assembly GCA_022605405.1. NCBI lineage: Eukaryota > Fungi > Basidiomycota > Agaricomycetes > Polyporales > Polyporaceae > Earliella > Earliella scabrosa. The sequence continues at coordinate 79,624 of JABYQQ010000038.1, forward strand.
TCTCGGACAGTCCACCTTGGGACAACTCACGTACCAGGTAATCGAGAAGCCTGCGTACGTACAGCCACGCGCCGCGTCCGCGGTGTGAGAGCGACGGAAACCATGCGCGAATTGGGGAATATAGCCTCCGCCGCTTACTTACGCAACGAAGTATCCGCGGGGATGGGCTCATGGCCAGGGGGGAGTCATGGTTCTATGCTGATTGAGTGGACCGCGTATCGGGAGAGGATTGGCTGCAGAAGGCGAGAACCAGAAAGAACTCGATGGGCTGTATCAGGCGTGTGAGCCTAGGACTCGGAAGGGGGATGGTGGATCAATGGTAGGTGCGCTTGGGATCGGGAGGCGGGAGAGCTACTGGATTCGTGCTTATTGCTTCGTGGTATCGAAGTCGGCTGGGAGGCGGGGGACGGCGGGGACCTGGAGAAGTCGTAGACTGGATGAGCGTTCCATGCGGACATTGTGGGATGCTTTGCCTGGGAAGAGGGTCACGGAGCGCTAGCAATGCCAGGCTGCGGCACCCTCATGGTTGCGTTTGGTACTTGCGTAGTCGGAGCAGGTGCAAACTCACTAGCCATCGTAACTCAGAATGGGCAACCACACTGCAATAGCGGGCTCCGACTCTGCGTCCTGAGAACGGCGTGTGTCGTGTGAAGTGCATATGGTGAATCGTGTCTTTCGCTTCCAGTAGAGATAGCAGTATGTGTCCTCCGCCCATGAGTAAGCTAGGTGTGTAAAACAGATACCTGAGGCATAATGGCCGGCGAGAACAGTGACATCCGAGTTAGAGTAGGCGAAGATGCGTCGTCAAGATATGTTGGACGTACGGGCGCCGAATGTCAACGGGCTATGCGGCCCGTCCAGGCCCGCCCGTGCCGCCACGCGGGCATTGGCGTCTACGGTCATCGCGACGTTGGGTCGTCGCGACAGGATGAGGTTGCGACGACGTGGACGACCTTGGAGTCAACCTCCGCGTCAAGGAGCGACGCCATACTCGATGTATGTACTCGAAATCACGTTCAGCAAAAAACCGCTGCCGATAGGAGCTTCCTGCAGCTGGCGTCGAAGCGTATGAAGTGGAAGATGTCGCGACGATGTACGTCTCAACGCTCAGTTGACAAGACGTACGCATGTTTCTGTTGCGCTGGGGCGCATCAAGCTTGCAGGTGAGCTCTCTGTTACTTGCTTAATGGCTCCGTGGGTACCTGAATGGTCGTATTCTTCGGCGGCATGCGCCTCCGCTCGCGATGTGAAGCGTAATGCTCCATACTTGGTCAACAGCTTTCCTTTCTGGTCCGCAACACACGTCGATCGTCGTCGCTCTTCACGTCTCTCGACATCATCGTAAGGTTCTGCCAAACCCGGTGCCGTCTCTTTGCGCGATATATAAGCCGCCCTTCGTGGATCGAACCCCTCCAACCCGCGCCCCCCGCTCCTCCACTCCGCCATGCATCTCCAGCGTATTGCGCCTCTTCTCCTTGCCCTCATCGCTGCCTCCGTGAACCCAGCGTTGGCTCGCGTTCTTCCTGGCGCACGAAACACCATTCGCAACTCTCCTTCCGCTTTCATTCCGCGTCACCGTTCCCTTCCTCTTCAGTCAACGTCCGACACATGTCTTTATGTAAACTCTACCACACTGTCCGATCTCAGCTTCCAGGGCCTGCCATCCGGTATCGACCTCGCTTCCGAGAGCTGTCTATGTATTAGCGAGCTATCTTCCATCTTACGACGCGATTCAAGCGCGGAACTCGTGAAGACACTGGAATATACCGAGGTGGAACAGACTCTAGAAGCCTATGTGAGTGTACCGTTGATAGTGAGCTTTGATCGTAACTGGACTGAGTATATGCGCTCCAGATTGCCAGTTCGACCGACTCCCAGGTCTGCACATATCCTGCCCACTCTAAACCCGCGTGCACGAGCGACGACGTCTGTGGATACGTATGCGAACCTCCCTTCGTAGCAGTCGGAGACTCGTGTACATGCGCTGAGGCTCACGGCTGCGAGCCTACTCCCCCGCCACCCAGCTACAAAGCCCGTAGGCGACTTGCAAAGCGGGCCGCGATCTCCACGTTGGCAGCCGCGCAGTCCACTTGTCAACTGAATGAAACGGTGAGCGGTACCGGGAGACTGATTGACCACGTGCTGATTATGGAACAGGTTTGCGGCGCATATGACGGTACCGAGAGCAGCTTCCAGTGCGTCAACGTCGATGCAAGTCTAGAAAGCTGTGAGAATAGACCTTCTTTCCGCTCCCTAATGCGTACTCATGAGAACTTACTAGGCGGAGGATGCACTATTCCAAGCCCTTTCGGACTCCGCTTTGGTGACCGGGCCAGCGGTGTCGATTGTACGGTGATCCCCTATGTCGACGCTGTGTCATGTGCGTCCGGCAGATGCACAGTCCAGAGCTGTCTGGCCGGCTGGGCTGTCAGTGCGGAACAATCAGGGTGCATCCAGGAGCAACCCAATGTTCAAGACGCATCCACTCTTCTCGAACTGTCGGCGCGACACGATCCCTCGAACACGACTACAGACGAGAGCGTCAGTCGACACACATTGAAGCCTCACTCCGACTATCTTTGGCGCATTCCTGACTACCGCTCCGTTCCGCCAGAGGAGGAATCCACGGACCCGGAGGTTAAGGAAGCTCGCGGCACGCGTCTCGGTCTCCAGCGGCCGAAGGAAGACTGGACTCGTATTCCCGACATTCGTCGTTTCGCTGTCTCGTGGTAGACCGATGCCCGACTCGTTCGTCGTTTTGTGATCCAGATATCTATGTGTTCATCCCGCTTTCCTAGCAGTCCTCTGTTATCCACGCGATACCTTCCGAAAACCTTGTCTTACTTCATCTTCATACATCCGCACCCGTCGTCCGCAACGTCTCATCGACACCGTTCTGGTAGGTTTCTATCAAGATCTCTATCGTGCCATACGCACTCCGTTCCTCAACGTCGCCAGATCCCCCTGCGGGTCGGACGCCGTCATTCTATCCCTATCCCAAGATCTGTTATTTCTCTTCCTCATTTTGACCTTACAGCTATCACCATCACACACGCGCGACCTGCCCGAAGCAATATATTATGCGATATTATTGTAAGTCATCTCTACGCAAGTGGCTTTCTTCTGCTATCCAGAAGTAGTCCAACTTAGAGCATGATCGGAACACATCCAATGGAGATGAGACCGCCCTACGCCAATTCGTAAGTCCTAACCGTCGCGCATGCCACACGAAGATACTTACAACGTTGTTGTTCTGGCAGCAGACCGGCTGAGCGGAGCAAGCGTTGTTGCTGCCGACGCCGACGGCGGAAATGCCAGAGCACTGCATGCCGACCATGCCAGTGATGCCGTTGAGGTCCACGCCCAAAAGCCCAAGGAGCGTCGAGATCGCGGTCTCGTGCGACTATGGACAGATGCGTCAAAGACGAAGACAGACAATTCGTCGACGGACTCACCTCGTGGACGGAGTTGCAGCACTGCATCTCGCCAGTGTTGCAGCTGTCACGGCGGACGGGGGTCGCGGACGCGAAGAGGGGGAGAGCGAGGAGGGTGAAGGCAGCAGCACGGGCGAACATGGTAGAGAGTGTGGGGTGTGGTTGAAAGAGTGACTGTGAGTGTTTGCTTGGAGGCTGAGAGAGACGAGAGAATGCGAACTGAGAGGACGCGATGGGGACTCTGGGGCTCAGAGTCCCTTCGTATTTATACAGGCTGGGGGGCAGGCCCGTGCGCTCGCCTCCATCTCGCATACCGTTAGAGGTGAGGCTTGCCATTGGGGTGGCTCTGCGTCACACCACCTGCAGACGTCGCGTCGCCCGCTTAGCTGGTCGAAGACTCAGAGTCACTCCAGGCGAGCGTGCGCGGCCAGCCGCCAGCCCGCGCAGATCCTGAGATCGCGGCAGCTTGGGGTGCGCCAGTGCGAGGCGGCGCGCCATATACGCGCGCTCCGTGTTCATTTTGGCTCGTGGACGCGACCCGGGTCTCGCGTACGACTAGGCGCGTTGGCGCCCGTCGAACCCTGCAGCCCGCGCGCCCCGTCACGTACTTCATTTGATCGGCTACTGCCCCGCTACTCTGTGCGCCGCTGCGCGTGTCGGCGCGTTTCCCTTAATGGACGCTGCGACACAGTTGTCAATTGCCGAGGGGCCAAGCGGGCGCCGCGTCGGCGAAGAACTGTTCTCATCCGGGAATAGCCTCCGCAAGAACAACATTTGGAAACTCGTGCGTCGAGACAATGGCTGGTCTCAATCTGGTGGGCTATGCTCACCCATGGAAGGAGAACGTCGAGCTTCACGCTTGACCCCTTCGTCCTCACGCGTATAATCAGCGACAAGGCCAGGATAACCTTTATGATTGGGTCGAAAATTGTCATACTGACGCCCTACGCTTTTGCCTTCAGGCTTCTGACCGATCGGAAAATATTTCCGACGACGTGAAACGTGGGAGACTCCGTCACTCGCATGCGGCATGCCCCATACCCACCGCGCCCAGAACGTGAAGCCGGAACTGAAGGGCTGCTGCGCGGGTCGAGACGGAACGGGCTGCTTGCATGCCGCCGTACGTACTTCATCTCCTCGGTGGCTGATACACGCATGGACGTTCTGGTAATAAAAACTGATCTAGTGACCAATGCCAGGGTACATGGCCGTATGAGTTGGTCATATTCTCGGACGTACGGCTATACGCACCGCGCCACAGCGTCGTGTTAATGTTTGAACTGTGCGGCCTCGCACATGCAGTGTGTTCTTACAAGCTTCAATGCCATCAGGTGGATGAACACGGCGGACTGTCCCGACTGATCGTCGAAGCCCCCTCGCGCATTGCGGTGGCATCGTTGGTGGTACAAGACACGTTCTAACTGAGACTGTCCGAACTCTGCGATGGTTCCAGGGATTATCTCGCTGACATTCACTTCGACCATGGGTTACACGCGTACGTCATATCTACTCGATCTCAACCTCGTCCAGATGCAACACTACTTCGTCTCATACAGATTCGGTCCTGGTAATGCTTGTGCCGCATCTTAGAGGGTGATCGGGAGGCACCCGATGGAGATCAAGCCGCCCTGACAGAAGGTTTAGCGTTCGGTGCGAGGTCTGTGCAGGCTATTGGAGGATGACTTACGACGTTGTTGTTGGAGCAGCAAACCGTGTTGGCGGAGCACGCGTTGCCGGTGCCCACACCGATGACGGTAATGGGGGAGCAGTTCAGGCCAAGGAGGGCAGTGACGTCCCCAAGGAGGATCCCAAGCAAGCCCAGGATGAGGCCCCCAGACGCCGACTTAGACTGCGCGCGAAGTTAGACGTGTCTCGAGCCATCGGGTGTCTTTGCTTACATCCACGGTCTGCTGGCAACACTGGATGCTGCCGGTGCTGCAGCTCTGCTGGCGAGCCTCGAGCTCGATGGGGGTGGCGGCCGCAAGGAGGGGAAGGCCAAGAGCGGCGACAGCGACGGCGCGGGTGAAGAGCATTGTGGATCAAGTGCGAGTGCTGAGGTGCGACTGCTTGAGAGGGCTGAACTGAGTGTTCCGCTGAAGTTCTGTCGTCCTGGTGCGTGTCCTTTTATACTTCTAGAGCATGCTATTTTGCCAAATGCAGCGAACGGAGGCTCGGACGCAAAGGGTCCGGGCCTCGAATTCATAGGACAACCCACTCCGACCCTGTAACGACGGACTAACGTCGATGTCGGAATCATTTTCCTGTGCCCGTGGGAGGCAGCACCTCTACTGGCCAGTCGCGATAGTCCAAGGGTCCATTGTTCGGTGAGTATCCAACTCCGACTTGACGGATTTTCTCTGGCACTGACTACTTCTCCAGACCCCAAGTGATCACAGTTCAGCCGGACTTTGGGCTTGACAAGCGGCAAGCTGTCTCACTGGCATTGGTTCGTCTGGACTGCAAGATTCGACTCGTTGTTCCATCTCGTCCAGTTCGGACCGTGCACAACCTCGGTGGACGATCTATCCCCGCGGCCGTGTTGTTGCCGGCGAAATCACACATATTTTCACGACACTCAATACAGCCATGGACCACTCGGTATCGATCGAGCTTATGTCTGGGCACAATGGGCCGTCCGACGTGGGTGACTGTTGGTCAGTATGTCGTTTGATGCTCCACCGCGCTCACATGCGTTCTTCTTGTCCTCAGTTCAGCTGACTACCGACCAAGCCTCGTTCGTCCAATCGGTCTCGACATAAGGCCGCGGATTCCAACCTCTGAAGACGGCAACTGGACGTGCCGGCTCACGACAGCTGATTGAACGCACGGTGCCTATAGGCGAAAGAGCGACAGGCTGGGATAGCGAAGTGCGTGTACAACATGTGCTCTGATAGAATACAGACGATTTTAGGGGTGCTAGCGCAGCCTCCGTCAGGCCGGCACACTGTTGCGATGCTGCGGGGCGATGTATGGGAGTGGTGAGTTTCCTCATTGGCTGGCCGAAGTTCGGTAATGAACTGGTTACTGAATGACTTTGAACGCCGCTTTCAGAGCGCTTTGCAAATATGGACCAACACGGCGTGTCCCCGCTGGGGGTGTGGTATGTTTATACAGTTACGCTCCACAGTGACATCTACCTTCGTCATGACGGGGAGCACACGAGGACCTCGTCATGGATGAGCAGTCCCGATAGTTGTGCTCAAGCTCCTTCGGGACAAGAGGTAACATGACAGGTCCAGATGTCCGCCTCTTGTCCGTCTCTTGTCCGCGCGATGCCGCGTAGGTATTACAACGGACGCCCAGGCACCCCAATTAGACGTCTTCTGCAAGCCGCCGTCCGCGTCCAGGGTGTGTGAAGCCCGAGAGCGTTCGAACCTTCCGTAAGCTCTCTACGCCCGCATCCAATATGAACGCGGGTTTTGACGGCCTCTCTTTCAGCCGGTAGGAGCGCCCATACTCTCTTCAACGAGGCTCGCAAATCTTCAACTCCACTTAACTGCTCGCGCACGCAGCTGTGGTTATACTGATATCTTAACCAGCCTCGTTATCACAGTCGGAAGTATGCAGCCCCGGAGGTTATGGGCTTTCTTGCGTTATCCGTCCCGAGCGGTCTCAGATCCACCACGGTATGGACATCCCGAGATCTGATTGGATCGAGAGCGGATCGATTGACCGGAGGGCTGGCAGCGCTCAATTAACGGATTCTGTCCCCACCGGAATCCGCTCACGACCTTTCGCGGCTAACTTGCAACAACACGTTCCCTCCCGGCTGACTGCGCGTTCTAGCTCCCTGTCGATGAACTGGACGACGAACTCCGAACGAAGCAAGACCGCGTCTGGGCGTGTACGGGTGATGTTGTTCTGATCCTTGTTAGGTAATGTCTTCCGTCTAGAGCGCACATCCAGGGTTGACGCGTCCTTGTTACATGGTCTTCTCAGTCCGCTGTTCTTCCCTTCATGCGCCACCAGCAGGTGCTCCTCGTATGGCCCTCGACAGGCTTCGCGTCAACGAATATGGGTCAGCACGTCGTCTAACGGAGCCGAGGCCTTCCGTATGTACCATAAGGTTGATTACATGACTTGACAGCACGGCTACGTGAAGAATGAGCGCACAAGGCGTCAAGTGCTCTAGTGCATCGCGGTCTGTCCGGTGAGTCCGTTCAACGCTTACGGCGTTGATGAACCTTGACAGGTCTGCCTTGGCGGCCCTCTGGACCAATTGGAACAAACGAGGCATCGTGACCGCCTGAATGTCCTGGACTTACTTTTCCGACAGGTATAAAAGCGTATCCAACGCATCGTTTTCCCTCAGTTCCAGCCTCGCCAGCCAGAACTACTACCCCAGCATCCTGACCAGTATCTCGAGCATCAAAAATGTTCCCCCGTGCCATCGCTACTCTCTACTTCATATTTTCCCTCGCCATCCTTGCGGTCGCCATGCCCGGTGGTGCCCCTCCTCCCCCTCCGGTGACGACCACCAAGGTGACCACTATCACCGTGACCGCCCCTGCTCCCGCTCCCACCGGTGGTAGCGCCTGCTCCACGGGTCCCATTCAGTGCTGCAACAGTGTCACCAAGGTAAGCTTCCCAACACCTCTACACAGCTCCGCGACCTTCGCTCACTACTAGCATCACTCAGTCTACTGACCATGCCACTGGTCTCATTCTTGGCCTGCTGGGCATCGTCCTTAACGGCGTCGAGGCTCTCATTGGCCTCCAATGCTCTCCGATCAGTGTCATTGGTGTGGGTTCGGGCAATGCTTGCTCTGCTACCACGGTCTGCTGCCAGAACAACAACGTTGTGAGTTTCCTTCAGAGTTTTGTGCCGACTATGACATATTGTGATGTGCGCTCTGACGAAACGTTCTCATAGGGCGGCCTCATTTCCATTGGCTGCATCCCCATCTTCCTTTGAAGTGCGAGGAGGCGTCCGGGGGCCGGAACTTCAGCGTGACCGGTTCATGTCACGAAGGTTCTGTACCTCAAGCGGACATGGGCACACGGGTGTATTGGATCTTATGTAGCACTGCTCGTTCTGTACGCCGGTGACGGCTAGCGAACTTCAACGTATGTTACTCGTGTACACCCCTGGACCATTCTCCCCGGCAAGCTATGAGGCCGCACGTCCTCCATGCTTGCGAACGGTATCTCATCACTTGGCGTGCAAAATAAGGGTAAGGTCGGAAGAACGCGGTATCTATTCAACGGCCAAAGCGGCTTGATGATCTTGGGCAGGTCCTCCGGGTCGGCAAATATCTGAACGCGCTGACATGATTGAACAACAACGAGAGCGCACAATATGATGGGCTGGATAAACTAAACTCTAATTCGCCGACAGGTATAAAGGCCGATCCATGACATAGCTGCTCGTCAGCGGCAGCTCTACTAGTGAGAACTATCTCAGCAGCACTTCGAGCATCCGCCATGTTCACCCGCGCCCTCGCTACTGTCTACTTCATCTTCTCCCTCGCCATCCTTGCGGTCGCCATGCCCGGTGGTACCCCTCCTCAGCAGACGGTCACCCAGCATACCACCATCACGGTGACTGCTACTCCTCCCGCCTCCACAGGCGGCGGAAGCCTCTGCAGTACTGGTGACCTTCAGTGCTGCAAGAGTATTGGTTCCGTAAGTCGTGTTCGCGATACCCGGATGAGTTTTGTGCCTTCCGCTCACTTTGTGGCACCGGGAAGGCTGCGGATCCCCTCATCGGTACCATCTTGGGCCTGCTCGACATTGTCGTCCAGGGCGTCGACGCGCTCTTGGGTCTCGAATGCTCTCCAATCAAGATCGTAGGCCTGGGCGGCGGCGGTGCTTGCTCCTCGAACGTCGTCTGCTGCGAGAACAACAGCATCGTGCGTAGTGGTCTCCTCGAGAACGATATGCGTTGACGTGCCACTTTCTGACGCGCGACGTTTCTCGTGTTATTTCTTTAGGGTGGCCTCATCTCCATTGGCTGCATCCCCATCATCCTCTGAACGGCGAGGTCGTTCGAGGGTGCCGGATACTTCGTGACCGGGCTCATATCACGAGGCTCTCGCACCTCCGTGGACGTGAACGCGTGGGCGTGGTATAGAGATTACGTAGCATACGACATGTCCTGCTGTACGCCAGTTCCGGGCCGATATACCGAATTCAACGCATCTTGAACGCATCTGGCCGTGCAGCTGGAATAGCAGTCGACCTCCGATGTTCTTCGGGGAGCTGAGCCTGCGGCGGCGAGTAGGATTGAGCGTATGACCAGACCGGACGAAAGAACTCGGGGGCATGAATGGTTCGTCGCTGAGGAGGGGAATCCGTGCTCCCAGACCCCTCGCTGCGCGTGCGCGGCGGCGATGCCAGCATGCTGTCGAACAGCCTCCGTCGTTGGCAGATACGCATCTGGGTTTGCATTGTTTCCGTGGACCGTGAGCGTCAGAACTGCGGGTAGAGAGAGGATCAGCAAGGCGGTCAGGTGGGCCCTTATGGCAATAGAAACACCAAGGCAGTCGTCCTCGGAGGGCCGAGGCGGGCGTTACAGCGGACAGTACAGAAGCGCATCCGCTGGAAGCATCCTGGCCTGGGAGACACCGAAATTAAAGGATGCAGTATTACAGTGCATGCGGGATGTGTGGTGGGGTAAGTATTCTCTCTCGGGTGCGGCACGCGGTACCACTAGGCGGTGAGAAGTGGTCGGGAGCCGTGTAGATTGCAGTGAATTAACACATGGGACGGGACTGGAGTCGGCCTCGACACCAACGTACGAGCTTTTTCTCATCCAATAAGAGGCAAAGCGGTGAAGGCACGAACAATCGATGAGAAAAGTTGAAAAAAACGAGCCTGAAGGCACCCTGCGGATCCATGTCCGTTCCGATCAGTAATCGCAAGCGAACGAGGCCAATAGAAGGGAAGACGTACTCTACTTCACGTCCAGTCTGGCCGAGCCGTTCTCGTACCCCTCCCACTTGCCCAGATCGTTGTGAACGTCGAGCATCCGGGTCCCGTAGAAGATGTGCGCGGAGGGCTGGACGGTCTCCCACTCGAGGATCTTCCCGGCCTCGTCCCTGGCCAGATGGGCGCCCCACACGCTCGTGCTGCCCGTCTTGGAGTTCGAGGAGGCCACGCATGCGCCACAGGACTTGCACCTCCAGCGCGTCTTGTGCGGCTTCTCATGAACAACGTACGAGTCGAGACGCTCCTCGTGCGGAGCTGGGTGTGTCCATGCGAACACACTCGAGGGGAAGTGGATGGTGTGCACGAATGGGCATCCTGCAGGTAACACCAATCAGCACAGCAAGTGCAGTCCACACTTTCGCTCGGCACAGTACCCGAGAGCCGTTGACAGTTCGTGCAATGGCAAAAGGCACTGAGAGTCGGTTTGCCGGAGAGAGTGTATGAGACGGATCCACAGTAACACGAGCCCTTCATGTTGTTATGTCTGCTGAGTGAGATGTGTGCGGTGTGCTGCACAAAGATAGGCGGGAATGTGCGAGTCTGGTAGCATGACAGGGATAGGGCGGGTGATTCTCAAGAGGTCCCCACCGTGGAGTCAACCTTCCAAGTATCTTCCGGGCCGTCACTCTCCGGGACTAGCCGCTCTACCGTAACGCGATCATGTGACCAACGGGTATTCGCGTCGCATTGAACTTCGGCGTACGCCGGACGCAAGAGCATCAAGTATCCGTGTCAATGACTACATAGTACTGTGAGAAGTGAAGAGGAGTTGGTGCTGAGTCACCGGTTCGGACGGAGGACCAGGCCATAAACTGGTAATCAATTACATGTAAGTGCTTTACAGGGAATTGGTGTACTAACAATACACCAGCGAACGGAGGAACGGAAGTACAGAAGTCTTCACAAGACATTCGGAGTCCCTGATACGCCCACGCCTCATGTTGGTGCAGCAGGGTGCGGGCTATGAACGTAATGCAAGCAAGGGCGCAAGTGCTCAGTGCCAGAAACCGCTATAGATCAAGCATGTATGGTAGACGACGTAAGCTTGAGTGACCCAGACATGCACGCCGTTGAGTCACGCAGGATCCTGACAAGTCAGGCACGCAAGATGGCTCCAGGCTTCAGTACGGCAACAGACAGATACCCTCAAAGATGTCTGTCAATCTCTCCATGCCTGCTTTTCGGACAACAAGACAGGCCGACGGCAGCTCTACGAAGTGCACGTTACCGACCAAGATAGACAGGTAGACTGCTCCGACAGCCGACGCATGTCCCTTGAAGGCATCGCGCTCCCCATCCCGACTCGGACCCTAACAGCACCCGAGCTTGGTTTGCCGTAAGGACCGTGCGCTTCCGCTCCAGACCCATCGGGAGGCCGATGGGCAACGGCGCCGACAGTCTGAGGCCGTCGATCCCGACCCTACGCCACCAGTGCTCCGGCAACCATGGACGCAACTGTAGCCGACCATCGACACCGTGAAGTCGACGGGGACCCTTGCACCGTGAGAACCCTCGCCTACTGACATAGCCGACGAAAGGAAGCCGTGAGTTACGCGTGTCCATGCCATCCAACATGACTGAGGATCGCAGACTCACCATTGGAACGAGGGGGCGGCGGCGGCGGCGGGCGCGATGACTTGCTGCTGGCGACCGTGACGGCGTTCACCTAACCCCAACGCAAGGTCGTATAAGAGCCCTAGAGACTCCGTGCCGAATTTCTGCAGCTCGCGTTCAATCAGCTCCCCAGCATCCCACCTCAGTTGCCTCGCCACACGCACCCCAAAACGATACTCACAATGTTCTCCCGCGTCGCGGTTGCCACCTTCCTCGCTCTCCCCTTCCTTGCGGCCGCCAGCTCCTGCAGCACTGGTCCCATCCAATGCTGCCACAGCGTTGAAAGCGTACGGACTTTCCCTTTGTTCGCACCTCCATCCTGGGACCTAACTGTACTATCTTGTCAGTCCCACTCCCCTGCAGTGGCTGCCATCCTTTCTACCCTCGGGATCAACCTGGGCAACACCGTTGCCCAGGTCGGACTCACATGCAGTCCCATCACCGTGGTCGGTGCGGGCGGTAGTAGCCAATGCTCGGATAAGTCGGTGTGCTGCCAAAACAACAACTACGTGAGTACCCTTGTGTCACGTTTCTGCAGTTGTTGAAGAGTGTGCTCACCGTTATGCCCTTTGCTCGACCTTATAGGGTGGCATTGTCGCCATTGGTTGCGCTCCCGTGTCGCTTTGATCTGTGAATTGGTCTCCTTGATGGGATGTTCATGCTTTCCGAAGGATGTCACTAGTTTACAGGGTCTAATGAGCGCATGCACCGTCTGCTGTTAGCTGGGGCGCCGCCCGTCAGGGTGTAATGCGCGCGAAAGCGACTGTGTGCGTATTGTTGATGCTGGAGATGTATCGGACTGAGGACCCGTCTCCGCACATACAAGCCCACTTGAGGATTCAACACAACCCCGATAGATTGCAAAATTGAGGTGAGGCAGTACATCGTACATCACGCCCGCTTGTCCTCTCGTCAGTTGATGGCCAAGCTGTATGCGGACCTAAACCAATGAAAGTCAAGTTCAGCACGCGAGTGCTACGAGTCATTGCACAGAGCACACGCACGTCGTCAGGACAGCAGAGCCCCTGGTCGGCTCGGTGCCGGCCTGAGCGATGGTCAAGTACTGCGAGGCACTGACACCCTGGTTCTGAGTCAACCACTAACAAAGTCCCACTCGTCAGTACACATCAACCTCCCCCCTCCCAGTCTAGCCCGCAAACACGCACCGTCAAGAACGGCTTGAGGTCCGCGCTGAAGCTCGTGATCTGGCCGCTGGTCGGGAGGAACGAGAACACGTTGTTCGCGCCGTTCGAGCCGCTGTACACGTTCCACGTGCGCCCCGCGAGCGACACGCTCCGCGCGACGGGCACCGGGTTCCCCTGCGCGTCGTACTGGAACGAGATCGGGCCGGCGTTGAAGTTGGCGAGCCAGATCATGATCTCGTTCACGTTCGAGCCGCCGGCCGTGTTGGACGTCCAGAGGTCGTACGCGACGTTTGCCACGATCGAGCCCGATGTGCTCTGCGACCACCGCCACGTCGTCTGCGCGGGGTGTCAGCACTGACCTCAACTCCGACAAGGTGGAAGGAAGGAAGGGAGGGAAGGAGGATGGGAGGATGGCGCACCGGGATGCTCTGGATCGCGCTGAGCTGCTTGTTGACGCCCTGGTTAAGCTGGATGTTCGTGTAGCTCTTCACACCGTCGCCGCCGACCCAGGTCCAGTTGACGCGCCAGGAGACGGTGTCGCCGCTGAGGCTGATGAGGTTCGCGCACTGCTGCCCGCTCGTCGCGCCGCCCTTGCCCCAGAGGTTGAGGAGGAGCGCGTACTTGCCCGCTTGCACGACGTCCCAGTCCCCGCAGTGCGTAGACGTGTCGATGCCCTGGCGTGCTGTGAGGCCCGACTCGGCGGGTGCAGCTGAGACGAGGAAGGGCGCAGCGAAGAGGAGGAGCACGCTGGAGAGCTTCATTGCTGGTGCTGATAGTCGTGTGCCTGCGTGGTTCGCGTTCTGTTGGTTGTTGGAGACTCTTGATGAGAGGTCGTCCAGCAGAGTGAAGATCGGACGAACAGGTCTGTTATATAGCCGGACACAGTGGACTCTAAATGAATTCTGATCCGTCCATTCTAGACAACACGCATGAACACGATGGTGCAGGAGGACGGACGGATAAACTCACGCGCTAACTTCGCGAATTGTCCACCGTGATGTGCAGTCGGTCTTGGAGAGCATGACCTCTTCAGCTGGGTATCGAGAGCGCGAGTTAGCCTTTAAAGAGTAATCCTCGGAGTTTTTAGAACATACGCCTGTGGGGGTGTGCGATTGCGAACACCGCATTTGGTATGAGGAGAGCTCCTACGGCACCGACGAGAAGGCATGACATCAGGCAGAGCTGACGACAGTAACCAACGGATGACGAGCGAATAGTCTGGTCACTTGTGAGCATGTGCTACCACCGGAAGATCCTGTAGTGTGAATGCATACCTGCGCTTCTAGCCTGGAAAGACAAGGTCACAGTGGATACGAAGCGCCGGTCCGGTCGGCGCGGGAACGGCTGCGAACCCTACTACACCGTATACCGGGGCATACATAACTCCTCATAGCTCGAACGCCTCGCAGCAGCCAGGAGAGCCCTACGAGCATTCAAAGGGTTAGCCTTACGCAATCTCGCGTTGAAGAACTCGCCTGAAGTTATGCCATCTCCAAGCCGTGGGATGTATGCGGGTCCTGAGGGTTATGAAAGAAACCAATGAGATTCACGAAGAAGTGCACTGCGCATCCTCTCATTCCTCTGCGGCGGCCGCAACGCGGATACGCAGCTTGCACTTGCACACCTTACATCGCCTCCCCGTAGGGTGTTGCCCGCCAAGAACACACACCAGTGCCCGTGACCGTCCACGCTGTGCAACGCAACGCAGGATCGACGCCCGCTATCTTGACGCGAACGACTGCGGGCAACACGGTGAGAGACCAGGCTGCCCGCCTGCGAGCTTCTACTTATGTGGACTGCGCGAGGCTGTACCACTGTCTCACACGCCCGTCGCTCCGACTCGCGCAAGGCTGCGGATCCGGGATGAAGCATCGATGAAGCCACAGCTGAATGGGAAAGGGTGGTTCTTAGTCCGATTGAGGTCGTAGCGATGGGCGAGTGCAAAATCGCTTTCATTCGCGGGTAGCAATGTCTGATGGATGGTGGTACGTACATCTCCAGAGGCTTATACAGGGACCTATCCCGAACATACGTTAGCCGATGTGCTGTCACATTGCTATCGATCAAGCCTCCTTGCGCTGGGCGGCCTGCTGCAGGCGTGACGTGTTGCGAGTGGGATGAACATTGTCGGTCGGCACAGGATTGAGAAGGAATGGAATACCGGGCGAGTATTCCATCACTGAAGCAACCTTCAGAAGGTCAGCTGCAGTGTCGGTTATTTGCGGGTAGCCTCAGCGGTGGCGTTCTCTTGTGGACCGTATCCGCATGTCCCGGATTCTAGAGCGGCTCAAATCGGAGGGATGCCGCAGTAGCAAATCGATTATCCTCGCCTTCGCAGGGAGCGAGCCAAATTCAACGCATTGTCTGTGGACGCAAGCGAGAGTGTTGAAGCCATCGCCCGCACGGCCGAGGAAGATGATGGGGAAGGCAAAGCCTGGGCAAAGCAGAACACAGTGAGAGCGGAAGGCGGTGGACAGCGGTGGGCGGGTGCTCCTGGGCGGTGCAGCCGGAAAAGGCATGGGTGGGCGTCTGGCGCGCTACGCCTGTGCGTGGCCGCACAGCCCGGCGCTGTCTGAGTCTTGCTCATCGCCATCAGTGAATTTCTGGCAACCCTATCTCGCTCACGCCTTATAAGCATGTCAGGCTCGCTGCTATCGCCCTCTCATCCCTCCCCTCCCGCCTTCCGTCCCAGAGGGTTTTCCGTATCCGTTTCCCTAGCCTCTGTGACGACCCTTTTCTCATTTCTTGCTCCCGCCCGCACGACCGCACCGCGCTCAGAAAGTACTCCTTGCTTCAAGTAAACCGACCAATCCACAATGTCGCGCCACTTCTGCTGCTGCATTCCTGTGCGGTTTGCTGTCTTCTTCCTCACCCTCTTCTCCTTCCTCTCTGCGGGTGCCTGTGCCGGCTTCCTCTGGTTCATCACATACTGTGAGTTCAGATAAGCCGTCCTTTGTTACGCAGGCATACTCACGGTCAACACTGAAGTGATCGACAACGACAAGCTTGATGACTTTGCGAAGGATGTGAACCCACAAGACAAGCCTGCATTCGATGCATTGGTGCGAAAGAACAAGTGGGGTATTGTTGGTGCCGGTGCGCTCTTCACCGTTGTCGCCCTCTTCTCGTTCTTCGGGTACGTACCATGTTCTGCGACCGCCACAAGACATTCTGTCTCACTTGCATGGCAGCTTCGTGGGTTCAATCATCCGCAACCGCCGCATGGTCAAGGCGTACTCGATCATGACGATCATCAGCTTCATCCTCGGCACTGCAGCGGCCGGCTTCTCGCTATACCTCACGTTCAGCAACAAGACGTTCTGCGTGGACATCAACAACGTCGAGACCTGCGTTTCCAACAAGCTCGGCACCGGGCAGAAAGTCGGCTTCACTGTCGCTGTCCTCATCCAGTGGTTGATCGAACTCTGTGAGTACATCCTCCTTGCTTCCATCTCCCCACCTTCTCCGCCTCGTCGGCGATGTCGGTTACGGCACATCTTCCTCCGGGCGGGTCGGACAGACTTCTATCTGTTCCCCTCAATTTCCAACCTCTGCGCACGGCAATATGATATCGGCGGTGATGCTGACCCTTCCTCTTCCTACGCAGACATCGTCGTCATCATCCGCCGCTACGTCGAGCAGCTTGAGGAGGAGCGCGAGTACCGCCATGAGTTCCGTCTCAACCCCACGACCGGCGGCACCTACGAGGCGAAGGAGGGCCTCCTCACCCAGGGCCACTACCCCTACTCCGACAGCAACAACGCCTTCGGCCCCAACCGTGCCTAAGCGGTCTCCGTTGTCCACCGGAAGGACATTGATGGATTGTATGATACTAGTGCGCGCGCGTCGCGCTAATCCTTTGGGCGGGAGAAAGAGCTCGGCCTGCGCCCGCGTCCGCGCCCGAGCGACCGCGCGCGGATGGGGCGCGCTGTCTCTGTTGCTGCTTTGTGTTCTCACCTATCCCCCTATCTAACACGATGTATCCCTGAACGGACTTTAGCTACTCCTCTTACGTCTTCGCACATTTCACGTTTTTTCAAATCATTCATGAGGGACATTTCATATGTTTTGCGTGTGCGCCAGGGCAACGTTTCAACGCTTCTCGTACGGCAGGCATGGTGCAAGGTGGAAGGTGTAACCTTCGGGACGTAAGGATACAGGTGAGTACAGTGTATGCGTATCGCTTCAGACTTCTCCAACCCCTTCACGCAGTCATCTTACACTCATCATACTGTCCAGGCATCTCCAACAGAGGATCCAGCAGCTCCCCGAGCCGAGCCCGACGCTCCTCGGTGAGCACACGCTCTGGCACCCCTTTCCCCAGGGCGTCCTGCCCCTGCACTCGCTTGGCCTTCTTCCCTCGCCCGGCAGCGCACACCTGCAAGTGAAAATCCACGATCTTCCCCGCGCCGCCCAAGTTGCGCGCACGCAAGCACGCCTCGAGCTCGTCCGGGAGCGCGTCGTACCAGGGCACCGCGTGCATGCACAGCGCGCGCAACTGCCCCAGCGGCACGTCGCGCTCGGCTTCTCCATCGCCATTGCCATCGCCCTCGACAATGGCACTTGCACCACTCTCCGCACCTTGGCCCGGCCTCCCACCTTCTGGCGACGCAGTCGTCGCAGTGGCATCTGTCAATTCTTTACGTTCACCCTCGCCAATATCCTCTCCAACGCAAACCTCGCCATTGCCACCTGTATCAGTACGGCACTCCCCACCGCGCCCACGACCGCCATCAAGCTGCGCCCCGCCCGCGAGCGCAGACAAGAACGCCCGGACGTGCGTCGGCCGCGTCCGCGCGCCCCGATGCGTGCGCGCGGCGGCGCAGTTGAGCACGACGCCCCGCAGCGCCGCGAACGCGCCAAACGCGTCCCGGAACGCGCCCGCGCTCGGCCCGCACGCGGTGTGCAGCACACGGAGGGGCGCGGCGGACAGGAGCGCGCTGAAGTCGCGCAGGAGGCCGTCGTCGTCCGCGCGCGGGCGCACGTCGTAGTACGTCGCGTGCAGCTCCAGCGCGCGCGAGCGGTTGTGTGGAGGGTGGGGCGAGTCTGAGTGTGAGCTGTGTCCTTCTCCTTCCCCTTCGTCTTCGGTTCCGTCTTTGGGGCAGGATAGGTTGAAGCCGTACGGCCCGTCGAAGGTCGCGTGCGTCGCGGTGTGGAGCATGGGGAGACACGAGGGGTCGTTCGGGATGAGCTCGCTGGGCAGGTAGCGGCGCATGAGCAGCGCGACGGCCTTGACGGCCGCGCGCGCGGGGAAGCGGACGTGAGCCAGGAGCTGGTAGAGCTCTGTGTACCGGCTGTTGGGGGATGGAGGAATGACGAAGAGCTGGGCTGTGCGGAGGTTGGGGAGGGAGATGATGCGGTCTGTCCCGCCATCGGGCGCGGTCGAGGTGCACAGGCAGAACGGGAGGGAGTTGCAGAGGACGAGCTTCTCGAGCGAGGGGCAGGCGTCGAGTGCGGCGAGGAAGGCGTCGAGAGTGAGCTTCCCGCGGGCAGGGTTCGCATCGGTCAGCTCGAGGACGCGGAGCTGGCTGATGGTGGGCGACGACCAGGAAAGATGAATGAATTCCAGGCGGAGAGTGTGGAGAGAGGGAAAGCGGGTCGGGTCGATCTTCAGATACTTGGTAAGGCTAGCTTTGGCAAAGACGGTATTCTCCGCGTCGATCAACAGCCTCTCCAGCCCATGCATCCCATGCGAAAACAGAGCAGACAGCGCGGGGAGGGCGCGAGCTGCAGTGTTGGTGATCAGAAGCGTGCGGATTCGATGTGCGTGCTTTGTGAGCGACATCGTGACGTTGAAGAGTGTCAAAGACTCGCGAATAACAATGTCGAGAGGCACACCGTCCGACCGGACAAGGCATAGTTCTAGCCAGTCGAGCGAGCGGCCGACGTCGATGGATCGCCAGAAGACGGGGTACGAGCATGCGATGTCGCGCCAACGTCGGCACACCAGATTGACCGTAAGCCAGTCTGTGGAAGGGTGTTCGCTCTGCCAATCGCTGTGGCAACAGCAGTCATTCTTGGACGCGCGAGGAAGATGCTGGAATATCTTCAGAATGATTTCTGGGGGCAGTGAGTGTATGTCGACAGCATGATCGAGGTTGATATATCGGTCGAAGAGTTCAAGGAAGACTTGTTCTGGTATGCAGCATCAGAAATGAAGTCAGGACGCTCCGCAATATGCACACGCACCTTCATCGAGTGGCTCGCTATCTCTGTTTGCGACAGACTCCATCCCAGTGAGGACTTGGTACTAGTATAGTAGTAGAGTTCGATTGGTGAGCGCATATTTATAGTCTGCAGCCATTCGTTCGAGGACCTCTGGTGTGCATGATCCTCCACACGACAAAAGAGGACAATGAGTGCACGATAGATACAATAGGTAGTACGCACATGCTTATTATAATCTCCAGGCTATCAATGCACAAGTCAAAGCAGGCGGTCAAGGGTTAAGTGACAGTTTATAATCGCGACGCTTGTGCGATTCAAAGGAAGAGAAGATCACTGACATGCAGGTAGCCGCTTTGTCAATGGCTAGTATCTTAGAGCTTCGTGTCGCATTGCGGGAGTTCAACCCGCTTCGTAGCCTAGAGAAAGACCGGGGAGATCAGCTCGTGAGTCGAAGTGGTGCAAAACACAACGCGCGATTATGTTGTGGACCCGCTGGCGCGAAGCCTTAGCTCCAGTCCTACTCTTGACCATTGCCGGTTCTGACGTCAAGGACGGTGAGCGTGCTTTACCGCCAGCTACGCTAGCGTCGCCTAGTGGGCAACATGAACGTTATGATTCAGATAACAATCATGGCGCGCACGTACCTGCGACTGTCAAGCCTCATATGTCGTAGCAATCTCTTTCGCCGCACCCGGTGAGGGCCCATACACTCTTCCCCATCGGTTGTAAAGAACGCTGGTATCTCTCGCCGTTGTCAAAATCCTTGCGCATCCGACTTCAAATCGTCGCTATGCCGTCCCCTGTTGACACTCACAACATTCATTCAGGACTCGTGGCATGAGTCCTACTATAACGCGACGAATACAGCTAGCGCATGTCTTCATCGCACTCTTGGCTATGCGCATAGGTTTGTGCTTGAGCTCGCGAGAATAGAATTGAACGTGCCGACGCGATTGAAAATGCGGCTCATCGGATCGCGCCACACTGCATGGGGGTAGGTCGACAGGGATGCAATCCTTCAGGCGTACATAACGCGATACTCTACAGATGCAATGATACGCGCACCTAAGGCTTGTGACCCCCTCGCCTTTTACCCCTCCTGTGCCCGAACCCCCTTGAGTCTCCTCCTTGACCCCTTCCTCCAGGCGACGCAGGCCCGTCCTGAGTCGGCGGGCCCTTCGGGTCTCGCGCGATCTGCACCAGTTGTGGGCTAGCCTGTGATGTACCGGTCATAGTGGCATTCGGGCTGCTCGACGTGGAACCGGACTCCCCGAAAATACGGTCTCGAGCGGCCTGATATCGCGCTTCACGATCGGCGAAAGAGTTGGAGGAAGGATCAGAGGAGGAGGTGCTCGTAACGGAAGAAGCAGAAGACGAGGTGGTTGCTGTAGGACGTTTCAGGATGCGGAGCACAGGCTGAAATGCGGCTGGAGGAGGCGAAACGGCGGAGCTGCCACTGGTGCTTGAGCCCGACATGACAAGCTCGGGCATCGGGGCGCGTTGATTGCTGGACGAGTACTGTCGGTGATGATGCTTAGAACACAGAAGATAGTGGCACTCACGCGTCCTCCCACACTTTCTGCGGGTCCTCTTCTGCCTCGTCATCGTCATCGTCCCAGTCATCTCTGACCGTCTCCTGTACAGGCTGCGCGCGTCTTGGCGATGAGAGTGCGGCGGCCTGTGCAAGTTTACACACCAGTTCCTGGATGGGGGTGCGGTCCACGTACGGCTGGGGAACCCCACGAGTCGCCCTCACTTCGTATGTGCGACATGTAAGCTTGGTTGTGTAGAGTCTTAGAGACTGTACGACGGAGACTATGTAGGATGAAGGTCAGCGACCAAGGGAAGTAGCGCCTAAGTTTGCTAATGAAAGTTGGAAGATCTAATCTTATCTAGCCATGGTTGGATGTAGGTTACTACAAGGTTACTAGATAGTAGAGACTACTTAGTAGAGTACAATGCGATTGATATTGGTATGTTACGACTTGAGCACCTATGAGGACCTGCTCGCTTGCTGGGTGCTGCAGTACAGCAGGCCGCGTCTCCCTGCTCTCAGGAGACGGCGAGCAACTTGGTTAGGTCAACGAGCTCGAGCGCGCAAAGATGACTGCACAGTTGCGGTACTGCACTCTCCGAAGGTAGCTTCCGCCCCTCTCTCCCCGTCTGCTCCGGGACGTGCATGCACCATGCGCGTGGCGACCTCAGTCTCGTCACCTTCGTACCCGCTACGCTCGCTGGAGCGATGGGCAATGAAGCCTACGATTCGGGACTGGACGAAACTCGGCTTGGAGTCGATCATTAGGTCCATGCCCAGATGACTGAAGTTTGTCGCAACTCTCAGTGTCCGGGTTCCGGATTCGTGAAGGTCGATCAAAAACCGGCCAATCATGATGGTGGTCAACCTGCAAATGATGGAGTTAGCTTTTAGGTGATTGTAGCCAGGCGCAGCGCGGATATGTATAGCGGGTACATACGGAGCAGTGAACAAGGGGATCAAGCTGCCTTGGCCTTCGGAGAAGATCTGGACGTGGGCATTGTTGAGAAGAAGGGGCATGATTCATCAGCAGCTAGACTGACCCCAAGTAACGTTAACGTTAGGTGAAGTATGTTCAACACAAGCAATATTCTGAGAAATGTGTGTCACCAGCCAGGCCTCAGCATGGCTTACCCATTGCATTTATAGAAAGGCGTACGAGAAGCAGAGAATACCTGTCCGATGCTCTCGTCAACGTATGATGCGAGCGAACGAACGAGGGAAGGAACGAACCGTCGCAGTATAAGATACGAGGCAATGATCGAGCTCTCGCCATCGAGGGGCGAAGCGAACTGCGCGGAGTGTTGTACAATGTGATGGCAATGACTAACGCATCGGCGACAATCATGCAGACTCGCGAAATCACCGTAGCTAGAATATCGAGCTGTGTCAGGTGTGCCACACTGCTAACCACTGAGCGACAGGCCTGATTCTGACTGACAGCTATTGATGGGAAAATGTCGAGTTAGACGGTCACAGACGAGTCTCGAAACGAAGACCTACGTTACGGCTTGAGAAATGGTCCCGCCGTCCGTCGTGATGCAGCTCTCGATGGGGTCAACATAGCCAATGAAATGAATAACACTGTCGTGCCACTGTTGATCCTTTATGAGTTGTACGAACTTATGCATCGACTGGCCACAGAACTCACGATATTAACGACTATAGGGATAACCGAGAAAACGAGCACAATGGTGGACATATACCAGTTTTTGCTCAGAGCGAACGCGCGGAGGGTGGAGAATGCTGTCATTCGATTCGCATGCAAGGTCACCTTCTGAAAGAATATGAAGAGAAGTCACTCACCAGCCCACGGAACCAGCTGTAGGATCAGGAGGACAACTATCGCCTTTTGAGCCCGATCACAGCTACGGCAGGGTTAACACTACTTTCGACATCGACGCATGAGATGAATATACCTCTAGAGAAACAAAGCGGTCACTGAAGGCCCAGCATGGAGACAGAGAGAAATGTCTTACTTGGTCTGTGAAGATGGGCAGATACAATGCCAGAGACATGGAATAATACGCAACGGCGGAATACTTGTTCAGGAAGTACAGACCGGCGGCTGTCGTGAAGGCCGGCTTCCAGAAATATTCCACCTCACTACCAACCGTGATAACGGACTCATACAGAAGCAGCACTAGAAGCAACGACGTGAGAGACACTCCGGAAGAAGACCCTAGTATCTGACGCACCGCCTGTTGCGACCCAACAATAGTTTTCAGTAAGTCTGCACTAACAGAGATTAGCCACCATGGGACTCATTGGAGCTAGAGTATATGTTCGGGGATAACGCACGCTACACCGTACGCGGCCACCAGGTCACCGAAGTCTTCTGGTGAGGACATTGCAATGCCAACAGTAGATGGGAGATGTTCTGAGGTGTTGTGAGAAGCAGTATCCTGTATATATAGACTTCCTCCGAGCCTGAGGTTCTCTGTTGCTCGCTGCCCAAGCAACCATCCGAGGACCGCATCTTACGACCCGCTCGATCTTCTGAGACCAACCTCTCTTGAGTGTATTTGCTTGAGTCACAGCCACGGCGACCGCCGGTGACAGAGACGCTGCGGGAGGCAATGAGTGTGAGGAGGATAGATAGGCAGATTCGTCGTCGCATGTAAGAGACTGCTATCCATGGAGACCCGTGATTTCCAACAGCTACATGGTGACGTTGAAACGTTGAACCTTGAACATCGTGTCTGAAGTCACCAATGGGGCCCCTTCGAAGCTGTCATTGTAATGACAGACTTACCGCAATCTCAAGTTGCCGGAGCTAGAGCTTCCACATCACAGAGCTTGGCTTGTATTGAGCTACTGATCATAGGGACTTCTATAGCTGCCTCCGAGAGATGGACTCAATGTACACCCGTAGCACTGTTTGACTCGCAGTCCGCTACTAGTAGAACCTCTAGCTTGGCTACATGATGGCGGTCATAGTCTTGACTGGAGAGTGAAGATTTAAAACGTCACAACTCACTTGTGACCTTCCGGCAGGGGGTGAGGCAGGCTTCGGGGTCACCGAACGGCGAGCGGTGCGGTTCGGACCAAGGAGGTTGAGGGTATGGGCGGCGAGTGCAGTCAACGCGAAGCAGCGCATTGTGTCTCTACAGACATTCCCACTCGATTCATCATCGCAGCCTCGAAGGTACCGTGGATCGGTGCAGGTGGGTCTGTTGTCAATGTCAGACGCAAGTTGCAACTCGTCGGACAAGTTTGGACCGGACGGCCAGGCGTCAAACGTGAGGCGGCAGATCGGGCCGGAGGAGAGGAAGGAAGCATCTGGGCAGGAGACATGTCCGACTTTGGGGTTGGCGTCGGTCCACCAGCATGTTCTGGCTCTCGGTCGTCTCTCTCGCCTCTGCCGCTCTTTGCTATGCCTCCTTCGTCCCATCTGTCGACCAGACGCCTCTAGGCGGGTACCAGGGCGACAGCCACCGCGTACTCAGGCGATACGCTCTCCAGGGACGAAATATCCAAGAGGTGGTACGGGCAGCAGAGGTGCGTACGCTACGCTATACATCACTCTTTCTTGCACTCAACCAGGAGCTCAGCTCGCTCACGGCCGCATATGGACCGCAAGCTCCTCCCACGTTGACGTCCTCTTCGACGACGCCGAGCAGAAGCTGGGCATTCCCCTGCCAGAGGCCGGCACCCTCCCGCTCTCCCGCCCCGAGCACCTCGCCTCCTCATACGGCAACTGGAACCTCACCTCGCTCTCGAACACGACCTACCATGCGTTCTACCACCCCCTGTCCGAGATCGAGAACTTCATGGACGACCTCGCGACCGCCCACCCGTCTCTCGTCCAGCTCGTCCCGCTCGGGCACTCGGGCGAGGGCAGGGAGATGGTCGGCCTCAGGATCTCCAAGGACGCCCCACCACCGTCTCTGTCTCTGTCCTTGCAGAGCGGCCGGCCGTCCAGCACGAAGAAGCTCGGGTTCGTGATCACGGGCGCGCAGCACGCACGCGAGGTCGGTGCGCCCTCCTCCTGGTCTGGTCGGCAGCAGTGAGATGGCTCCGTGTGCTAATTATGGGCTCGTGCTCCACGTCCCCTCTCTCTCCCTCCCCGCAGTGGATCGCGACCTCCACCGCGCTCTATCTCGCCCACTCGCTCGTCGCAGATAGGGCCGAGCAGTTCTCTCTGTCGTCTTGGCTCGACTACTTTGTGAGTGCTGCCTTCCATGTTGGACTGCGTGCGGTGGTGCCCATGGCATGCTAGGACTTCTACATCATCCCCGTACCGAATCCCGACGGCTACGTGCACACGTGGAAAGAGGACCGGTTCTGGTGAGTCTAGGCCTTTGCGAGGAGCGGAGCGAAACTTATCCCGCCCCTCAGGTACAAGAATAGGCAGAATATCGGCCCCGATGAGAAGTGCATAGGGATTGACATGAACAGGTCAGTCCACGCACCAAACACTCCCTCTTTGCTCGTCGTCAGCTGAATCATTGCGTTCCAGGAACTGGGTAGGCGGATGATGAGTATTCGAGCTGGTGCAGACGTTCACCGCGTATGGCTCCCCAGGGTCACAAGTGGAAGTCAAAGTCGCGTCTTCCCGCGTTCGACGCGACGGAAGACGAAGACGAAGACGAAGATGAGAATGGGGTCTTCGAGGCCGGCCGAGGTGCGAACGCGGACCCGTGCTCGACCTGGTATCCCGGCCACCGTCCGTTCGAGGCGCCGGAGGTAAACAACATCGCCAACTTCATCACCACCCTCCCGTCGCTCAAGGCGTTCGTCGACTTGCGGAGCTACGGCCAGATGCGTGCGTAGCTCTCTACCCTCTTCACCCTGTGTCTGACGGTGGGCGATGATACGCAGTGTCCACGCCGTTCTCGTGGTCGTGCAAGAAGACCCCGAAGGACGCCGAGGACCAGCTCGAGGCTGCGCTCGGGGCTGCACATGCCATCAAGGAGGTTCATGGCACCGTGTTCACTGTCAGTATACCACATCATTCAAGTTGCATCCCCTGCTGACAGATTCCCGCCTGCCCCCAGGCCGGCAGCCTCTGCGAGCAACTGTACAAGTGCGTTTTCGGCCTTGGCGCGTGGAATGGCTGATCAATGACATCATTGTGGTTTCGTTACAGAGCGTCGGGGAATGTTGTAGACTACATGTACGCCAAGGCCGGCATCAAGTTCTCGTACTCTGTGCACCTCCGCGACACTGGCACGGTGAGTGGCCATCTCATCGGGCCGCTACGCTGTGCGCTCCGTGACTCACGAAAGGCCCGCTCGCTCGCTCGTGCAGTACGGCTTCTCCCTGCCTGCCGAGTGGATCCGGCCCGTGGGCGAGGAGACAGCGAACATGGTCGGCTTCCTCGCGAGATTCATCTCGAAGAAAAAGTGTGAGCACGAGCTTGGAGCCCTCCGCGCGTATATCATCTCGTTGACCCTTGTTTCTGCTGCAGAATCTACGGAATTATGAGGCTGAGCTGCTCTGGGTTTCCGTATCTGTGTCTCGCGCCGTCTTGATCCTCCTCCCTGTCTTGCTTGTGCATTGCTGTCACTGTTGCGGTCCCTGTACGATTCCGTCATCGCTGTAAGAATATACTTACTGTTGTACCGCTGGACAGCCGGACCGCCCGCAGTGCCTTCCGCTCCGTTCCAAAGCCCCTGTCGCCGAAGACACAGCCTCAAATTCCCCTTTCACAAGCCCACAATTGGAGGCGCGGCGCTCCGGATGAGCGCACACTTCCACATGCAACTGCCGTTCACTGGACGGGTGAATCACTGTCCCATCCACTAGCGGTATGTGATATCTATCACTGACCACAAAGGCGACGGATCCTGACGTTCTGCCAGAGCGCACAGGTGCTCGGGGAATGGATGTGCGAGCGGGCACTGTCCGAGTCGGATGTACAGTTTGCAGAAGCGACCGCCTCTGGGACCAAGTCCGTGAGCCTTCGTTAGAGCGCTCCGGATAAATAACGTGGCAGAGACGACCCTGTCGATCAAGACACCATCGGCGCTGGTGCCTGCATCGGAGACGACTCGAGGTTCAGTAGGGAGCGGCGGTCTCTCCACACCGCGCCCACGCGTGTGGGCGGGCAGGCTAGGCTAGCATTGCCCCACTCTCCGAAAGTCTCGACTGCTGCATGCATCAAGCATCATGCTGGGAAGAAGGCAGTCTGCGTAGCAGACGGGAGAAGCCCTGCGGGAGCTTTGAGGAGCTTGGACAATGTCAAGGTGGGAGCGTGGCGTACAGGAGCCGGGGGGCTAGAGTAGGGCTAGCACCGTGTAGCACTCTCGGAGACTGGAGTGGTGGACAGGTGGGCAGGACTCGGGCTTGGGGCGAATGGTCACCGGTCATGCATTCATGGACTACTGAGAGCGCGTCGGGAAAGGAACGCGCTCGTGGGTCGACTAGGGGTGCGAGTTGTGGCGAGATGCATGAGGAGGGATTTGGGCCGAGCCTGTCGGGTTGGAAGGGGGTATGAGTGACTCTCCCCGATGCACGGTGCAGGCGCGAGGTATTTGGCTCTAGGATTCGCCGACGCGAGGGAGCTCGAGGCTGGTGGTGTTGTCCGCGAAGGTTGGGAGCATGGCCCACACGCGCGAGGCCGAAGATCGACGTCATGGAGCGCGTCCTGAGATTCCTGAGCTTACGGGATGGCGGTACCGGTCGGTTAGCCGGTTATCATCCATTCGAGGGAGAATGTAACCCCCCTTGTCCGGGAAAATGGCAGCCAAACTGGGACGGGCGGCGGCGTGGGTGAGGGGTGTGGCGTGGGCGGGGGCGCTCTGTCGGGCGTTGGAGGGTTGGGCTTGGGAGGGACCGAGGGCGGACATGGGCCAAAAGCGGGATGGCGAGCGAAGAGAGCGACAGGGCTGGGAAGCAGCGTCTAAGCCAGGTCTAAGCCGAGAAGCAGTGGCCGCAATGTTGGCCATGAGCGCATCCTCGGCTGGCGTCTCTCCGTGTTCAAAACTATAGCCTCCGTCCCCAGCTCTCGTCCGCCCTCTGCTCATCCAGATCCCATCCCACTCTCTTCCTCGACGCGGCCCCCTCCCGCCTCCGCTCAGAGCCCGCCATGCTCTCCTTCTTCACCCATCGCACCGATTGGTCCGTCCTCTTCCTCCCTCTAGACGCTGGCGCGAGCGCGGCGGGCATCCGGCATGCCCACCGCTCTCACACCTCCATCTTAACACCACCTTCCCAGTCCGTCGCTAACGTTCTACTTGACAGCCTCAGAAAGCGGCGCGAGCTTCGCAACAAGCTCGACGCTCTTCCCGCCGTCTACCACTCTCCTTCTACCGATCCCGATTCCAAGATTCTCGCCCTCTCCCTCTCGCAGCTCGTCTCTGCCTGTGACGACCGCTCGCTCGCGCCGACAGACGTGCTCGAGGCGTACGGGAAACGCTGTCTTCTCGCACATGAGGCTACCAACTGCTTAGCTGACGTTTTCCTCGACGAGGCCGAGGCTACCTCCTCGCTCGCCGCCTCTACACCACACAGACCGCTTCACGGCGTACCGATCACGCTCAAGGACTGCATCGACATCGCGGGACACGACACAACCCTCGGCTACTCCGCACACGTCGGACACCCCGCGCAGCAGTCTGCGCCGATCGTGCGACTGCTCAGGGATGCCGGCGGGCTCGTGCACGCAAAGACGACCCTCCCCACCGGCTGTCTCTCCTTCGAAGTCTCCTCCGACCTCTTTGGCACGACCACAAACCCCCACAACCCCGCCTTCTCCCCCGGCGCGTCCTCCGGCGGCGGCGCTGCCCTCCTCGCCTCCCAGGGCAGCATGATTGAGATCGGCACCGACCTGGGCGGCAGCACCCGCTATCCTGCAGCCTACTGTGGTCTCTACACCGTCAAGGGTTCCGCCGGCCGCTTTCCGAGCCACGGCAGCGTCTCGTGCATGCCGGGCCTCGAAGCCGTCCCCACCATCACCGCGCCCATCGCCCGCACCCTCGACGATCTCGAGGAGTTCTGGCGGCGCGTGCTGAGCATGAAGCCCTGGGAATACGACCACACCGTCAGTTCCTCTCGCGGCCGGTGGCGTATCTCAGACTCCTGCTCACGCTTCTAGGGCCCCCCCTTCTGTATTAGTGCGTCCCAATACCCTGGCGGCCGGCCGACGTCGCGGCTAGCGGGCGGAAACTCAAATTCGGGCTCCTCATGGACGACGGTGAGCGCGCCGCGCTGCCCACTTGACCCCAGGCGCTGACGCACGCACGCTGCGCGCAGGTGTCATTCCCCCGACGCCTGCAGCGACTCGCGCACTCCGCGAGGTCGCGAGCGCGCTCGCAAAGCAGGGCCACGAGGTTGCACCATTGTGAGTTGAACCACACCGTCGTGCGCCAGGCTGCTCAACGTCATACGCGACGGCACACA
Source organism: Earliella scabrosa (assembly GCA_022605405.1). Taxonomy (NCBI): domain Eukaryota; kingdom Fungi; phylum Basidiomycota; class Agaricomycetes; order Polyporales; family Polyporaceae; genus Earliella; species Earliella scabrosa. The sequence goes on from JABYQQ010000038.1 coordinate 108,795, forward strand.
GCTACCCGCCGAGCCCGCTCGAGGGACTCAAGATCGGCTACCAGCTCATGTTCTCCGAAGGCGGTGGGTGCGCGCTCCCTAGTCCTCTCCCGCCCGCCGTGCTCACGCCCGTCCCTTGCCTTGCTTTGCCCCTGCCAGCGGCGTCCGTGACGGGCCCCCTCCGCCCCGGCGAGCACATCTCGCCCGCACTGCGCACCGTGCGCACGATCCTCCGCCTCCCGCACTGGTTCAAGCGGCTACACGCCGCGCTCCTCCGCTGGCTCTCGCGCCCCCGCGGGCGCAACGACGCCTGGGCCGCGCTGCTCGAGGTCTTCCACCCCAAGAGCGCGCGCGAGGAGCGCAAGCTTGTGGTGGAGCGCGACGCGTACCGTGCGGCGTGGCACGAGGCGTGGCGTAGGGAGGGGCTCGACTTTGTTCTTGCGCCGCCGCACGCGCTGCCTGCGATGCCGGTCGACCCGGCCGCGAGCGACCGGGCGACCTTGGTGTCGGCTAACTACTCGTTCCTCTACAACGTCGTACGTCCCACCCTTCTCTTCACTTTTCCCTCTTCCCTTGCCCATCCCCCTTCATTTTCTCTCGTACCTGGCGGCAACAGTCCCATCCTGACCGACTCCTCTCGCCTGCAGCTCGACTACGCAGCGGGCGTGCTCCCCGTGGGGCACGTCGACCGTGCGCGGGACGGCTACGACGCGGACTTCCGGGCGGGGGCGCGGTATAGGGCGATGAACGACGTCGCGCGGGCGGTGCACGACCTGTACGACGCGGACGCGATGCACGGGTTGCCGCTCGCGGTGCAGGTCGTCGCGGGCCGGTTCGAGGAGGAGAAGGTCCTTGCGGGGATGCGCGTCGTCGAGCGCGCGATGTGGGATGCGGGGAAGGGGTTTGAGGGCGCGCGGGCGGTGTGAGCGTGTGGTGGTGTGGTGTGCGGTGGTGTGCCGGGTCTCTGGCTCTGGCTCTGGCTCTTTCGATCTGTCTCCGTCGTTCTCTGGTCGTGCTCTCCGAGTTTTTCTCTCCCTCTCTATCTCTGCGTCTGCAGCTCTCTCTCTCTTCGCTCTCACAACCTGTCTCGTCTCGTCTCGGCTCATACTCATACTGTAGGTCGCTTATTCTCAGCGTGGTGGTGGTGCGTGTCACTGTCTGTATGACCTAGTGCTTTGTAGCCGCATTCGCGTACTTAATCCGTCCCCCACCCCACCCCACCCCACCCTCGTGTATTTTTACGATGCCGGTCCGTGTTGTACAACAGACGTTATGCCACATTTGCGTGTCATTCTGACGTTTCTGGGCCGCCGCCCGGATAGGGACGAGGACGTCATCCTTGCACGCTCGCTTGAGATGTCAGAGGACATAAGGAATGGAGGCGTACGACTCCGACTCGACCGCGATAGAGTGGACTACCGTGTGCCAACAGATCGCGCGGGACGGTGCTCTGCCTGCAAGTTCAGCGCTCAGCGCTCAGCCATGGCGCCCACCGACCTCTCGCATGCAGCAACCGAGTTGTCTTTCTTGTGCGCGGGAGAGGCGCCACGGGAACCTCCTCCACTGACGGATCAATCTGTACTCACTCGTAAGCCGCGGACGCGAAGGAGATCGCGCCGCTAGCCACGCCCGGTGAAAAATCCGTCTGCGCCCCTCCGCCGCTATCTGCCACGATAGGCCAGATGTCAAACTATCTGCCAATTTCCGCCGGTGGATGCGGGGGCGTCAGAACTTCGTGCAAACGTGAGACAAGACAAGTAAGTTGACGCTCGTTTTGCTCTAACTTGGCTCTAACGCTCGCTCATTTGACATGTCCTGGCCATTGACCTGCTCCCTCAAGACAAACCCAATGACGAGCGCCCGTGCTCTGACACTGTCTCGAGCACGATGATGATGTCATCGCGCGCGGACTTGCTACATACTGTACCATTTCGATCTATTCGACCAGTCACGCGTCACAGGCCGTGAATTTGGTCGAATTTTGCCCCCGTGTCACCGGTCACAGGAGGGATGGTCGAATGCGCCCTCCGGGCGCCTATCGGCCCTGGTGGCGGCGCGCTGTCGCGCGCCCTCAGCTGGCCGAATTCGACCGCCGTGTCACAGGTCACCGGCCGGTTGGTCGAATTGGGCCATCCATTTGCCCGTGTCACGCGTCACAGGCCTGGTCGAATAGATCGAAATGGTACAGTATGTGCACGCGCGCCGTCGCCCTCCTCTCGCTTCTTTCACTATTACCATCATCTTGCTCTACCGTCCTCCCACTAATGTTCCCTCGCCCTGTCAGCCGCATATATTAGGTGAGCACTTCTCTATAAGTATAAGTCATTGATTGTATTAGGAGAGCGATAGTAGGGAGAAGGGGACGGGGCGGGGATGGGCGGGGATGGACGGGGTGGGGATGGACGGGGTGGGGATGGACGGGGCGGGGATGGACGGGGCGGGTGCAGGCATGAGTTGCAGGTGGCATGGCACGGTGTTGGGAGGGGGCCCTGGAGGGAGACGACGACGAGCCGTTGAGACACAGAGGCAAGAGGGCGGGAACGGCGGGCGCGCGGCGAGGCAGGGAGCGGGGCGCGGCGCGGACGGAGAGCACCAGGGCAGAGGGCATAGGAGGGGCGGGGCGCGATAGGCGCAGACGTCGGCCGCGATGTACCGTATACGTAGCTAAATTTGGGAATACCAGCCGACGTCCGCCCTACCAAATGCGATGAGAACCAAGTGCGCCCGTAAACCTACCGTGGCGGAAATTGGCAGAAGGATTGGCAGGCTGGCGGAGAGATGCAGACGGTGGCAGAATAGCGCAGATCTCATCTGCGCCATTGCATGTTTTTCTGCCATTCTCCGCCGCGATAGGCCACTGCAGAAATATGCAGATATTGGCGGAGGGTGGCAGAGGCATTTTTCACCGGGAGCCACGGCTGGAGAACGTCGTCGAGGAGACAGCACTCTATGTCGCTGTCGGCGTCGAATCCCGAACACGTCGGCGTTCCGTCTGGAGGAGTGGAGACGGCCGTGGCGCGCAAAGGCTAGTTCTCTCGCCCCTTCGAACCCACCGCTAGTACTGCTACATACACGCTGATATACAACCATTTACAGCCGTGGACAGGGCACTTGCACCGCGGGGCCCGTCCGACGGCCCCTGCCGGTGGTGGTGCAGCGCATCACGCTGCAGCATAGTACTCTTTGACCACGCTCCTCGGCGGCCGGTACGTCCCGATCGGCGTGAAGGGGACGTCTTCCAATCTGCAGGACCGAACCCAATGTGTGTCAGACAATGGCACTTGCACCAATGCCGTGCTGCTCAGGCTCTCGGAGAGACACAGCTGGAAGACTCACCCAAACGCGGCAGGCCCGCCGCACCGGAGCCCCTCGGGCGTCGTCGTCCAGCTCGGGTGGCCCGCGAGCGCGATGACGGTCACGCGCAGGCCGTACCTGTAGTCAGGCGTGCCCAGCGCCGCGCCGTTCTGCGAGTCGAGCACCGTGATGAGGTCCGGCACGGTGACGTGGATCTGCGGGGGCGCGGGAAGAGCGTGAACGTGAGTACCCCCAAGCAGAACTGCTAGACGGTCTGGCGCGAGACGGCGCGGCTGCCAGTGGGGACGCACCTTGCGCTCGCCGTCCGCGGACTCGGTGTACGCGTACAGGTTCTCGTTCTGGAACGGGATGACGAGCTTGTCGTCTGCCTTTGCAGGAATCGTGAAGCCCGAGGACGCCGCCGCACCACCGCTGTTGCTGCCAGTGCGCGCGTCCTCCTCTTCTTCCTCGAGCAGCGGCGCAATCGTGACCTCGCCCCACGTGAATCCCTTCCGGACTTCCTGTGCCACAGAGCCAGTCCGCGTCAGCCACCTCCTCCTCCTCCAACAAGCAAGAAACAGCACTCACCCTGCGCACGTCCACAATCTTCCCGACAAACAAGCACGCGCCGTCCTGGAGGGCGAGAATCGCGCGTGGAACGCCAGCAAGGTCGTTGCGGCGGCGCGCGAGAGCGACCGCGCGCCCGATGCGCCACGCCTGCGAGACCGAGTGCGCGACGCCGTAGCGGGCGCAGGTGCCGCGCGTGAGCGGGGCCATGCTCACGCCGCTCTCCGAGCCCATCTCGGTCGTCACCGTGCGGAGGATGTCCTCGACCGCTTTGGCGTTGCGTGCCGACGGCAGGACCTGCGCCCGAGGACGCGTGTGATTGTATTAGGGTTAATGGTCAATGTTCAGCGGGCATGGGGGCGAGACGGGATGGGAGGATGGGAGGGATGGGAGGGACGGGGACGTACGAGTGTGTTCCCGACGCCGTCGGAAATTGCGCATGGCCAGAGTCCGTTTGGGATCCCGTACGCGCCCGGTAATCTATGCAGAGTGAGCACGGGGCCGAGGTGAGCTCAACGTCCGTCGGGCATGGGCTCTCATACTCGCATTCCCGCTCGGCCGCGATCACGCTCGGGCGGGGCGCGAGGGCAAAGTCAGAAAGACAAGGGCATGCTCACGTTTGGTACATCTGCAGGAGGTAAAACACCAGAGTGAGCGCCGATGCTTGGAAGCCGGAAAACGAGGGAGGCGACTCAGAGTTGGACCGAGGACCGCAACGCAGACTCGGAGGAGAGGAGAGGGATATGACGCACGTTGGGATATGCGCGGCCCATGAGGTCGCAGTCGAGGACGGCCTTGCCCATGTGCGCGGCGACGAGCATGGGCTCGATGCCGTTCCCGCCGCCTATTTCCTCAGAGATCGTGCCGGTGAAGTCAAGGATGTCGAGGTACTTGAGCAGCGCGCGCGCCGCGGTGGGGATCTCCTCGCCGCCTTGGAGGCGCTCGGACTAGATGGCGCGAGAGCATGCGCAGGCTCGGGATCAGATCGCGAGGCTCCGACAGGTACGTCGATGCTTACAGAGACGCTGGGTGAGCCCTGGGAGATGTCGATGGATGGGTGAGTGGGCGGGGGAGCAGACGGAGGAGAAACGGGCACGGACCATGAAGCCACAGCGGACGAAGACGTCCTCGTCCGGTACGTCATCCGGGTCGAGCACCTGGGAGCACGTGTCATGCTAGCTCGCTTCTGGAGCAGGATCAGCCACGACAAAGCTCACGTAGATGTCCTTGCCGTCGCGCAACGCCTGGCGCGCCATCAGGAAAGGCGGATAGGGAGACCCGCCGCCGCCGGTCCCAAGCACCCCGCATCCCTCTGCGATCCACTCTGTCGCGCGTATCAGTCAGCCGGGGGTAGCTCACGACGAGCCCCGAGCGAGCGAACAGAGTAAATGGCGCACCGAGGTCGAGCTCGGACAGCTTCCAGCGACGGTCCGGGAGGACGGTAGGCTTGTATGCTTCAATGTCGACGTCGGCAGCCTCGGCGGACGTCTCGCCTCCGACATCGACGGCATCGTCAGCAATCGCCTTCTCGCCTTCGTTCAATTGACTGTCCTCTGCCTCTTCTCCGGTGGACGCTCCGTCGCTCTCCAAGGAAGCAACCGCTTGCGCCGACAGCTCTCCCGCGGCCTTTACTATGATCCGCGTCGCCTGGTTCGTGACGTACTGGTACCCGGCATGTCATGCGTGCGTTGCAGTACAGCGATTGAGGACATAGACGTACCTGCACAGGAACGTTCGCAACCTCCACTACCTTGGTCGTCGCTGCGTAGTTCCCGTAGTCAGATCGAGAACTTCGTGTGTTGAGACAACACGGCGCACCAGGATCTGCGCCAGCTGCTACCGCCTTCCTGATAGCTTGCTCCTTGATCGCCTCAACTACATCGTGAATGTCGCGACCAGCTAGAATTTCAATAGTGTCCACTTCGCCAGCGACTGTCATATATCTGAGCCAAACATACACGAGCACAGCTGGCTAGCTCAACGCACCTTTGGCCATCGCGGCACCCACCGCGTTCGCCACGCCGAAGAACGGCGGACGGATGATCTCCTTCACGCCCGCGAGCTCGTCTGGGGCGATGATACTCCCCCCGCCGACGAGCAGCACCGTGATGTCCTCAGGCGAGGTCTTCATCCTGCCAGTGCAAATCCCTTTTCAGCGGCATCTCCAGGATAATCGATATCGACGTTAATCACGCACTTGTCAATGATCCCCTCCAACAGCTTCTTCATCCTCTGCATCCCCAGCTTCACAACCTCCCCGGGCACGTCCCCAACCCTCGCCCGCTCCCCCAGCTCCGCCCGCCCGCCCGCGACGACCAAATCCGTCGCCGTGCACACCGTCCCCCCAAACACTCGCGCGTCCCGCGTCAAGTGGTGTCCCACCGACTCCGGGCCGACCAGCACGCGCACTGCGCCGCCTTCTTGAACAGAATCGGACTGGGGGAGCGTGACGGTGCGGACGACGGACCCGCCCCCGAGCGCGACCGACTGCACGTCCGCCATCGCAAAGTTGGTGCGCACGCCGCCGACGGCGATGAACGACGCCGCCTGGCGCGGGAACCCCGAGGGCAGGAGCACGCCCACGTCCGTCGTCGTCCCCCCGATGTCCACCACGATCACCGGGCGCCTCCCCCCCGTCTCCCCCGTCTCCTCCCCATCCTTGAGGGCGGTGGGGGCGCGGTCGTCGAGCCCGGCGAGGAACGCGGCGCCGCGCATCGAGTTGGTCGGGCCGGACGCAAACGTGCGGATGGGGAGGCGCGCGGCGGCCGCGGCCGTCGTGAGCGTGCCGTCGTTCTGGGTGAGGAAGAGCGGGCAGGCGAGCGCGAGGGCGCGCATCGCGGTTTGGAAGCCGCGGATCGTGCGCTGCGCGAACGTGAGGATGGACGCGTTCAGGATTGCTGCGTTCTCGCGCTCGAGGAGGCCGACCTGGCCGACTGGGGGCGCGTGCGAAGGCGAAGGTCAGCTCGAGTTCGGTAGTCGTGTGTTAGGAGGGGGAGGGGGTGCGGGGGTGGTACTGACCGTCGCGGGAGCAGACGACGTTCACTGAGGGTCCGAGCTCGCGCTCGATGATGACCTTTGCTGCGCCTTCCTGTCGACCTTCGTTGTCGAGCGGCGAGAACACGCCCGAGAGCACGACCTGCGGATGCCCGGTCCTGCGTCAGCCCCACCACTCCTGTAGACCTAAAGAGCGTCGCATGTACTGACGTTCTTGATCCCCTTGCTCCTGATGAGCGCACACTGTTCCACAATCTGCTGTTCACAAAGCGGCAGGATCTCCCTCCCATCGACTGTAGCGTTTAGCGTCCGGACCAGTCACCGACCCATGCATACGGTCAACAAGCAAGCACGTCAAGCACTCACTCTCAAATCCCCCATCCACAAACCCCACATGCCCCTCCACCAACCCCCTCAACCGTCCCGGAAAGTCCACAAAAGGCGGACACCTCCGCGTATACGGCCCGCACAAGCGCAGCACCGCGACCTTGGCGAGCCGGCGCGCGTCCGCCTCGAGCACGGCGTTCACGAACGCCGTCGTCCCGATGCTCACGGACGCGATGGCCGAGGGCGCGACGGCGGCCTGGTCGAGCACCGCGCGGATCGCGTGTGCGATCCCGGTGGAGACGTCGAGTGTCGTTGTCGCTTTGTGGTGTGCGAGCACGCCCCGCGAGGGCGTGTGTAGCTGGGAGGCGTCGATTAGGACGCCGTCGGTGTTTGTTCCTGCGGGGCGAGAGGAGGGAGGGTGAGATTCGAGTGATTAGAACAGGCCTAGGGGGGTGCATGGAGTGTACTACTCACCGCCGACGTCGACTCCTATACGTAGCATGATATGGCAATCTCTGCTGTGGTAAGAAACTTGAGCAAGTCCAAGATGATGAGGTTCAAGTTATGGGGATGGTACAGGGCACTGGACAAGTCAGTGGTCAGGTCACTGTGCACACTGCACCAGAATAAATATTTGAGCAGTTGCTACTGCATCCAGATTGGCGAAGATAACGTGTGTGTATCGCGAGAACGCGACCCGTGGCTCAGCTGCGCTGGTCCAAGAGAAAGCATTTGAATTGGAGCGTCGCTTATCGAGCTGGGAGGCACTCGAGCGCATTCGACAAGATGGCGTGTAGCATGACGGGCGAGATGCAGGCTGATGCAGGTGTTCGAGATTTCGCCGACGCGAGCGAAGAATGTGCAGGAAGCGTGTGACTTGGGCGTACCGTGTATGCAGACGGTCCATAGCCAAGAATCGACGTCGTGATGCATATGCATGAGCCCCGAGGGGCACGCGGCCGGCGTGCGTTGTCCAGAGATCCGGTGTCGGTATATTGGGAAATGTACACAGGGGGGGTAGTAGAACGATCTATGCGAGACACAGCTGTACAGCATGCATGAACGTGCGGTGGGTCGACGGTGGAATAATAAGGGGAGGGAGGGAGAGGGGAGGAGAGTACGTGCGGACTCTGCGAGCTGTCATAAGGGGAGTGGGTCGGATCCGGATGCGAGGGAGAGTGTATGTGCGGAAAAGCTACTAATGCAACAAGAGTTACAACTGGGCGCGTGGGTGGGGTGGGTACATGGGGGGAACGTCGACGATGCGGAGGGCGGGATGGATGTATATAGGAGGGGAGAGGGGGAGATGGAGTGAGCCCAGGAGGGTATGTACAGGATGGGACGTGGTCCAGAGAGACGTCCGCGGAACGTGATAAAAATGCATGCTACATAAGCGAGATAATAACAAAGAGAGCGCAGAGACGATGCCGGCGATCATACAAACACCGGAGACTCAGAGGCGGCAACGGTGCAGCTGGGGGGCGTGAGGACCAGAAGGCCGGATATGGACACAGGCCGAGGAGGACGGCGGGGGCGTCGTGCGGTGGTGCGGTTGCGCAGCGTAGTCGACGTCAGGGTGTGCCGCCCGCACCGCACAGAATGCAGTTGACTCATCGTCCTCCAGGCTCCAATGCAAAGTGTCGTCCAACCCACTCCTCCTCCCGCCACGCTCTACCACACCTTACCTCCTTCCTCTACCTCCATCCACGATCTTCACTCCTCAGCCTGCAAGCGGACCGCGACTCCTCCGCCGCTCCTCGCTCCCAGGAGGCTCAGGATCCATCCTGCCCAGCACCTCCTCCGACGCGATGCTGAACCCGCTCCTGACGCTCCCCGTCGACGCCAGTCGCGGGCGCACATACGCCGGCAGCCCTGGTACCCCGACTCCACCTGCGCTCCCGATGCTCGCCCCCGGACTGTCGAGCTGCGGCGACGGGGGCACGCTCCCGCTGTCCAGCGGGCTATCCCTCCGAGCCCCGCTGGGGCCCGCGTAGGCCAAAGGATCGAGTGGCCGCCGCACCGTCGTCCCCGCACTCGAGCTCGGCCGGTCGGCGGCAGTAGCGGTCCTGTCCGTAGACGTGCTGCTGGGCTCGCGCCGCCTCGAGCCCCGCCCGAGGCCTTGCAGCGACGCCATGAACGCCTCGTTCATCTCGCGCAGGCGCTCGTCAATGTCGCTCTCCGTCGCGAGCACCGGACCGGTGTACGGCGACGAGACCGCGCGTCGTCCAAGGGACCCGACGCCGCTCGACTGACCCGAGCCCGACTCTTCTTGGATCGTGGCTTCGCGTGCGGGCCCGTAGGGCGGTCCTGCGGGCGACTCGGAGCCTTCGCGTCTGCTCGGCAGCGGCTTGCGCGCGTCAATGTCCTGGACGAACGCGGAGATGTCGTCCTCTTCCGTATTTGCGCTCAGGTATGCTGGGACCTGGACGGCCGTAGGCGTGCGGTGAGTAATTGCACTTGCATCCACGACAGAGACGAAACGCACCTTCTCCATCTCCTTCGTCGCGCTTGCGGGGCTGCCTCGGGGACTGGCCTCTGCTGCTGTGCCACTCGCACTCGCACTCGCACTCGCACTTGCCGATGCGATCCTATTGCCAAAGCTGCTGGAATACCTCTTCCCTTGCATTCTGGGTGAGCTCCCAGAAGCGGCGCCCGAAGGGCTAGCTGAGATGCCCTCCATCGACTGCGGCCGACCGGACCCCAGGCTCGACGGCAGGAACGGCGGGGACGGTCTGAATGGCGCCACAGGAGACGTTGCGAAGTTGCTTCCAGCCCCAGTAGGCGATGGAGGCACGCGAGAGGAAGTCGGCGACTGCGCCGGACGCCCAGGGAGTGAGGGTCCAGTCCCGGCAGACAATGGCGAGTGCTGGCGAAGGGACGGTGATGGGGAGTGGAGCGATGGCGAGGAGGAGATGGTGGACGACTTGAACGCGTTGACCGAGGTGATGGGTCTGCGGATCGGGACACCACTCACGGAGGAGTTGTCCTGCTGCACGCAACGGCACACGATCAACGCAAGCTCGGACAGAGACGGGCGACAGAATAAATACCACATACCGAACTACGTCCCTGCAAGCTCTCCCGGCGCATTCGTGCTGCTAGGGTTGACACGTCTTCTCGCGAGCCAATCGAGCCGGCCTGTCTTGAAGACGACGTGTCCGACACACCTGAGGTGCCCATACCCGCCCCGGACAAGTTGCGCGTGACGGGGAGCGGTATGTTCCCGAGCCTGGGGCTCCCGCTCGGGCTGCCCTTCGCAGCCTGGGTCGACGAGAAGGAACCTGATCGGGTATGCGATGCAGAGGGCGGGGGGAGAACAAACCTATCAGCGATGGAGCGGGGTGGTGAGCGGGGTAATGATGTGCGGAGGGGCAGACTCCCGGGCGAGCCACTGATGCTGTCGCGCTGCTGGTTCTTGACGAGCGTCGGGGTAAAGTCTGGGCCCTCCTCGAGCGACAGAAAGCGGGAGGACAGGAGGGACTCGAGGTCGTCCAGCTGGAAGTTGGGCGATGTGAGGTACGTCACGGAGACGGAGAGCTCGCCCATGGGGTGCGTGATCGGGGGCAGCGAGTGCCTGTCCTTTTGCAGGACGGGGACGAGCGCGGGTGGTGTTGTATCTGGTTTTCGAAGCACGGGTGAGACCGACGGAAGTCACGCATGGCCAGTCAATTGCGGTCCCGAAGGGTGGAAAGAAGTGTGCATGTGCATGTGAAGAGCGGTAGGGAGAACGGAACGGATGGATGAGAGACATAGACAGGTGACAGCCACAGGAGAACTCACCGAAGGTCATGACCTCGCTCCTGTCGATGCCGTCGAACCCATCAACACGCAGCTGTATGCTGAAGTTACCGCCGCGGTTGCCCCCGACTCGTCTGCGGAGGCGCCGCGCCAGCTTCCAAGCGGGGAGGACACGGAGCAAGGTGAAGATGCTGCGGAAGAGCGGTATGCCATGCTTGTACATCGTCGACGGGGCGACATCCTGGGTGTGGGGCTGGTTGTGGGAGTGGGGAGAGTATTCGAGGTTCCAGGACTCGAGGACGATGTAGCGCGGGACAGGGTCGATACGCACACGAGACGAGTCCGGGGCGAGATAGACAAGGACCTGGTTGGTCGCTAGCTCGGGAACGCAAAGAAGGACCTGGAGCTGGAAGAGGGGGACGGAAGTCGCAGTCGAGATAGAGCGATAGATACGTGTGGGCTCCTTGAATGTCTCCGGGTCAGGAGTCTCGAGATTGAACTGCAGCGAACGGAGACGGGTGAGCACGATGGCCCTGACGAGCTGGACGGAAGTACGCACCCATTTGTCGGTCTTGGCGGACGGGAGAGGCTCATGAGTGGCACGGGCATGATTGACGACTAGGGCGAGCTTAGAGTATAATCTGTGGGCTATCTGGTCGGCCTTCTGGGTCTCATTGGACATGGCAGGGGCGCGGGCGACGATGGCGGAGAAGACTAGGACGACATTAGGACGTATTTCTAGCAGATAGTCGTGGGCTGTGATGGTGGACGTGCAAGGCGAGGAGTCAGCTCGGCCTCTCGTGCCTCTCCCTCCTCGTCCTCCTCGATCGGGCCCTGCGCCGTTCAGAACCACCCACGCCCCAGCACAAGGCGCCCGCTATCTCCTCCGCGAGCCTGCCTTTTCCGGCCTCTCCCATCACCCGCCCCCACTCAGCTCGTCTTCCCCAGCTCAGCCCAGCCTAGTCACTCCTCCTCTCTGAGACTAGGACACTCCCATCTGTCTCGCTCTTCCCGCGCTGATGCCAATCCGAGCCCTTTTGTCCTCCCCGCAAGCAGCACGGTGGTCAGATCGATAGCGCCAGCTCTCTACACACGCTGTCTCCGCCCCCAACGACGCGTTAGCCTGCAAGCGGCCTGCAATAATATCCTACATGCTCTGCGCACCCCTCTGCCCCGAGCGTCATCGCGTCGTGTCCACGAGCACACAACCTGCGTTACCGTACGCTCTACATTATCATATCCTCCCGCAGCGCTCCATCCGCGTCGCCCAGCTTTGCGAAACAGCCTTCAGCCTATAGGCTCAGCGGAAGCACCAGGCGTACGCTCACCTCGTGCCTCTAGTACGTACACAAGCCAGACCGCTCTCCTCTTCCCAGCACCCCAAATACAGCACCGCAAGGTGGTACCGCACCGCAGGGCCAACCGTGACTCACAGCATCGGGGAGAACGCACACTGTTCGCGGTACCTTTTCCTACTATCACGCGATCGACATCCCGCTTCAAAGCTATTGTCCCCCTGTCTTCTGTGGTTGCGCATCAGGATTTCCGCGGCAAGAACCACCACCCAACGCCCGCCGTCCATCCTCTCCGTCCTTTGTGCTCTCCTCCCACGCCTGGCGTGCGCGGGACCCCAGCAGCTTGCACCTGGACGTTCTCGACCCGATGCCACCAGCCTCGCGGCAAGAACAGCATATCCCCTTCGTGCAGGACACAGCTCAGCGCCGAGCCCGAGCTCAGCACGGCCTGCGCGGTCCGTGCGGGCGCGGAGGAAGGATCGACCAGGACTTCGAATCCTGATACGACGTCCGTGTCGGAGGTCTTGCGAACATGCACGTCGAACGGTGAGGTGTTGCGCGATACACAGCCGTTCCTTGGCGCGAGAGCTTCTGCGAGGGCGGGAGGCAGGAGGAGGAAGTGCTTTGCGTGCGCTGGAGGCATCGAGGACGCCGCGAGATGGTACAGGTTGTCGTACGGGTCGCGATGTAGCGGGCTGACCTGTCAATCGATGGGACGCACGAATGGAACGCGTCAGTTTGAACGCTCTGCGCTCGACGTCCACCAGGATGTATGCACACCCACCGCGGCACTAGGTCCGATGAAGAAACTCGACTGGTACAGGTCCACCACGCCGCTCCGCAAAAGGGGTTCAAGCATCGACGGGGGCCGTATCACTTCCGCCAGGCCGGGCACCTACATACGCATGCAAATGTCCACCGACGACACGGGATCAGTCATGCGCATACATCGAGGTGCGGAGGTCGGTAGCCTCATGCGCGGCGAGAGGCGACCCACCTCGTCTCGTGCCCTCCACTGCGCAAGGTACAGCTGCGCCCCTTCCGCGCCCCCGCCCACGCTGGTATCTCTCGTCTCCCCGGTCAGCCAATTGAGGTACACGCCCAGAGGCACCTCGAAGCGTGCGTCCGCGCCGGGTGGACCAGCAAGCGTCCTGTCGTATCGCCCCGCTTCGACCTCGACCAGCCGGTCCCCAGCGACCCGGAGGGTGCGGAGAAGCATTTCTGACGGATTGGGTCGTCCGTGCCGACGCTTTGAATCCGTCGCGTTTGTTGTCTCGTCCGCGCGAACGACCCAAGGTGTGCGGTCTGGCGACCGCAGGTACTCCCGAAACGCGTCACAGGAGGCTGCAAGCGGGTAAGGCGCATCTGGGACTGGTCTGGTCTCGAGCCGACGCATGTTTGGGACGCTGGGCTCCGTGAGGGGTAGTCTGGTGTGGTCCGTCTCAGCAGCTGAGGCCGATGTCGGATACCCGCGGGAACGTTGTCGGATGGGTACGAGCATTCTAGCTCTGGGGTGGTAGACTACTCGGGCACGCATGTATGGCAAGGACATCGTCGAGGATTGTAAACAAACAAGTCGGGGCTGTTTACCTGCATATAACGCACTGACAGACTCTGGGGAGAGCTTGTCGTTCGATAAACCCGGTGGCAGGTGACGACATGTCTGACCATCTTTGTGATCTATACTTAGCGCTATGCCCCAGCCCCAGCGATTGCAAGAGAGTTTGCGCATGAGCACAGGCTCACGTAGTCACCCCGAGGCTCCGAGAATGGCCCTGTCTTGGCTTTGAGGAGAGGTTCTTATATCACCAGCATGTGTCTCGTTCCTTGGATTGTGTCCTGAAATTTGTGGACAGGCCTGCCCGGAGTAGGAAAGTGCCCGTAATCTCGGGTCCAGGACTGCCCGGAGGGCCACTGCCTTATACTCAGTTTCCCCGCACTATGTAGTACTCGGCCAGGATGAGAATCAGACCATTTGAACGCTCCCTTGACACCATAATATACAATCGTAAAGCGCTACATCCTCATTGATCAGCTTGCGTCTCCGTCTCTTGCCCCAATCCTTCAAGCAGCTCCTTGATTTCGCTGATAACCTCCTCGTGGGTTGGTGGCTTGACGGTTCTAGGCGCTTTATTGACCTTCTTTGCATACTTCTGTCGCATCAAAGGCAGAGAGCTACCGGGTTCGGGCTCCTTGAGCGGTTGGCATTGTTGGACGAGCAGCCAGATACCGACGATGAACGTGCTCAATGCCGGAGAACGTCGGTCCGCATATGTGCCAAGATATTCCAGTCCTTCCAGGCCGCCATCAACGCCCAAGGCGTTCCGCCGCGCGACTATGAGCTCCTCCAGGCTGGTCGCAACAAAGAGACGGCGAAACTCTTCCTCAAGGGGCTTCCGTTGCGAACCCTTCAACGCGTCCATTCCATGCTTGTAGACGGCGTAGAGGATTGCATAGCATATGGATTCGAGATCCTGGCCTACGGTACGGGAAATCGGCTCGTTCTTTACAGCAGCACGGAGAACATCCGTAGCAACAAAGATTGCCGTACCCTGGGGCATCCGCCACGGTTCAGCATCCTAGAAGCAGTTGCCATTGTTGAGAAAACTCACCGTCAGACCGTCGCCAGGTTGCTTGTCAGTGATGTCCTCAACCGTTTCGTCATCCGTGACTCGGCGCATGGAGGACGCAAACTCAAAATCTGTGAGAAAACCTCCTACACGGTTTAGTGGGAGGTCAAACTGCTTGATGTCCTCCTGGGCATCCGCACGGGTTCTGCCAGGAGGCTTGTACTTGGCCTGAACGTCGATGAGCATGTTGCTAGTAGTTGACTGTCCTAGGTATTCCACGCGACTGTTGGGGTGGAATCTGGGTCTGCACGCCGTGTTTAGGTTCATTTGGACCGCAGTAGCGAGTCGAGCGATCACATGATCTGATTGAAACGCGTTTCACGATCGCTCTTCTCTGAATCTCTCTTTCCCTCTCTCACTCACTCTCTGTCTCTGGTCACTCACCTTCTTTCTTCTCCAACGCCGCCATCGCGCCTTTTTCTCTGCTCTCCCTGCTACTATTATCTACGACAGCACAACTGCTCGCGACGACAACCTCCTCGACCCGGACGCCATCGCGCTCGGTTGCACTCCATATGCCGGTAAGTGATGTACGCGTATATATCCGCATCAAATGCATGTTTAAGGGTTGGATGGACGCTTCTGGCTTAATTGGGGTATGATATTGATTGCGTTAACAGCTACCCAGGACTGTCGGTGCGTTTATACGCATATAGGCACCCGTGGCGTGGACTTTACTGACTTCACTCTCGACAGAATGCACCGCAACATACATCACCTGGATACATATGGTGAGTGATTCTCTTTCACAAGTGTGGATGCTAGCGCCAGCCAGTGCTGGAGCGAGAGGCATCGATCGTCCTTTCGGCATTCCCATGCTGTGGAATGGATAAGTAGATGGATATGCTGCTTTACCTCATGCTGGACATAGAAGACAATTAGCACTTCTTGGCAGCTCTCGCGTTGAACGTTGAACCTGGGTGAACGTTGTTGGAGCGTTATGACCCCTATACTGGTAATATAACACCATTCGACCACATAATAGATGATGGATCGCATCCAACTATTTCGGCACCTGGCATGCGCAGCAACCCAACTCAAACCGGACAGCTCCCACACGAAACGCTCAATGCTTCTCGCTCTCGCCGTACTGGCCCTCCCCAACGTTGTTCAGCGCGTCCTCCTCAGCGTCCAAATGACGGAAGTGTATCCAAAACAGCGTGCCCGCAACGGCCGCGAGCACCGCCATCGACCCATAGTTCCACACGAGCAGCGGGTCCGCCGAGAGCGACACGAACGCCTGCCCGACCGCCGCGCTCACCGCGTTCGTGAACAGATACACGGACATGACGAGCGAGCGCATGTTCTTCGGCGCCTTCGTATACGCATACTCGAGCCCCGTGATCAACGCGAGGATCTCCGAGAGCGCGATGAGCACGTACGACCCCGTCTGGATCCACACGTTCAGAGTGGAGGTGATGGGGCGCCCGTCCGCGTCCGCGCACGTCGCGACGTGGTACCCGCACGGGTTCGTCTTGTAGATGTAGTGCTGCACGACCGCAGCCCAGATCATCGCCGCTGAGCCCGTGTAAAAGCCCATCGTTATCCGCTTGATCGGCGTGAACCGGATCCCGGCGCGCCGCAGGGCAGGGTAGATGAGGTAGTCGCAGATCGGGATAAAGATGATGAGCGCGATCGGGTCGAGGTTGGACAGGACGTCGTTCGGGACGCCGTTTGTTACCATCGTTGCGGCCTGCGAGGTCAGGTTGTTGTTGATCTGGTTGTACGTGAGCCCTGCACATAGAATATTAGCTGGCGTCTGTGTTAGCCAAGAATCCACCACTTACAGTAAACGGGGTACCACACGAAGACTCGGCAGGCTTTGAAGCCCCGCTTGACCTCATCGACCCACTGGTCGTCGAACGTCATCCACGAGGGCTTCTGCTCGCCCTTGTAGTTGCTCGGCTTCGCAGACTCCCAGAAGTCAGGCGTGTTCATGTTCTTGAGAGTCTTGAAAGGGTTCAGAGACCACTTGCCCTTCATCGCCGTGCGCCAAATCCGGAGAGCCTTCGAGAGAACGGAACCCTGAGGAGGTGAGCGTGTGTACATGTTGCGGCCCGCCCAAAGGACGATAGGGCAGAGCAGGAAAACGACGGTCGGGAGCGTGAACGCGAGCCAGAAGCCGACATACTGCCAACTGTGTCAACATCACCCTGATTCGATCTGCGCGGCACTCTGGCGACATACCTTCTCCGAGTACGCCATCGTAATTTGTCCGATCAAAGCGCCGATGTTCGTAAACAAGTAAAAGTACATGTAGATGCGCGACGTCGTCATGATCGGGTCAACGATGACGCGCTCGCCCGTGCTCGTGTGGCCGATGAAGAGCTTCGACTTCTTGTACTGCTCCGCGACCAATGGCGACACGTTCGCCTTGAAACCGCCCGTGCCAATGCCCATGACGATGACGGCGATGACGAAGCACGCGAGCGCGCCGTTCGTCTTCTCAATGACGCCCGGGATGGCAGAGATGATGAGCAGGACATGGCCGACGAGCGCGATGCCGACCGCGACACAGACAGTCTTGTAGCGGCCCCAGCGCGTGTCCGCGATGTACGCGCCGAAGAGGGGAATAACGTAGACCCTGCGTGCCAACATCAGTTGTCGACCTACTGCGATCTGGAAGATGGAGAGCAATGATCGGCAGACAACGCGACTTACCAGAATGTGTTGAACGTGCCGATACCGGTGGACGCACGCTGTCCGAGGCCGAGGGCGCCAGCCTGTTGGATGTCTGCACCAGTGCGCGAGCCCCGGGGCAGGGGCTGCTGGATGAAGTTGGTCTATCGCATACAGACGGTTTGTCAATCGATGTCGATTGCCCTCGGACAATGCGCACTTACGAAGACGACAGTAGAGCCATAGTACGAGAACCGTTCAGCCATCTCGCAGAACGCGATCACTTGGGAGCGGGGAAGTAGGAGTGAGCTTGGCCCCAGAGGACAGACGTGGTTGGTGCGACTCACAATACGCGCTGAGCGGCAGCTTGTCAGAGACCCGACGGAGGGTGTTTTTCTCCTCCTCGGTGGGGAACTCGAGTCCATCGTGAACGCCGTCGAGCTCTATCTCGTGTGAGCTCCGGTCGGACGACGAAGGAGCCTTCTTTTCGAGCTCAACTTCGTCGCGGTGAGCGTCAGCGAGGCCCGCGACGATGTCCTTGTCAGCTTGAAGACCAGCCATGTCGCTCCGTTACAGTAGCAGCAATGAGGGCACCGTAGAGTCGACGCGAGCGACAGTTGTCCAGGGAGGAAGGGACAAGTCGACAAATTCGCGGAAGAGGCGTTACTTATGGGGAGGGACAAAGACGCGCATTGAATGAGCGCCATTGTTATCCGCATGTTGCGAGTAGTTTCAGCTACACACCAGTACTGCCACCTTTCCATATGGCGTTGGACCGACCGGGTGACAGAGTGGAGTTACCTTCCCATCAAGCCGGCCATGACATTATACGGCATCCTGGGGGCTCTCCGGGCCCCTCGAGCCCCGTGTGCACACGCTCCTGGAGCACATGCCGGCCAGTCGAAGCGGGATGAGCGTCGGCACTGTATTGAATGAACTGATTTGGTCATGTTCCTGATGTCGGTACGCATAAGTCAGCAATTCCTGATTGACTGGAAGACCGACCCAACGCCGTAAATCGCGCATCGTTCTCGTGCCGTTATCGCGGCGCAGAAAACACGGAGAGAGGAGGTGGTGGGAGGTGCCAAGCCTATCTTGCGGTTACTGTCGGCGTTGTATGCGGGCGCTTCCTAGTGCCGCGCCAGCGCCACAAGTTCAACGTCGCCCATTCGGGAAGGAGTGCTCGACGGCAATGTTGAGTCGCGCCATTTCGACGCTCTCCATTGCCGGTCGGAACTCAGCCACGTTACCTGGTGGATCACATGCCATGCATCACCGCGGAGTAGGCTCAGGACCAGGTATGGTATGTTTCTAAATGCCACTAGTGGCTGGACTCTGGGGTAGTAAGGTGACGGTTAGAACTTCGCTGAGTCGACATTTATGAATCATTCTAGACTCATGATGAAGTACAACAATTTCTAGATGCTGACCTCTCATTGTGTTTGACTGATGCTATGCTTTACGCTAGTCACCGGATCCGAGTGGAACTATAGCGGAGGTATTACTCCAACCTCGACAAGAGTGACCACATGCGGCGAGGTGCATACGGTTTCTCACTACCGTTCCAGCAGGCGTATGGACTAAACTTTGCAGTGCGATACTACACCTATTGATGCTCGCGACACCATGGGAACTTCACAGTGCACCGTGCAACCTTCAGCCACGGATGCATTATCTCGGAGTCCCAACGAGAACTCACTGCGCCCCTCCCACGCTCTTTGCACTCATGGACAGTACTACGCAGAAGCGCGTTGCCATCATCACCGGAGCCGCAGTGGGCATAGGCCGTGCCATAGCGCTCCGCCTTGCCCAGGATGGGCTCGACCTCGGACTATTCGATCTCCCTACCTCTCGCGATAGTCTTCAAGCGCTCGCTGAAGACATCCGGAAGTTGCATGGAGCACGAGTCGTCACTGTGTACGGCGACGTCTCTATCGAAGACGATGTCAAGAGGCTCGTCGAGACGGTCGTGCACGAACTTGGTGGGCTGTATGCAGTACGTTTCCTTTCCTCCCGGAACCTACCGCCGGTCGTACGTTGGCTGCATAAGTTGCTGACCGTACATACAGATGGTTGCCAACGCTGGGATAGACATCATCCACACCCTTCACGAGTGTACGTATCCAGTTCCACTGCGGTCGCGCAACGTAACTGTACTGATATGAGCCTATCGCATTCCCAGTTCCCACCGAGACCGTCGACAGGATGATCAACATCAACATAAAGGGCGTGTTCTTCAGCTACAAGTACGCCGCGATACAGCTCATCAAGCAGGGCCAAGGCGGGCGCATGATCGGCGCAGCGTCCATTGCCAGTAAGATAGGTGTGCACGTCTACTATATCACCTTCGATACCGCTCGGACAGCTGATATGCATGCCACCACCCGCAGGGAGCCCAGGGCAGGCCATCTACTGCGCCACCAAGTTCGCAGTGCGCGGCATGACTCAATGCGCGGCGATGGACTATGGCAAGTACGGCATCACGGTCAACGCATATGCTCCTGGGGCAACGGAGACTCCGCTGAGTGAGCTTCGCATCCTCACCTTTGATCTTGTCTCTCCTTCACGCTTGGTGCACCAGTGGACCGTTTGGACGACGAGCAAGCGGCAGTGAATGCCCAACCGAAGGGTGCTCACAAGCAGAAGTTGGCGGTACGTGCCGCGCAGCTGGTATGGGTAGTGACGTTCTCATTGAGGCGCGGGCGGACGCAGGCGAGGGGAATCTTGAAGCGCCTCGGTCAGCCCGAGGACGTCGCCAAGCTCGTATCGTTCCTGGCCTCGGACGACGCAGCCTTCATCACCGGTAAGCAGAACAGTACCGTGCGTACGTCACTTAGTGAAGTCTTACACTTGATACATACAGGTCAATCGGTTCGTCGTCGTGAGGTTCTGCCCAAGTATCATACAGCTGACTGTGTGACCCACAGTACATCGTCGACGGAGGGATTTGCTTCGACTAGCACTGACGACCCAAATATTCCGTCCTACCGCGCATATACATATGCAAAGCAGTGTAGGACAAGAGGGCCTTTCAATATCAGTGCTCGCGAGCGAACCCATTGACCGACGCGCCAGGCAGCGTCACCCTGAACACCAAAAACTGGTTGTCGTTATCCAACCCAGCATCATACGGCTCCCCGAGGGAAATGCCCTCCGTGGTAATGAAGTCGTTGTCCGCCTGCCCAGTCAACTCATGTCAACGACACTGGGTAAGTATCCTGTTAGAGCACGCACCGCGCTGAAGAGGAAGTAATCATCCGGGAAGTCGGGATCCAAGCACGGTGCGAGCGCGAGCGACTCCCACTTGGCGTCGATGAGCGTCTGGTCCTCGGGTTTGCCTGGATTTGTTCAATGTGAGCATACACAGGACACGTCGTTCAGCTGCTGGTTGCTGGTTACAGCGCACCATTGTGGAGTCCGAAGCGCGCGAGCTGGTCGTCGTCGATGAAGTCGACAAAGGACTCGTACGTCGCCGGGGTGATGCTCTTGTCAAGCTTGCCGTCCTTCGCAATAGGATGGCTGGGATCGTCGAACTTCGTGCCGTGGATGTCCGTCGCGTTGCTAATGTCGAATAGGTCTGCTTGCCTATCATAATCATAGACGGCGCACGCGACGTCCATACAGATCAGCGTAACGTGCGCAAGAAGGACGTGGCGGGGAGCGCTCACTTGTACTTTGACTTGTTGTCGTCTCCCCCGTGCCCGTCGCCGTCGCGCGCGAGGGCGAGGAAGACGTTCTCGCCCACGAACTGGATCTCGCTCTGCGCGCGCGTGTTGCCCTTGGAGTTGCTGATCGGCAGCGGCACGACCCACTCGCCGATCAGCGGCGGGGGCACGCTGGGCTGCGGCGCCGACACGTCGTACGCGAGCAGCCGAGTGAAGCGCGACGTCGTCTTGTCGCCCCCGCCGTCCTGGATCGTCGCGGACTGCAGCATCGCGTAGAGCGTCTGGCCGGTGGAGTCGAGGGTCAGGCCTTCGAAGCCTGTGGAGAGATGGGATTGGGGTTAGGATGAGGTCAGAGGAGAGAGTAAGGGACAGAGAGCGAGATGGAGTCTTACCTTTGTTTCCCTCGCGACCCGTGTCGGGATCTGTCTCTGAGGTGAAGTTGAGTACGCCCTTGAACCTCGGGAGGAACGCGTCTGGGGGTTCGATGGCCTGTATGAGCTGCCCTTCGGCGCTCATGAGGTAGATGTAAGGGCCATATTCGTCACTCATCCAGAACCTGGGTCATGCAGATCAGTAGAAGGGGGTGCGTCGCGAACGGTGAGCACCCACGATCCGTCAGCATTGAGCGCAATGCCCTCAGCGTCGACAGAGAGGCGTCCATTGGGCCCTGAGACAGGGAGCACAGGGTCAGCGGTTAGTGCCTGGGCGGGGCGGACACCGAGCGCATCCAGCCCGGTCGTCTTCTGCGCGTCGCGCTCGGTGTACAGGAGTGTGCTGCGGTACGTGAGGTTGAGTGTGTTCTGCGCGTCGTTGAAGTCGAGCTCTTCGGTGCCATAGTACGGCGACAAGACGAAGTCGATGATGTGCTGACGGTTCTGCCAATCAATAGTGCCATCCCTGACGATCTCACCATCAGCATGGTGGGAGAGACGTGTGAAAGAAACGGTGGCACGCACACGTTAAACCCACGGTCTGGTTGCGTGACGAACGTTCCCGTGAAGGTACCGTCGGACTTTTGAACCCACGAACCTCCCTTGATTTCAATGGCGCTTCCGATGGCCCCGAGCGTATCTCCTGGTGTTGCCAAATCGGCGACATAGGTTTGAGTGAGTCAAGAGGGAGGTTTGGGAACATACCGGTCGACTCCCTGAAGTTGGACGGGATCAATCCGAATCCGACCAAACCCTACAACCAGCCCGAAGGTCAGCGCAACCCCACGGCTTATCAGCCAAGACGAACCTTATTGATATACGTCCGTCCGCCCAGCTTCACCTTCACGGCGAATTTAGGATCAGGTTCCGCAAGGGTCGAGTGGGCCATCGGGCGCGCGAGAGAGGCCGCAACCTGGAGCGAGAGAGCCGTGGCGAGCCATGCGAGAGCCATTGCGTGCGCCGTTGGTTAGCAGCGGAGTCTGCGCCGCGCTGTCCTATATACCCATCCTCCGTGCGTGCCGAACTTGCGAAGGCTATATCCATCCATGCCAGCGATGAGAGAGTGATGGGGCCATGCGGACTGCGACGCACGTTCGTCGACCAATAGGCGCTTTGCCACGGCCCCAGGGACACGGCACCGCGGAAACGGACAGCGTCGAAGGCGAGCGGTGTGCTTCCGAGGTGCGCACACGACCACTAATGCCAGGCAGACGACAGAGATGGTTCACCATGTGGTCCGGATATGTATACGTTGGAGGGGTCTTCGTCAGTGTGCCTCCATGAGAAGGCTGATATGAATGGATCACGCAATGTGTCCGACCGTCCAGGCCTCGTAGAGGTTGGCGTTAGTGCGGAGGTCAACAGCCATGACGCAAAGGAACTCTGCTCACCGCTATGTCTTGGCTGCCGACCATATCAAATCTGTGCCGGTGAAGCATGAAATGGGCGAGGTGGCCGACGATGTCCAAGCGTGCAATCTTGGATGGACGTTAGCATGATACCACACTCCAGCATAACGTTGACGTTGCAACTGAATGCTAAGGTCTAGGTTATGCCAAACGAGAATAAATGATCGCGACGGTCAGGACCAGGTAGTAGACGATGCTATAATGGATTAAACGCCCGCGGCTTCTCTCGGCGTTTGGCCATATTTACCCCCGGTACCGAACGTCGTATCTCGACGGTGCTAGCGACAGCACGAGATATATTTAAGCAGGGGCAAAACGCGCCCTGAGCCTGTCAAGAAAACTGAGGGAAAAAACTGAACTCAGGCAATCACCAACGCCCCAGGCAGGGTCACTCTGAACACCAGGAACTGATTATCGTTGTCCAGTCCTGCGTTGAACGGTTGACCCAAGGATACTCCTTGTGTACTGATGAAGTCATTATCCGCCTGCATGCATGTGAATAAGCAGTCTACGCTGAAGAATATTCTTACTCATACCGCAGTGAACAAGAAATAGTCGTCTGGGAAATCGGGGTCCATGCAAGGGGCAAGAGCCAGCGACTCCCACTTGGCGTCGATCAGAGTCTGGTCCGCGGGGTCACCTT
Organism: Earliella scabrosa; assembly: GCA_022605405.1. NCBI lineage: Eukaryota > Fungi > Basidiomycota > Agaricomycetes > Polyporales > Polyporaceae > Earliella > Earliella scabrosa. Next base: position 132,386 of record JABYQQ010000038.1, read on the forward strand.
AAAGAGCAGGGGCCACATTAAGTAACCAACGAGGTATGTGCTCTGTCAGAGGTACACACCGTTGTGCAGTCCAAAGCGTGCCAGCTGCTTCTCGTCGATGAAGTTGACAAAGGACTGGTATGTGCCCGGAATGATGGCTTTGTCCAAAACACTGTCCATCGCGACCGGATGATCGGGCGTGTCGAACTTCGTACCATGTATGTTTGTAGCATTGGTTATATCCAACAGATCTGCCTGCCTGCCACGGTGCGGGTCAGCTCTACAGTCGATCTAGATCACGACTCGGTGCGCTTACTTGTAGGTGGACGTGTTGTTCTCGCCGCCATGTCCGTTGCTGTCTCGCGCGAGAACAAGGAACACGTTGTCGCTCACGAAATGGACATCATTGGCGCTACGGGTGATGCCCGTATCGCTCTGAGGCAGTGGAACGACCCATTCCCCAATAAGGGGCGGCGGACGAGCGATGAGCGAGGATGAGACGTTGAAGGCGAGGAGCCGAGTGTAGCGCGAGGTCCCGGTCGCGCCTCCGTCTTGAACTGTGGGAGCCTCTAGCATTGCATATAGCGTTCTACCAGTGGAGTCGAGAGTCAGCCCCTCGAACCCTACACATCGCACGCATATAGTCAGCCAACGTTCACATTGATGACGCAGACAAGGCAGTACCTTTGTTGGCTACACGGCCTGTATCCGGATTGGTGCCTGAGGTGAAGTTAAGAGTGCCGCTCAAAACGGGAAGAATCGCTGTCGGAGGTTGGAGCGCCTCGATGAGCTGCCCTTGGGCACTCATGAGGTAGACGTAAGGGCCGTATTCATCGCTCATCCAGAACCTGACCCGTCAAGTTCAACGGCGGTTCACGCTGGCTGAAAAGTGAACACGCACGTTCCGTCTGCGTTGAGGGCAATGCCTTCAGAATCGACTGACAGGCGTCCGCCCGGCGCCGGGATCGGCAGGGCAGGATCAAAGGAGGGTGCGTGTGGCTTAGAAGGACGCACAGACAGTGCATCCAAGCCTGTGGTCTTCCTTCCGTCGCGTTCGGTGTACAAGAGCGTGTCGCGATACGCCAGCTTGAGCGTTTTCAAAGCAACGTGGAAGTCGAGGTTCTCGTTGCCATAGTACGGGTTCAAGACGAAGTCGATCTGGTGCTGACGGTTCTGCCAGTCAATCGTTCCTTCTCTGAGTAGTTCTGAATCAGAGCAGGTCACGGAGTTTGAGAGGTATACATATCCTCACATGTTGAACCCTCTGTCGGGTTGAGCGATGAACGTTCCCGTGTACTTTCCGTCAGATTTGCGCGCGAAGGAGCCTCTCTTGATGGCCAGTGCGCTTCCGATGCCTCCTATAGTGTCACCTAGCATCCAGTATCCCATATCAGCCTCTTCGTTGATCACAAGGCGCCGAACTACAAACCTGTGGACTCTTTGAAGTTGGACGGAATCAACCCGAACGCAACCAAGCCCTATACATGCCGGTAAATCAACGACTTTTCGCTAGATCCCGAGCGAGTGATGACGCGGGTAACTTGGACAATCACCTTATTGATATAAGTCTGTCCTCCCAGCTCTACTTCTACAGGCAGGGATCGGTCTGGCTCGGTGAGAGCCAATACCGAACTCTCGACTCCGAGCAAAGTAGGAGCCTGCAAACATATAGCAAGGATGAGCCACCGCATCGCGAATGGTCGTGTGATACCGTTGGATGCTCACTTGCACCTTATGTACTTCTTGCGGGAGACTCCGACCTTCGGCAGGCAGATGAGAAAGGAAGCAACTGTCTGTCCAATTGGCATTGCTACCCATGCTCAGGTTCGCAGCGCCGAGGAAGCCGACATCCAAGACGCCGTCAGGCAGGACCTCCGTCGTCAGTGTACACACGACCCTTTTCGCGAAGCAAACGCTGTGAAGTACGATGGGCATGCGGGAAATTGTCGCACAGAGGGAGAGGCATATTAGGACCTCGAGCAGCTCTGCGCGTTGGAGTTAGTGCGAGTCTACGTGACTCCCCTGAGTATGCTCACCAGTTAGTCCTTTGTCATGCTCGACGCCGACGATTGCCCTGTAAGTGCCAGCAAAATATTGCGAGTCGACGCCGTGACTGGGCTCTTTGCGGAGGAACCAGATTGGTAACAAAAATGACGCAAGGGAGAGCAATAAATTCCATGCCAAAGCGTGTCCAGGCCGATGTAGAGCTGAGGACGTGTAAGTATAAGGCTTGGAGGTGGTCGTTGAAGTCGTTCTCTAGACGCCCATGGACCTTGGTTACACAAGCGCCCGCTGTTGCCCTCAACCTTAGTTTTGACTCGCCGGCACTTCTTGAAGCGAGTTTGTCTTTTCCTACATCTCCCCCGGTACTAGTAGCCGGTCAGGAGTGTCTACAGGTCCCTAGCTCCGCACATGCACAACAAAGGTGAACAGTTCTTTCCGAGTAACTTACTATTTCTAGATTAGGCATTCCGCCATGTCACGCAATCGAGATACGAGGTCTTCCCACAATCCATGCCTGAGAGGTGCACAGTAGGGGGCAAACACCGCCCCGGCGCCGTGCTTTGCCATCCTCCTTATTCTACTCTCTTGTACCATGGCAAACCCAGAGAGTGAGGTCGATCCGTCGCTGATCCCGCCGCTCGATCCCTCTCTCCTCGTTTTGAGCGACACGGAGAAGGCGTTCTTGCAGGAGGTTATCTCTCCTGACGAAGATGAGATACGCGCACGGTTGCTTGAGGTACAGAAGATGTGAGCCTTCTTCTCTTTCTCCGGTTCGTAACTTGAGCCTGAGGCTGATCACTTCACAGAGCCTAGTATGCACTCTCCTTCGTGATCTTTCAACACATCTGTGCTGATGCCTCGATCAGCGAGAAGTACCCATACCCGTGCATCAGAGGATTCCACTTCGTAAACCAGTTCATGGCCGCGAACTCGGTCTACTCTAGTGTCCTCGCTGCGGGCAAAGCCGGCAACACGCTCTTCCTCGATCTGGGCTGCATGAGTAAGTTTGCTCGCCTTGACTCTAGTGTACCTGTGCTGGTCAATCAGACTAACATTCACACGTAGTGGGCACAGACGTGCGGAAACTTGTGCACGACGGTTACCCTGCCTCGCGCGTGCTAGGTTGCGACCTCCGCCAGGAGTACATCGACCTCGGGTACACCCTCTACCGTGATCAGGACTCGTGCCCCATCCGGTTCATCGCGTCCAACATTTTCGACCTGCCGCTCACCCCTCCGCACTCCATCTCAGGTGTAGCGGCGGCTTCATCAGTAGAAGTTGACTTGAAATCCATCACCGACCTGTCGCAGCTCTACGGTGCCTTGACACACATATATACAGGGGCGCTGTTCCACCTCTTCGACGAGGAGACGCAGTACGGACTTGCGGTCAGGCTCGCGCACCTCCTCCGCAAGACTCCAGGCGCGGTCATTTTTGGGAGGCACCAAGGCCTGGATAAGGAGGCATACATCGACGACCATCTCTCCCGGTATGTCGTTCTTTCGGATCCTCAGATCGTATCGCCTGACCACACGCACGTAGCAAGCGTTACGGACACTCCCCGCAGTCTTGGAAGACCTTGTGGGATAAGGTTTTCAGGGAGGTCGGGGGAGAGGACGTGGCGCGCAGAGTCGTCGTCCAGGCGGACCTCACCGAGGGTTTCAGTTGCCATATTTTCAACGGCCGCCACAGGTCACAGATGCTATACTGGAGCGTCCAGCTCATGTAACAGTTCACACAAGTCAAGTCTACCATGCGATCACGAGCTTACACACTACAGTGCGTGCAACCCTAGAGAATGGTTCTCAAGACGGCAGAGCGCTCCCATCTGGCGCAGACGGGCGCCAATTCTGACATCGACAGCGATAGAAGTGCTTCGAAATCGAATCAGTCTGCACCGGATGTGGTAGTGTGCATCCCTGAACCTAGAGCCGCGTGCAAGTCGTGCTCTCTCCACGCGACCTGTACCAGGTACAAATACATCGAGCCGCCCACTGGAGATCACCCTTGAATTGTCGGCCGACTATTCAAAGATGAATTAAAATAGTCTTCGAATTGGATTCGATTTGTCGGTGGGCCTGATTGAAGCATATCCGAAGAAATGTCCATTATTGTCATCGATTATTCTTCGCGTCATCTTCAGCGCTCAGCCAGATATAGTACGTGTCTTCGGGCATAGCGGGGTTGCGATTATCGACGTCATCGACGTCAGTTGCTCGACCTCGGCCCTCATATATGCATCGCGTCAATGGCCCGTCTATGCGTTGCAGTCATCCAATTGTATTGCGCGCCTACGTACGGTATATAGACATAGCCCTCCGGGCAGACCTGGACACGATCACGTTCATAGCACACGCCGACCGACAATGGGACAAGACGACCTTAGACAAGCCAATATAAGCAAATCGAGTTTCGGTTGACTACTCGCACGCAAATGATTGAGGACGGGCATGCACCACCTAGCAGGATCCAATCACAGCCAGACCGGTAATCGCAGAGTACCACAGTATAATGTACATTGTCCATATACGCAACATCTCTTACATTCAGTGCAGATCGTACAACGAATTCGACGGGTCACGAGCACATGAGCGAAAGTACGGGACGACGAGAAACACGGGAGACGACGCGACCTTGCTGACGACAAACGCGGACGACCACGAGCGGCGGACAATCAACGTCCCAATGGTGTGACGACGGGGGTGCAACGAAAGCGATCAGACACCACCGCCGTTGTTCCCGTACTGGGCAGCCGCGTTGTAACCGAACGCAGCTGCTAGGACACGAGTTGTCGAAGTCAGGTTTGTACTGGGAAGCCGGAATACCATACATCGTTAGCCATCCACAACGCAAATGAAGTGATGAACCACATCACTCACATAAACGTCCCCACGCGGAAGAGACCCCACGAGCATTGACGAAATTGAGACAATCAGAGGTTTACATCGCGGGTAAGATCGTTTCGCACTTACCATGGGCACCCTGACCTCCGTACCCCGCCGGGTACGCCCCCCCGCCGTTACCACCGTTGGTGTCAACGGACGACCCGGGCACGAACGTCTGTCCCATGAATTGCGTCGCGTTGGAACCGTGGAACTGAGTCGGGGCCGTCGCTGTATAAGCAACACACTGAATCAGATCTATCGCACATATGTAGGCAATAGCTCACCTTGGCCCGTCCATCCACGACCGCCCGCGTACTGTCCCCCGTTGCCGGACGTCATCTGGGGGTCGATATACCCTTTGTTGAAACGCGACACTCGTTAGGATGAATACTAGGACACAAATAAAGGACCCTACCCTGCGTCCATCCGCCCATGTTGGGCGTGGGCGCCGCCGGCGGAGAACGCGCAACTGCGCCCGGGCCCGGCCAGTACGTGTTGTTGGCGGTCGACGGCGGACGGGGGTGCACAGCGGGCGACTGCGCGGGAGGAGATTGCACTCCGCCGTACTGGTTGACGACCTAGGCAAACAGGACGGAGCGTACACCGGAAAACGTTAGCAATGTAAACCGCGTCAATGCGAGGGCGCGAAACACACCATGCTCTGGGTCCCGACCTTGAGCTGCTCCTCCTGGGGAACAGCGGGTGCGGGGGGGGCGAAAGAGGGAGGGAACGACGAAGCACGTCCCCCGGCGGGTGTGATGTAAGGCGACGCTCCGCCTGGTTCGCAGGAACCGTAGAACGACTCAAGCGAGCCACGAGCGTAGCATTGGAGAGCCCCAACGTGGGCGGAGTAGACACAGTCGCCGCAACGTTTGACGCACACGTAACACGGTGTGCCATTGTCGCACTACGTATGTCGTTAGCACCAGACATTGCAGCAGCCCACGTACGCACCTGTTCACCGGTACGACCACAGAAATCGCACTTGTACTGCCTCCAACGATTGTTCCCGCCCGCCCCACCACCCCCGGACGCGTTGTCCTTCTGCGTCGTCGCATTCTAGTAGAAGACATTGACAGTTAGTAAGGGCCCAAGTATGCCGTTAACGAACGAAGCGTAACGATTCCATGCAAGAGACCACGTACCGAGTGAGGGCACATGGTCGTCATCATGACAAGGACAAGCTGTGGATGTTCAATACGACTAGCTTGTACGAGGAGGTGGAAGGAGAATAGAAAGACAAGTAGACGATTCAGACGTCCACATGCACGGGCGCTTGATTCGCGAGAAGCGTATAAGGTTCCTTACCAAATACAGCGTGGGACATTCTTTCGGGAACACCCGCAATGCGGCTCGCCGCACATAGCTGAAGCTATGATCTGACCCAACACGAATCAAACGACGATCGAGCAGCTACACCGCTCGACACCTCGACCTGAACGTGCAAAATATTAGCAATACGGATGACGCTGCTCACATGGCCGGGCTATGCCGACCCCAGTCACCGGGGACCAAGCGCTCACTATACATCCCAGCACGCAGCGCGTCCCACCTAAGGAACCAAGGTCCAACGATCAGCTCCAGACTTTGACAGAACACGAACCGTTAAAACCGGCACCCGTGATCAACCACCGACATTCACCGCTAGATATCTATCAACACCGATGTATGCGTTAGTTCCGTGCTCAATCGGGTAAGGCATCCACCCACGTACGATCATATAGCACAAACGTCGACCCCGCACTGCATGCGGGAGGGACGAGTACACGTACGTATACCAATGCACATTTGTCCCGCTGACATGAATGTCCTTTCATTCCACCACCTAGGGTATCTTCAGACGTTCGATATCGCTTAACGCGCGTTCAGAACGACAGCAGACGAGGAGGTCGCGTATGAGCACACAGGCTTCAGGACGTACCAGCACATGACACGACGGTCATCTGAGCACGTCGCTGACCGCGACACTGACAAAACGTTCACCGAACTTCCTGTACAACACCCGGTAATGCTGGCCGAACATGACCATCTGACACGACAGAAGGTGAGTGGTTGAACGCCGGCAAGTATAGGCACACGAACTCACCGCGAACCCCGCTTGAACGTGCACGAAAAATACCCAATAACGTCGCTGTCGGGGCAAGCGACAATGAACATACCGCGCCACATCAAGCGCGTACGACCTCCATGTCACCACGACGTCCTCCACAATCTGAGCGGCGAGTAACACCGAAACTATGGGGCCAGCTGAGCCCAGCGCGAACCGAGGTGTGCTCCGATGCCTCTCACATCACAACACAGGCACCAGAACATATTCCTGATGCAGCAACAGGTCGTTACTTATGCAGAACGGGGGCCAAGGGGTCACGAAGCACCACGAAGTCATCGCACGCACTGTCGTCCACAAAAGCCGGCGCGTGCGCAGGCAGACCAAACATACACGAACATTCAAATATGTTACATTAGCCTGTTAGACGTGCTGCAGACGTCAGCAACATTCAAAGGCGGTCGACGAAGGACGTACCATCGCAACAAACAGCAGCACACACCTCTACTCCGGCTGCATCGTGAACATAGCACAAAGACAGAATCGATTGGGTGATTCTGATGCAATAGAATACCGTTACTGCATCAGGGACCTGGTTCCAAACCGGAGAGAAGAAACAGCGCAATACTGACATGACGAGGCGTTCCAGGTCGACGTATCCTGCGGGACACAACCGGTAGTCATAGATGTACGTCGGCCAAAGACTTTTATGTCGCACAACACGGACTCACCAGTAGACACGGATTCGATAGAAGCAGACAAACGAGAGAGGAAAGTATAGCACAGAGACCACGACGTGAGTTCGGGGAGGGCAAGAGAGAAACAGCTGGATTCGAGCTGAACTGTGATTGGCGGGCGTCTCGCTCCACATCGGCGCTTAACCCTAGAGGCTTACAGATCACCCACCACCATCTCACCGACGTCCCAGCAATGCACCTGCCAGTGCCACCATACATGCTGTTGTATTACACGCTCATGAACTGCAACGCGCACGACATGCGAGTCGGACTAGACGGGCGATCGTCAACCACCAGCAACCCAACAGACAGGCACGTTGGCTTCGGCGACCCTCACTTCCAGGCGAATCCAGTGCCGTCCCCACATGACATCGGAGGATTCCAAGGCGCGTTGCTCTTATCACGCATCCTGACACTTCTTGACCAAACGAACAAGTATCAAAGGCCCCTCATCCCGCAAACGACAGTGGGCCGTTCATTGTTACAACCGCACCACCAGAAGCCCTGTGTCCGTAACTCCAGAGCGACCTCACAACCTACAGTCACCACAATGGGCGCAAGTCAATTCTCTGGTGAGTCTTATAGTCGTGACTGTCCTTGCTGTAGTGGAGACAAAGGGATGAGAAGAGTTGCATATGGTATGTCGCGTCCCACATCGTAAATCTTCATCGACTCGCTCGAAGGCACCTCAAACGAACAGTAACGCATTGCTACAGCTGTCTTTCCCTCACCACCACCGTTCTTCAGACACCTTTCATATCAAACCTCCGATCCGTGTATGATCATGACATTTATCAACCTACGGCCTCCAGCCGAGAGGTTGAGATGCAGACGCAGCGGCACGAGATCGCCGTCGCTGTAGCAATGACCAGCAATCGACACGTTCGTTGTGGGCGGAGCTTGCTCGAACAGAAGGGAATCAGACGAGGTACGACACGAATGCGCGACACAGGACGCCGTGACTGACCAGACCTCGCAGAAGCAGAACTCCAGGGACGGGCGCGTAGCAACTACGATGGAGAAACTGGACCATCCGAACGAACGGTTGGAATGCAGCTCTCGACGTGTTTCGGCGAGTTCAACAAGGCCAGTACCACAGTAAAGGCCTCCTCCACCCTCTATCGCTACGGGCGTGTACACCATGACTGCACTCCTTTTGACAACAAGATCGGCAAGATTACCGACCTCGTCTAGCTCAATACCGGATACGTCTTCGCCACCGCTGGCAAGTACGACCTCGTACATACTGGTTCGACCAGCATGAAACGAGCACAAGCGGGAATCAACGCTATCCGCAGCGCGATACGCATCACGCAGGCGCTTGGCCCCGCGGCGCGTGTGGCCATTTACGCCTGCACTGTAGGGTTGTTGCGCAACCCGTCACTGTCGAGAGCACGAAACATGAATTATTGGTGCAGAAGGACGAGGACGCGAGCCATCTGGTATCACTACATAGAATTGCAGCATTAACGAGTCATGTAACATTCAATCGTTCGAAAGGTGAATACACTAGTACAGTATATTCGATCACATACCAAGTTATACAAGGCGGCGACGTGAGTTCCCCCAACGTTGCTACCTCACACAATACCCGTCACACGAGAAGTCCGTGGAGAGTGGGTGAGGGAGAAAGAGGGAGCGCAGGTGCGAAGGCAAGACAGCCAGACAACTCGTTGAAGTCACCGCAGAAGGGGATAGTCCGGAACCGATCGGCTGAACGCACAAATATACACAAACGGAACGCGCGACGACAAAGGTTCAGACCAGGACCACACTGGAGATGAGTACGTATAGACGATGACTAGAATGTACTGTGATATACACAACGGTCAGCGACCATCCGGAACATACGAGGTGACGTACGCGTAGTGTTCGAGACACCACGAACGCGTCGCGGTGGCCAAGGCTCCATATACACCGGCATTGCTTCATCGTCCGTGTGCAAACCGGCGCCGTCAGCTGCGCTGTACCGTTCGCGCGATTGAACGGGATCCGTGCCAGCACAGAGGACTCACCGTGGTCAAGTTCGCTTTCGATGCCAACTCTTGATTCCAAGTCCCACTGTGCCACGGAAACCACACATGTCGCACAAGGAACGACGGCCCACGAGCAGACCTTCGGTGCAGCGACGGTTTGTAGGCACGGGCCACTCCGCGACAACCAGCGCTGTTGGTCCCGATTGGTAGAACATCTCAGCGATCTACTTGTAAGAGGATGAAGACGCTGTGACCATCAGCGTATGATAGAAATGAGAGTGACACGTGCCATGCGATACGAGCCACTGCACACGGCTTCGCAGTGCAGCTGGTGCAGGTCCATCTCCCGACCCTCGAACTGCAGTATCGACTTGTCCTTCGACACATGTCTCGACAGCCATTGTTCGAAGTACGCCTGGGTGGTCGACGTAGAGGACCGAGGGGAAAGCCGGCGATTGCTGTTTGAGGCTGCTACCCGTCCGCCATCCCGATCCCGCCATTTACCAACGTACCCGGCGAGCGGTGCGGAGACCACCGTCGGTGTCTGGCACCGGCGATCATTAAGGTCGAATACCATGATCGCTGAGATTAAGACACACCATAGAAGTTACGCATCCCCGGCACGTCATAATAGTCGTATCCATGCGTCCACCTCCACCCTCCACACATGCGGGTAACGTCGGCACTCCATACGCACGTCTTGACACGAACGTTCTCGGATGTTGTATGCGGACAGACGGGAACGCGACGAGCACTCATAGCAGACGTTCATCGCATGCCGTGGACACCGGGGAGAGAACATACGCAGTGTGTTGCCATAGACATAGGAGGGTTTTGAGACCAGTCTGGGAGGAGTCAGAGTGGCGACAAGATCGAAGCGCCAGGATATGGACGCCCAGCGCTCCGCAAGCGACCGCCTCCCCTTGTCTTCCCCAAGCCACTGTCTTCGCGGGTCCCTCCCCGACCTCTTACTATCGCCACTCCCGACTGTGCTACCCTAGTCACTACTGGATTGCAACTGCAGGCATACCGGAATACGCGATAATCGTCACCCATGCCGCCGTTATTCCACCGCATTCACGGCACGCTTTAACGCTTTATGCCGCGATAGGTCGTCCCGCCTTGCCCTATCGCCAATCGACTGCAAGCAGTTCAGGTCATCAACATGAAGGGACCGCTGTTACAGCGACATACCCAGCGGGAGGAGTGTCGCTGAACAAACAGGTGCGTTTCTGTGTCGCATATGTCATCTGCACACGGCATCCACCACACGGCAAAGAAAGGATCAACCCACCACATTTCCGTGTTCATACTGTCATCGAAGAGGCGTTGCGCACATTCAGTCGTCTTGGGGTCTTGACGTGAAACTACCCATCCGTTGTTCATGTCCCTTGGGAGAGATAGACAGAATCTCTCCCTCGTCCTAACGGAGCATGCTGACGAATATCCGCCACGAACGAATACTCAGCGATGGACAGCGTATGCGCACGCGCTGTGGCACATCAAGGTGGGTCGGTTCGTACTATATCCTGCCATTAACGCGTGGTGACGGCTTTTACTTCGCGGACATGCAGGCGTCCCCATGCCTGATCGCGAGGTGCCGAAGGGAATAGGGTACAGAAGGGATTGAACGATTATCATGGCAACAGCAGCTGTACTATAGGTAAGCCCACTTCAGCGATGCATGGCAGAACAGTTACTCACCTACAGACAGACACACGATAGTCGGATGTATATGACAGGATTCGGTTATCTAATTCAGGTAGAAATGTCACAGCCTGCACGGGCTTGAAGGTCTAATGGGAGGGAACGGAAACCATCGTCTCTGATGTGACAAGCACGGCCTAGGAGAGCCATATGAACGACGACATGCACGACACGTGTAACGATGCGACGTTCTTCACACCTGCATGCTCTGATGATGGATTGTGCCACAGATCAACGACACGGTCGTCAAACACGACTCAATATATGCTTCACCAGCGAGCATTCACAGCATTCCGGTTCGGTTCTCGAACGATTACGCGCGAGAACGTCGCCCGGCTGGGACGATGAACTGTGATGGCGGATCCGATTTATACAATCGATGGGGCCATGGTCATTAACATTGAGGGTACGTGCGACGAGGTCCCAAACTCACTCGATGTCATTGTTGATACTGTCTCCCTGCATCCCAACAGGACGTCGAGACCGTCTAGTCCATATGCCGGTCAGTCGATAACGCATCATACAGGAAGCAATACCTCTGACATTGCTTCAGGGACGTCGCAAGAACGCAGTTTGGTGTTATGAACAGCGACGGGATCGACACCGATGTACCCAGGATGAACTAGTATGGAAGACTCAATGCAGCGTGGGCCGCTGCCCGCAGATCCCACGGGGCGTATAATGTGGCACGAAAGTATCGCGAGCGCTCAAGACCCGGCAATCTGGATGAGATGCCGGCAAACTACGGTGGAAGGTCTCGTCGCTTAAGTGCAAAGCGTGAGGGTTGTGCTGATCCCCCTCAGTGACAGGATAATACGACACACGCCGGTGTCCCGATAGCCATGTTCACACTGATTGTCGTATGTTGCGCAGTTAAAGAGAGCCTCTATAAGCATCGAAAGGCTCGCCGGCAATTCCCGTGTATTTGCCCATGAGGTCTTTCCGAACAAACCTTAAACGCTTCTCGGGATTCAAGCGCCTGCTGCTCGACTGGTCTAATTGCATCTGTCCGTGTTTTCACTGTGCTACAGTCTGCTTTGGATTCCGCATTCATCGCAACTCCTTCTGCTGCTGCCACATAACACCAGAACACTACACTGTCTACGTCCGCCGTCGTTATACCATGTCCCAATATTGTCCCAACCTCGCTGTGGTACGGTTCAGCTCCCGTTTACAGACTGACGTTTGATTTACGCGTTTCCCTCACACGCGACGCGACGCGACTTCCGGCGACCCAACTGTAACACAATGACGAAGCAACCCGATGGAAAGAACACGAATGGAGATAGTGGCCGGTGGATCCAGAGCATTTGTGATCGATGTGCATCCAAACAGCAGCTGGTACGTTGTCCTCGCGACATTCCTATGTGAACTGACACTCTCTAGTGCGACACGGGCACCCCCTGCTGCCCCTGTCTGTCCGCCGCCGCCGAGTGCAAATATTCGGCGCACGTCTCTGTCCTCAACTGCGGCGTACGCGGCTCCGTCCCGCCGTACTTCCGGCAGAGCGACATGTCCATGGAAACGTCGACGGCTCCGATAGATGGCACATATTACACGTCCTCTCTCACCGAAACTGGGTTTCCCTCCCAGGACCAAGGCATCGTCGAGGCCGGTGGCTACACCCAGGTACCAATTTGCATTCTCCGCACCTACGTTGTAATCACTAACGACGTACGTCCCACCGTCGCCCCTCCGCCCTTCCAAAGGCCTCCAGCCAATACGAGAGAACGTCGCCATCTTCATCCGCTGACCGCGTCGCGGATCATCGTCAGCACGAGCAGCACATTCCGAGTAGCCAATCCCAGACAGTCCCGCCCGTGCATCAGCCGTCCGCCACCCCCACACCATGGCGCGCGGAACAACGTGAGTGCGATATAGATAGCTGGATGTTCACGCTCATGACAATCCTTGCTCAGAAGTCGAGCCTTCCACCACCATCAACACCACTTACGGACACGGTACGTCTCATAGAGGAATTGCCTCCATCCGAACGTTCGCCAGAAGGAACTCAAATTGCGCACCGTAGTCCAGACGCCCGTCGTCGCACCTCATGCGGCCGTCCCGTTCAATCCCGCAGCCATACAACCAACGTGTACGTCCGTCGTACATATCGTCCCACGCAACGCTAACGTCCATCCGCTATGAATACACAAACGTCTGTGGATGATCAGGGACGTCGGCTTCGTCGTCATCGATGTCCCTTCCTCAATATGCCGTCCCACAGTTCCTTTCCCAGGGGCCGGCGGCCAACCCCGTTCACGGCAACGACGTCGACCCTCACGCGTCAGGCTATCAAGTTCTTGGCGAACAAAGTACGCGTCCTCTGTCATTCTGCATGTCCACTCGTCTGTCGTAGTGATACCGACCGGATATCAGCATCATCGACGCAGAGCGTCCCTTACACTGCTCCTACAGACGGTACGTCTAATGAGGTGTACACCTCATGCACATGATTTCACCGCTATCTCACCACCAGGTCCAGTAGGTCATACTCACACAGCCAATACATTCGAACACGAGTACGCATTGAAACATTCATACAATTGGGACAACGTGCAATCCGTGAACACCGCGTGAACGATCGCCGTCGCCGAGCAGGAATAGCGTCTCGCAAACAACCTCATATGTACCTTGTACCGTATCTCGCGTGTTTTCTTGATTGTCATGTATCGCCGACCGACATGTACACCTCTTGCCTCACAACGTGCAATACAGGATACATGTATCGCCCACATGCTACCGACTGTCCAGTCATAAAGAACATGACATGGAACGTCCGATCGGAGCCCGCGGACTCGACCGGCTGCTATTTAATTATGCGAGTAGAAGGACCCTTCCTTCGAATTACTCATATCGGACGGAAACCGCCAGGGTCCTGAAAATTTCTCGTATCGCATCAAGGGAGGGAATACCCGCCATTCCTCGGAAGACCGACGATCATTGAGTCGTACTGTTATTAGACCGTAACCCGGTACGGTCCATTGCAACGAGCCGCATCGAAAAGCTTCAGCCAAAATTCATTCCTACACAGTAGGACCTTCTCTTTATCAAACGCAAGCACAAGCGGTTTACCGCAATGTGCACTCTATTGAGTGTCAATTTGCCTTATAGGGAACAGTATCACGAACAATTAGCTGACGGGTCCCGCGCCGTCGGAAGGCCGGTCTATCTGCATACGTGTGTATTGCTCGAACTTCGACACCTCTCCGTGATGCGTTCTCACAGAAGTCTTCTTCTTCTTGACACATGTCTCCGGCAAACCCTCAGCCCTGAAACATCTATCATGAGTGCCCGCGAACTAACAAAGAAGGGGTAGGCTTAGTACGAACCAGTGTTTCTGTTACAGTTCGCACGGTCGGTGCGATTCGAGCACCACCTCCAGTCATACGCTCGTTGGTGAGCCTTGGACCATATTCGGGACAAATAGCGGGGGGGGGGGGGTGCTTGATGCTTGAGATACGAGACGAACCATCAATTGCACAAGCGGCCAGAGGCAAGAACGAGCTTGGAGAATGAACACAGTGGGTACAGCGCACGGAACTGTGTACCTAGCGTCCGGCTGGGCAATTCGTCATGCGGATGTGTCATCGGGATACCTTTCCGCCATAGAAGCGCCAGACAAAACTTTCCGCGAGAGACACTGCGTGGAGGACACGGCTAGACGAAATTTGTCTAGATTTGATAGGTGACCTACACTGATGTAGATCAAGGTCTATAGTAGCTTATCTAGACGAGCGATGATGTAGACGCCTACAGGTCTCCTAGACGAATCTACTCGACATCACCTCTAGGTAGTCTGTCACAATACATTGCTAGGTCCTGCTACCTCCGCCCGTTTCTGTACAGACGACTTCTGGACAACTCAGTCATGTATGTATAGTCCTGTATAGTCCCTAGAGCCAATGGATATACTACTTCCGTTCAGTCCGAACCTACTCTAATGGTATCCAAGTTCCAAAGAGATTCAGAATCACGTCCTTCCGGCTTGAGGAGCCTGCCTGGTGCCATGAATAGAGACTCTCAGAACTCTTGTCGCTCAGCCGCGCTCTACGAGTTCTATCATTGTTCCCCATCAACGGTACTCGAAGGCAGTCCATCATGGATTCCTCGCTCATGTATGTAGACGCATAATTATTGTGAATGCGTTGCCAATAGTTCTGTATGGCAGAAATTTAGCTACACCAACGTTGTGCTAGAATTACGTAGGCGTTCTGCACTAATCTACACAATGATACGCGTAGATGGTATGATCTTGGCCTTTGCTAGCGATGCGCAGCTGCACTTGTAGCGCCTAGAGGAGGCCTGTTCTAGATCAAGCACACGAATTGTGCTAGCTTTGTGTAGCTACACTTGACGATGCTAGAAGAAATTGTTCTAGGCGTCCCCTCCACGCAGTGAGAGAGAGAGAGAGAGGGATTCGGAGAGCGCGAGCACATGCGGCAGCCAAGTCCCCAATTGGCGCGCATGCTGCGCAACTCCAGGTGTTCCGCTTAGAAAATCGAGGATGCCCTACAAGCCCCCGCCCCGCATAGGAGGCGCAAACGCACTAGGCCGGGCAGGGCTCTTCACCCGCTTCTCACACTCTGCCCTACCCACGGCGCAGAGTGTGACTCAGTGGGCAGAAGCCAGGCTCATATTGCATCTCCGGCAGTCCTGCGGACACACCCAGCATGAGCGGTTCGTCTGTTTAACCTGGAGTCCGCACTCTACCTTAATACATACCTGCTCACGAGCAAACCTGCGTGTCTCGCGCTCCCCCCATCCACCAACCCGCCAGGTCCCCAAATGGATGGAACAGCAATTTCTCACCCCTACCGTCAACACGACACGCTCATCGTTGACGGCGTTGGAAAAGACAGCGTCCAGTTTTAATCGGCACGGCCGATGGCGACAAGTAGGTGGACTAGCGTTTTATGTCATGTAGGACGCCATCTTCGACGTCGGATCGACTTCCTACTTGGCGACGTGCGCCTACACGAGCCATAAGTGTTTTCAGGATTCACAGTCGTGGACTGCGTCGGGAAGTACACTGAACGATCTCCTCCACCGCAAGTGCCAGACAGGTCGTTCCACACATCATGTTGACAACAAACAGAGCACGATTCCCAATACAAGGCATTAACAACAGTTGTCTGCCTCAATATAGGCATATGGACATCTTAATTAACGATGTTGAACGCATCACATTATAATCGGCTCGGGTATAACGTGCTATCCTGGATTATATTCGAACCTTTGTGATCTCCTCGAAGGATCACGGCCATGTGTTCCCCGGGGGAAGGGGGTATTTGGTCGGACGTTATCTGTGGATGCAACTCTGGATGTCAACTAAAATATATTATCTCACTAACACATCAATCATATAATATCACTGGCATATCAATCACGAACACAGTGTTGCCTCATTAAGATTACATTCACACGATCTTATTCGGTCCCAGCAGCTGTTTCCAAGCACAGCACCCCCACCCCTTACTTACCATCAACCCTCATAACCCCACCGCGGATCGGGAGAGTCACTCGCAATGCTCGCAAGCTCTCGCCTACAACCCCTTCATGACACACTCACGCGCATGCAAGACCTGGAGAGAAACTCAGGTATGCCAGATAATCAGTCTTCCATTAAGACTAAACCGGTACTTACGCGGCATACGACGCGTAAACATCCGGTCTACGGAACAATAATATAACAGCATCACCTCCGGAGTACCACGAACCCAATGCGACCACTTTCAGGCTGCCACAGACACGCAGGAGTGAGAGGACGCCATCGCGCGTGGATTCACCGAAGCACAACTCGATGTTGTGGGACGATATCATGTCCCAGATAGTAAGGCATCCATTGTTGTAACCACCCGAACTGACTACATTACCAACGGTCTAAGGGCGACAACGACAATTCGCCCAGGCTTCAAAGGTCAGAGCCATCGGCTGTCTCCCCGTGGACCGCGCCCGAACATTCGCTCGCATGCACAACGATCAACCAGCTGACGGCTGAGCTGTCAACCATAAAGGCACAACGCGATACGTACGCCATTATGTTGGAAGCTAGCATATGTGACCTCGCAAATTCGAAGTTCACGACGAAGGACGTTGGTCGGGGAGCGGATCTGAAGTGGATCTTGAACATTCTGGAAGAAGAATACAGTTGTTCCCTGTGCGTAAGCGCGCTCACCGCTACTTAATCGTCAAGTCGGCTTCACACTCATTATCGCACCGACAGCTGCTTTGAGATCATGTCAGTGATGACGATCACATTAGTCGCTGATGCACACAAGCTAATGCCACGACAGCGCCGAACCGTATTCCATCAACAATCCCAACTGCGGACATTCCTTCTGCGCGATATGCCTCCTTAAATGGGTACTCGCTTCTGTTCACGATTGCTGCGGATATTGGCACGCCGACCTTATGTGTCCCCTGTGTCGTGCGAAGCTTCCCGACGTCCCCAGCACCACCCCTCGGTCCATCCAGTCGTTTCCCTTCATACCGAATCGTGCATGTAAGGCGACCGCGAGCAGGCTGCTTTCCATACTTGCGGAGGCGGTACGTCACGCCGGCATCGGCGAATACTCCACTGGCACGCTGCCCGACGGAGGCGAGTGGCACGGGACGATCGACGACAGGATCGCGGCATGGGGGGAATCAGGGACCGCTCTCCTGGAATGGAAGAAGCGGGCAAGGCGAGCAGCGTTGCGAGCCGTGGGCTGTCCGCACACTATGCTGACTAATGGATATTGATCGTAGGGTCGGGGATGACCGTATGACACAGCTCCTCACATACTGGAAGCTGATGCAAGGGCAGGACTTCCGATGGTTTAAACGCGAGGTCGACTGTGACTAACAAGACAACACTACCAGCGCAGGTACTTGGCCGACTATTCGAACACACACACCATGCCTAACGTACTAACGCAGCCGATAGGCCCGCACAGGTTCTTCTTATGCTTTTCCGAGACGCTATCGTGTCACATCATTCCACTCAGTCCTCCCTCACCGCCACGCCCCCCCCCCCCCTTCGGACCCGTCAACTCATCGGAACATCCTCATCCGCGCAGCCAGTCGTTTCATATCTATCCATGTCCTCCACTCCACGCAGACTTTCGTTGAACATTGTAGTTATAGTGTAATTCTCAGCAACGCGGCTTTCCAGCATTGTATCTTCATAGGATCGGGCACGACACTGCATGCACGGCAACAAGGACATCGACATGCAAGCATCACGTACATATCATTCAGTCCTCGTGAGCACAGAATCACATGCCGTTGTACGTAACACCCAGACGTGAGAACGTCATACCAGGGGTGTACGGAGACAGCTACACTGTAATCGCACGCCTTCTAACTCCACAGCAATCCGTTTCCTCCGCTCGGTCTCTTGTAAAAAAAGACCCCGAAACTCCTCTATCAAGTGCTGCGTGACGTCCAGAGATTCCTGCAGACGGTGTATTCGAGCACGTCGACTGCGTGAAACCGCCTGCAGTTTCTCAAGCCGACGTAGGGTCCATAGCTGACGGCGTCGCATTACTGTACTGCGTGAATACAACATGACAAGGCGTAAACTGGGATACATACGTTGTCTACATTGAACACATTGACAGGTATTCACGAGACCGTTGGTCCGTCTGAACGAACGAGTTCCTGTGTATCGACGGCTACCACGCAACAACATCATCCCCAGTTGAATGCGACAAACCTGGCCATTGCATGTTGAACTTAGGGTTATCCGGCACTGTCCGGACCGATATGTCCCCATATGGACTTGTGGCTATGCGTTCACATGACGCACAGCATGGGCTATGCTTCTTCGTTACTATATATAGATAACTCTGCATCTGTACGATAGTTCTTTCTTTCCGGACTTTACCTCTACGTACCAGTGCGTTCTACGATGTTCCGGATAGTTCCAGACCTTATGTCTGACTCAGACTTGGTGCTCATCCTTGCGTCATACTGACTCATCCTCGCACCATAGCCTTGTATGCCTCTTACTCATCGTCTTGTGGCTAACATGTGACTGCTTTCTACGCTTACTCAGCTACCTTCCCTCTCTCTATATAAGCAGCTCACATTTCGCCTCTGCTCTTCAGTCGTTCGCTCACTGACTGAAGAGTAAGTCTCATACATACATATGCTCTCTACTTACTTACTGACTAAGTACTTGTAGTCTCTCTCTGTTCGACTTACAGGTACTTATCTATGCAATATAGTCGTTCGCTCACTGACTGAAGATCTCTCTCTGTTCGACTTACAGATCTCTCTCTGTTCGACTTACAGTCGGCTCCCAGCCTTCCAGGTCTGAAGTTCATCAGGTTATGAGCCCTGCGCTCTGACCGGTTGCTACTTCGTCGACATCTTCGTGCGCACACCTCTCTCTTCGTCGACTCTCTGCCCGTGCTCCCTCCATCTTTCCTCACCTCTTGACTGTGCCCGCCGACACTGCTGCCAGGGGGACATTCCTGCGCTCGTGACGCAGCCCTGAGCGCTTTTGTTTAGTTGTCGCGTAGCTAGTACTGTTGTACAGCCTGTTGTGCTCTCGAGGCATTTGGGCTTTCAGGTATCCCTCTGCCAGGCCACGCACTTGCGCCCGCCAGCAGTTGTATCCGGGGTGCTTATCACCTTTGGAGACGGAGGACAACCGTGTGGACCCTCCTTACCGTACCCTTTGCTCTCGTATAGCTACTATAGTCTTTCTGGGCACAGTTGGCAACTTCTATCCAGATTGTCGGGATCTCCAGCTTCCTGACTTTCTTGGCTCGCCTCAATAGGTGTTCCCCATCTACCGTTTCGCACGTGGCATCGTCAATCATCGCACCCTTCTAGACCACAGTTTTGGAGCCGACACCAGCATCTCCTCCCTCTGAGGTGGAAGTCGAGGATCTGATTGACTCCCAGTCGTCATCTGACTCCTCTGACTACGTACCCACTGCTGATTCTTGCCGGGATCGTCCCCACATCCTAGACGAGGAGTTCCCTTCGGACTCTCATCTCCACTCGGACGGCTTCTGGTACAACTGTAACCGAGAACTTTGTCCTCATCGGTACAACGGAGTCCGACCCGAAAAATATCCTGGCACATTCAAGTGGGCTCTTCCATCACCCGATCAGGAGGATTTCCTTGCTGGAGTCAACACTGCCCTTCCAGTCGCATCAGACACACCCTATACCACTCCTCTTCCTTTCATCGTCCTAATCCCTCCTACTCCGGAGGTTATCCCTGAGCCATTCGAGACTCTCCCTCCTCCTCTCGTCGAGTTACCTCCTCCTATCGCAACACCGCTTCCGCCGGTCACACCGGTAACAACATCTGTAGACTTCTCGGAGGACTATCTCGACTCATCGCACTTTCTATTATCAATCATGGGAGACGTCAAGCTCGACTCTATCCCTTCCCTTTCGTCGGCGAACCAGTACACCGACTGGTCTGCCAAGATGAAGGGCTATTTCATCTTCATGGGCTGTTGGGACGTCGTCAACGGCAAGACCAAACGTCCGACTGCTGCTGACAAGCAGGAGTCCTGGGACAAGCTCGACGGGCAGGCTCGCGGCATGATGTACATGCGGGTCGCTCAGAGCTTCCATTACATCCTCGATGCGGAAATTCTCGACACCGTTACAACCAGTGGGTCCTCTACCACTACATCTCGGGAACAGACCGCAGCGGACATGTGGAAGTCCCTGAAGGACAAGTTTGGCACGCCAAACAGCGCTCACGTCTGGGGACAGTTCGAGACCCTTGTGGCTGAACCACGGATGAACGAGCAGAAGTCCCTGCAGGATCAGATGATGCGTATCGTCAACCGCATGGATGACATCACCAAGAACAAGGTGACGCTCTCTGCCCAGATGAAGGCCCTCCTCCTTCTGTCGAAGATTCCGGAGTCTTATCGGTCTATGATCTCTGCGCTCATGGCGACCATCGACGTCGACAAGGTCACCGTCGAGGACATCATGTCCAAGACCTTGGCCGAGGAGTCGCTGCGCAAGGCCGGACAATCCGCGAACCGGGTCTCGCAGACCAAGCCTAAGCCTAAGGGTCCTTGCTCTCACTGCGGTGGCTCTAATCATCATGAGTCTAACTGCTGGGACAAGCATCCCGAGAAGAAGCCCAAGGGCAAAGGCAAGGGAAAGGGAAAGGCGAAGGACAAGGATAAGGACAAGGACAAAGGGAATAACAAGGACAATCAGCCCCATGCGCATACCGTCGTCGAGTCTCAGTCTGTAAATGTAGTTGCGTCGTCTAACATTGTTGGTTCTTTCTACCCCGAGGCCCTCGTTGCCTCTAGTGAGAACTGGACTGCATGGCTGATGGACTCAGGTGCTTCTCAGCATATCACGGGCGACCTAAGTGACTTCTCCGAGTATCAACCGTTTGATACGCCCATCAGCTTCAATACTGCTGATGCGAGCAACATGATCCTTGCTCTCGGGAAGGGCACGGTCCGTGGTAACACTTGGGTTGATGGTGACAAAGTTCCGATCGCTCTCACCCATGTGTACTACATCCCGAAGTTGAGAGGTCGTATCTTCTCGACAGGCACCATTGAGCGCAACGGGTACTCCCTTGTCCAAGGAGATGGGAAGATGTGCATCTTTGACAAGCTGCCAGAAGGTGCTGTCAAATTTGGTTCGACGATTCGGATCAAGGGTCGCAAGATCCTTGAAGCGGAGTACAACGTCCTGAGCAATATCTACTGGGCTAAGCTCGAACTTCACAATGGCCAGCGTGTTCATCTTAACGTCAGCCGCTTTCGTACCTTGCACCGTCGCTTTGGTCATCTCGGCAAGGATGCGCTGCGCCATCTCCCGAAGAACGTCCGAGGGGTTGATTCAGTTGATTCCCCTGAAGACGAAGATGAACCGTGTGAGGGATGTGCCTGGGGCAAATCCACTCGTCTCCCCTTCCCGCCTTCTGATAAGCGTGCTACGGAACCACTCGAGCTCGTTCACACCGATCTTGATGGCCCGATGCGCACACAAGCTATCGGAGGTTACAAGTATTTCGCCGGTTTCATTGATGACTACTCCGGACTCGCCCGTGCTTACTACCTTAAGTCGAAGTCGGATGCGTTCCAAGCGTTCCTCGACTACAAGGCGTGGGCTGAGACCCAGACCGGTCGAAAGATCAAGAAGGTCCGCTCGGACCGAGGGGGAGAATACACTTCTACCGAGTTCTCTGAGCTTCTTCGTTCGCACGGGATCGAGCACCAGAAGACCATGCCTGGCTCTCCGCAGCAGAATGGACGCGCTGAGCGCTGGAACCGTACTATCGTCGAAAAGGCCATGGCCATGCTCCATCAGGCAGGTCTTAGTCACGGTTTCTGGCAACTCGCCGTTGATGCAGCCGTTCATATCTACAATCGTCAACCGATGCGTCGACACAAATGGCAATGCCCCATCACCAAGTGGGACGGAACCGTTCCGGACGTCTCCTACTTCCGAGTGTTTGGGTGCAAAGCCTTTGTACACGTGCAGAAGGCAAAGCGCGAAGGGAAACTCGACAAGAAGGCTGTCGAGATGATCTTCGTGGGGTATGAGTCTGGTTCCAAGGGGTATAAGTTTTGGAATCCAGCCAACCGCTCTATCGTAGTGTCTCGCGATGTGACATTCGATGAAGAGTCTTTCCCTGCTCGTAAACTCCCCGGCAACCATCCTGTTACCCCGGATGACCATCCGTTCCCAGATGATCAGTCTGATAAGGCTTCCGAAGCCGATGTCGACGGTCATGAGGACGACCTCCATCCTGAGATTGTTCCTGAACTCCCAGATCTACCACCTGACCCTCCAGCGGATGCTCAGCCACCTCCTGCTGAAGCGCCTCCTCCAGCCGACACCCCTGCTCCTCCGCCGCCGCAACCGCCTCAACCGCCTGCTGTACCACCGCCTAAGCCTGCTCACAAGCGAGGACGTCACCCTCCAGTGGGAGAACAGCCTCCCAGCCTTGCGCGTGACAGACCACGGCGTGAGAATGCGGGTAAACGGTCCGAGTCAAAGACTCGTGATAACGTGTACGGCGATGAGCCACCGGCTAAAGTTGATGCCCGGACTGATCCGGATGGCACGCAGCGAGAGGACCAAGCACTTCTCATGTTTCTCATGGCGTCTCAGTACAAAACTGGCATTCCAAACTCCCACAAGGAAGCCATGAAGTCGCCTGAAGCTGAGAAATGGCGTGATGCGGAGAAAGCGGAGTATGACTCGTTGCTCGAGAATAAGACTTGGGTCCTTGTCCCTCGTCCGAAAGATCGGCACGTGGTCTCCAACCGCTGGGTCTATGACATCAAGCATGATGGGCGGTACAAAGCTCGTCTAGTCGCTAAGGGTTTCACTCAGGTGTGGGGTGAGGACTATCACGAGACCTTCTCCCCCGTGGCGCGGTTCGAGTCTATCCGGTACCTTCTCGCGCATGCAGCGCTTGAGGACTGGGACATCGAGTCAATGGATGTCAAGACCGCGTTCCTTAACGGCGATCTGGATGAGGAGATCTACATGGAACAGCCGGAAGGTTGGATCGTTCCTGGCAAGGAGGATCACGTGTGTCTGCTGAAAAAGGCAATCTACGGTCTTAAGCAGGCATCCCGTCAGTGGAACGTGAAAATCCACCAGTCGCTTATTAGCCTGGGATTCAAACGGACCTATTCCGATGCCGGGATCTACGTATATCGGCGACAAGGGGGGGATCACGTCACTATCGTCGTTCTTTATGTCGACGATCTACTTCTCCTCGGCGATCAGCCTGGCCACATACAGCACGTGAAGCGTTCGCTTTCTAAGCAGTACAAAATGACGGACTTGGGACCAGTTCAGCGTTTCCTTGGTCTTCGCATCACTCGTGACCGTGCTACGCGGATCATCGAGATCGACCAGGAAGAGTACATCCAGTCCGTTCTCGAGCGCTTTCACATGGCCGACTGTAAGCCGTCGCGTACCCCTCTCCCTGCTGGTGCTGTTCTAGAGTCATCTGAGCACACCGCCACCGATGCGTCGCGTCAGCACTATCAGAGCTTGATTGGCAGTCTTCTGTACGCCATGCTCGGTACGCGGCCCGACATAGCCTTTGCTGTCACGCGGCTTTCGAAGTTCAATGCCAATCCCTCAGACGCGCATCTTCACTATGCCAAGTATGTCCTCCGGTATCTTCAGGGTACTAAGGCGTACCGGCTGCGCTACCAGGGAGCGTCTAATGATGGTCTGATTTCGTACTCGGATTCGGACTGGGCTGAAGACCGTGATGATCGGCACTCTACCTCTGGCTTCATCTTTCTGATGGCAGGTGCTGCTATATCGTGGGCATCGAGGCGTCAGCCTACCATTTCACTTTCCTCGACCGAAGCGGAGTATAAAGCGGCCTCTGACACTTGTCGTCAATTGGTGTGGCTGAGGACGTTCGGTGAAGAACTCGGCGATGACATGTCTCGACCAACTCCCATGTGTCTTGACAATCAGGGGTCTATCTTCCTGTCCGTCAATCCCGTGATCGACCGCCGGACCAAGCACATCGAGGTTAGATACCACTTCATCCGAGAGCAGGTGGAGTTGGGATCGACCGAGATCTTCTATGTAGCGACTGCGGATCAACTCGCCGACGCTCTGACTAAGAATGTGCCTTTGGCAATTCAGTCGAAGTTCGTCCAAGAGATTGGTCTTGCTTATGTCACATCTTGAACGAGTGGGAGTGTTGAACTTAGGGTTATCCGGCACTGTCCGGACCGATATGTCCCCATATGGACTTGTGGCTATGCGTTCACATGACGCACAGCATGGGCTATGCTTCTTCGTTACTATATATAGATAACTCTGCATCTGTACGATAGTTCTTTCTTTCCGGACTTTACCTCTACGTACCAGTGCGTTCTACGATGTTCCGGATAGTTCCAGACCTTATGTCTGACTCAGACTTGGTGCTCATCCTTGCGTCATACTGACTCATCCTCGCACCATAGCCTTGTATGCCTCTTACTCATCGTCTTGTGGCTAACATGTGACTGCTTTCTACGCTTACTCAGCTACCTTCCCTCTCTCTATATAAGCAGCTCACATTTCGCCTCTGCTCTTCAGTCGTTCGCTCACTGACTGAAGAGTAAGTCTCATACATACATATGCTCTCTACTTACTTACTGACTAAGTACTTGTAGTCTCTCTCTGTTCGACTTACAGGTACTTATCTATGCAATATAGTCGTTCGCTCACTGACTGAAGATCTCTCTCTGTTCGACTTACAGATCTCTCTCTGTTCGACTTACAGTCGGCTCCCAGCCTTCCAGGTCTGAAGTTCATCATTGCACTCACCAGGTCGCGTATTGAAACAACATACGTATTCCAACAGAGCATACACGAATGACAGCAAGCAACGGTACCGCGCCGACATAAGCTGCTCAAATACGACTCATACAAAAAGGCGGATGTCACCGGTACGATGGTTTTATGGTCGCGGGACGCAGGCGGCGTTCGCCCCCCAAAAATGGAAATCCGTCCTGGGTATCCCAAGCAGATGACATAATCGCGTCCCCACACGTGTATCTGCTCCTCACCCCCATACTTAACATGCAATCACCCTCGTATTCTCTATCAACATGGAGCCATGATACATCGCAACCCCACGATTTCGGACCCGCGCTGCACTCCACTCCGTTGTTACTATATTTGAGTAAAGGCTCTCCAAACCCGCCCCTCCTCGTGTATGATCTCAGGGACCGACATCTGGTATTGCATCGACCGCGTCTGGGCCATCAGGCGTGTGCTGTAGCCCAGACCGGCACCTGCACAAGATAAGTCGTTTAACAAAAGACGCCGCACGCCACACTCCAGAATTCAACTTCGCATTCCTGACAGCACACGCATGACCGCCATTTCGGCCAACATCCCAGTAAGCACCACACCACCACGCGCACCAAGGATCACACTGACACATCGAAGAACGTAACGATTCAGATATACCGGTTTCGCTCGCATTGTGACAAAGGGACACTCTCGTTCCTCACAATTTACCTTCGAGAAGGATTCACCGGCCATTTCGAAGATCCGCACTTACCGGCCGGTGTTAATAGATACGCAGAATTCATTGGCCATTCTGCTCCACCGTATCGAATCTTCTATGCCTCTACCGTTCAATACCATCGACCGCTGCGCAGCGGAAAGATACACTGGTCAGGCGAGTTTATTGTAACACGCGTAACGGCTCAAGAGAGGACGCGGTATACGCACGTAACCGAGCGCGACCAGCAGGACGCGTTCATAACTGTCAACTGGTCAGTAACGACACTCATCACGCCGAACATTGAGCACATCTCTAAAATCACCCAATTCATACCTCCACGATCCCGTAGGATGGTTCATCGGCTACGCAAGATCGCACCCGAATGTCGGTAAATCGAGTGTGTAGACAATACCGGATGCATTGTATAGATCGCGTGCGACGAATGCAACACGTAACATTATCCCAATCACCGATATCCAGCCCATCATGCATTGGGTTACTCGTGTAGCTCCGGCTACTTCACGCGCATCCGTTCTCCATACAGGTACGGTTCTAACCCAAAACGGGCTTATATGCAACGCCGCCCCACATTCAAGTTCACTCTCACGACCAGCGAGGGGGTGAATTCAATCATCTCCTACAGCGTACAGCAAATCCGCGAAATCCCAACCAAGCATTCACCTTCTCCATGTCTCTGCGGGACTTAATCCGGTACGCTGCACAATTAATGACGTCAGGGAAACCATGATTGCTGATTATGCCACAACCAAACACCACTTACTACATGCCACGGACGCCACCATCCCACCAACACGAACGTTCACCCGTTCTGTCGCAAGCATCGGCGGCATACTTCCACACACGTCCATCGAAATCACTCCGACGGAACGTAGTGCAGGACAGGAATGCCACCTTGAAAGGCGGGCGGGAGGAGCCAAGTTTCCGGAACATTGGTAAGATCCACCTCCGAAGGTAATCCTCCAGCTCATCGCATATACAGTACACCGGCTCGACGCTCAAAGCGCAAAGGGTGGGTAACAGGTTCTGGGATGTTGAGAGGGTATCAAGAATGCACTACGGTCAAATACTTCAACACGACTGTCATCGTTAAAGACCTTTGTAGCACTTACACATGTTAGCCCAATGACCGTATCAAACGCCCATTCCTCGTCGTCGTCGATGGAATCTTCGCGAAGCAGCATTGGTCCACCCCAATAAAACCCGGCGTGTTGAAGATTAGGAAACGCGCGGGTCATAAGAGTAAGAAGGGGGTAGGTCAAACCGACAATGGTACTCGCGACGAACGATTTCAAGCGCTCCAACGAGTGTCCGCTCCGCAGACCACGCAGAAACTCTAGAACATCACGGGGGTCTATGAATGTATCCAGCAATAATGTTTGAAGATCGCGATACGAAACCAAGGAAAGTGCCAGGGTAGATGAATGTGTTTCGATGGATATAAGATTCGGTAGCGCATATATACTGCGGTTGTAACGGGGGTCTTCAGGAAACCACATATTGAGCAGCGGGGAAGGTGGTGTGCGAACGACCCCACATTTCTTGAAAGACGCGATGGCCTGTACGACGGAAACTTCTCTCATGCAGAGTATTAACGACCGTACGTTCCATGCGTGTGACAACACTTGCGCTAGCAGAGGGATTGCGAGGAAGGCCGATACGTCGTTCGCGGATCGATACGACAAGGTCCGAATGGCGAAGACGGGAGGAAGACGCCAATGACCAGCGCGACGCATAGGCACGCCTGACAACAGGCCTTTTAGGACGGGCTGGGCGTTATCGTCTGTAATATACACCGCCCCGTATAGCACGATGCTAACGGCACCATGTATATACAGAGATACGCCCGCGAGATTGGCCATCCCTCGGGGAGTTAACATCCACGCAAGTCGGATGTATATCTCTACAGGCAGTTCAAGACCCTTCCGATTGAGCGTTCTAGAGGCACCACGAGAATACGGTGAGCAACCAGCGCATCACTTCCCACCAGAGTAAACAGTTACCTACCGCATGTTGGTCATATGGCGTCACAACGAGCGTTCACGATAACGAGCAAGAGCACACAACGTTGGTCGGGGATAACGATATTGGTACAAGCCGCCGCTTGGAGGTTTATATATATGTATACACAGTAGGGCTCCGCAAAGGAGAACGGGACCAACACCGTCAAACTCTCCACACGTTGTGCGAGAACAACCCCAATCGTGGCGTAAATCGAGATAAGCGAATATACACAACACGCGTCCGGAACGAGGTACCTAGACCGTTCTACGAATCATCATCAGAAAGGGCTACGATCAACGTGCCATCGTACTCCGTACCCACAGCCGGAGTACTAACAGCAGTCGAGCCACCATCCTCCGACGCATCTAGACTGCTGGGTATATACCATCCATCGCCCGTCCGAAACAGATAGTGCGACAAGCCAGGGGATTCCAACGTGAATGGGTATACACTGCGAACGACAGCGTCTTGACCCGCGATCTGCACATCACCCCCTGGGGGAGGCGGCCACGCAACCCAATGACGACTAACGTTGAGGTCGTATCCCCGATCAATGTACTTGGAAACCGCGCGCAGATCGGAGTACGAGAGCGCCCCGGGTTTCAACACCGCCTCCCGGCGCATTGTGTATCGGGGGTAGAAACAGGCGACGTAATCAAGGGAGATGCAGTTCACCACCAGGGTGGACCAGAAATCGGTAAGAGGCGTTAGGGGGGATGGGGTGGAGCTCCGCACTAGGTCGACTACTCGACCAGACTTGGTGCTAAACCGCACCAGCTGCTTGACGTCGTAGCGCTTACGCCACGGGGCTACCTCGGAATCGTAGGTCTCCACGAAACCGGTGGAAGAGTCTTCCACCAGACGAGTTCTGAGTCGACCGAACTCGAGATCTCCCACATAGATGTCCAAGTCCCCGATGTCCCATTCTTCGTCCATGACGAAAAACTTTAGGGCCACGGAGCCCGACAGTACAGCACCGTGCTCTTGGAGCAGCAACAAGAATGACTTCGTCTCTTGCACGAACGGCTTCACCAAAAAACGCATACGGCGTGCAAGTCTTGCAGAAGCGAATCTAGTCACATGAGTAAGACCGAGGATCCGCAGAGACAAGTTGGAACGCTCACGACGACATCTGCATGCAAACGTCTCGCCACATCAACCAATCCATAACATCCCCCTGATTCATGAACTCGAAAAGTATGTCCCACGGCACCCTACACAATGATTGACATCAATTCCGACAGCCGTCACCAGACGCAACAGACCCGACAAACCGCATGCCGCCGAATCTCATCGAACGCAGATTCGTGATATGATCATACGAAGCCAGTTGGCTGCCACTACGAGCAACTTGAACCTTCGGTGGATCGCATGCACCGTCTACAGAGCTGCGCGTAGAGTGCGTCATGGAGCACGACAGAGATTCTGTAATGTCACAATGGACAACCAAAGAACGAAATGACTCAATTTATTGGAAACTACCGCGCTCACACCCATCAATGCGAAGCGGGCCAGATCCCCAAACTTCAAAGCGCAACAACCCAGTAAGGAGCCAGGCCCACACAACCGAATGATAAAACAGAGGTTACGATAAGAAACACCCTACACGCACCATCACGCTACAGGCGAGAAGCCGAACCAGTCCTTCTAGCGTACGAGGCGGGAGGGGGTGCAAGAACGCAACAAAGAGGGTAGCAGCGGAAGCGCTGACGGTAAATCGCATTACATAAGCACACATGGCCGATTGAACCAACCCAGTTAGGCCGAGCCACACTTAGCACAACTGTCCCTGCCCCCAAAACAAGCGCACGTTTGGACATCGCGGCATCGTCATCTAGCTCGATTATTCGATCTAGCAGAAAGAGGGATCTGTATAAATAGCCAACATTGTCAAACCGTCACATTTAGTCCTGCGCGACTCTCATCCCGACTATCACAAACTTACCCGCTGCGTGGTACGTAGACCCTGGTCCAAACCAACGTACATCATTATCCTCAGAACGACTACATCGTCGAACCGTTAGGCGAATGGAGGCCAACACAGACGATGCCTGGTTGAGGTACGCCCTTATTCCACCGACAGTCACTCACCTAACGTACTCCGCAAACATATGCACCATTACCCTCCTCCAGAAGGTTACAACCCTTCCAAGACTACGAATCCGAATTCCCATTCCCTTGGTTCTCGTTGACCCGTATCCCGACGGATCACGAGTGGAACCCATACGCTGTCTACGACGCCATACTAAGCGCACGCGGACAACCTGTTCGTCTGTGGGTCGCGGGCACCGTCCGGTCGGTACGTATCCACACCAAGACAATCGACGACGAAACCGTATGCAGTCTCTCCATCAATCTGCTTCGCGACGAAGACCGTAGCGCGCTAGGGCGGATTTACGACAGCGCTCTTTCAACACCACCCCGTTCCCAGCCGGCACGAGGTGCCGTCGACGTGTTCAAAGCTGATATTCACTTGGAGTGGGCCAACGTAACTATTCCATCAATACCAGCCCATATCGGCATCCCTGACAGATGACAGGTTTTTGCAGACGTTTATGACGCGACCAACGGGTACAAGGACAGGAAGAGCATGGCCCGGATGTACCCTCCTATCTTAGAGTTTGGAGACATCGTTCTAGTAGAAGCAATCGCTGTGCGATCTGACACCGTGTTTGGATCTGATGTTCATTTCCTAGCGTACCAGATTTCCTTGCTTTACCCGGTCGGTGGCGCGTCGAAGGCGCAACGTCAAGTCCGAAAGGAGCCAGTACCGTACATAGCATTTCCATACGTATTGTGACACGAGTCCACACCTGCAGCACGTCGTACTGTACAGGTGGATATAACATACAGCAACCCCCCCCCATGCATAGTATCTACAAACATACCTGCGTTATCCGGGTCAGGGTAACAAACAAAACAGAATGTACACGGAGTATGAAAATGCCAACCCGATCCGCGACAACGATCCTTTCGAGCAAGGTCCCATACACCGAAAAGTTGATATAAGAAACAAGACCCGACGATACGACCACATTACGTAGCATCCTTGAACAAGTTCGAACGAGCCATTGACAATACACACGTCGAGAGAATGAGGAATTACTCCCGACTGCTAAACCGTCACCCTACACACATGCGCACACGCCACAGACGGCAATCACACTCGTCCAATAACAACGAGGTACTTATTACACGTGTTCCATAGCGATACGGCCCAGTACCCATATCACCGTCAGCCAACGACACACCATACACTATCATGCCAATACGTTTATCAGATGGCGAACAGCTCACCGATGCCTACCCAATACCTCGTGGTTGGGACACTCGTATCAGTGGTTGCCGATCCGCTGTATGCGATGGCTAGGGGTCAGCATCACGAACTACACGGGGAGAGCGACAAACAACACCTTGTTGATGGTGGCCCCTACCGCACTACCGCATTGAGGAATGCATCGAGAGCTCGTACGCCAACCTGTGAGTCAGGACCGCATTCAACACCGAAAGGAAGGAGGCATCCGTAATGCGGGCACTTACAGCCATAACACTGGCGACGAATGGTCAAGCACCATGACCGCAATCTTGACGGGGCCTTGCATGGAGCGGAGAACTGGATACAGACCCAGCACGACCTCGAACGGCTGTTCGTGTCGGAAGTCACGTAGTCTACCGTTAGCCCACCGTCGACCAACACCAAGCCACGATAATACTCACGAGCTGAACCATGACAAGCGCAAGCTGTAGTCGCAGCCGCCACACTCCCGGACGAGTCGACGCCGCGAACAAAAGCCACCAACTTCAAGAAAGACAGGACAGA